>CM038110.1:35189033-35341231 GCA_001642375.2 Mentha longifolia
AGTCGGAATATGATGAGTATGGAGATGAACAGGAGGAATATTGACATAGAGGAGGTCTAAGAGGCAGAGAAGATAGCAATTCGAGACATATCAAGATGAAGATTCCTTCTTTTCAAGGGAAATGTGATCCTGAGTTGTATATCGAATGGGAGAGAAAGGTGGAGCTCGTATTTGATTGCTATAATTATTCTGAGTTCATGAAAGTGAAGATGGCAGCCAATGAGTTTTCGGGCTATGCTCTAATTTGGTGGGATCAGTTTGTGAAGAATAGGCGGAGATATGGAGAGCCACCTATTCAAACTTGGAAAGAGATGAAGGCGGTGATGAGGAAGCGCTATGCGCCTTCGCATTACTATCCTGCGATTCAGACTGATTGAAGGTAACCTCAAGCTGCTAATGTTTCATATTCAAAGAGAAGTTTTTGGGAGGAAGAAGAGCATCCGAAGAAGGTCAAACGTCCATATGTGAAGCCAAGGTCAGATTGTATGAGTTTCTCTGGTCCAGTTCGAGATGATGGTGGAGTTGTGACCAGAGATGAGAGAGAAGATCCAAAAATAGCGATCTTGGAAATCTTGAAAGAACCGTATGAAGTGGTGGAAGTAATCGAAGCACCTCATGTGCTTACTTTTTTCGATGATGGTATTCTGAGTGTGCAGAATCAAGTGGATGATGAAGAGCAGCGGGAAAACCTTTTTCATGCTGAGAATGAAGTGTCACTTGCTCCGAAACAAGTGTGTGAGGATCAAGTACAATTGCAAGAGGATGTGAAGATGGTGGAGTCCAAGAAGGAAAAAAGTGGAGACAGAGGAGAATGCATTGTTGCATGAGTCTTTGCTAGTTGGGAGTGGTGAATTGGAGATGGTGATGAGTGAGGAGAAGACCGTGGAGGCGAAGTGTTGAAAGGGGAATAATTGGTCCACTAATGATCTTGATTATCTATCCCCTTCTATTTATTATGTGCGGGTTGAGGATGTTGTTCCCGGTGATAAATTTTCTAGCGTACTACCAATTCGAGGGAGTGAACATCAAATTGAGTTGGAAGGGGTAAAAGAGTTGGAGTACATGAAGCTAGGTGAAGAGTAAAAGAAAAATAATTTCTTTCCTTTTGACGTAGGAGACGAGTAGGATTTGAGGACAAATCCTCTTCAAGAGGAGGGGAATGATGCAGCCCGGAGATCATGGATTTCACTTCATCGGCCAAGAATTAATGATGATTTGGGCTGAAGAGTGATATTAATATTTAGTTGTTTATTTAGATGATTAGTTTTTTTATTATTTTCGGATTTTATTAGCTCTCTAGTTGGTAAGGCTATTTTTAGCTTTATTTTGATGATTTTATTCCTTTTTAGACTAGGATTTGATTTGGTATATGTTGGGATAAGATTTTAACTAGTTTCCTTGTTGAATTAGGACTTTATGAAACCTATAAATATGGCTCTCATAGAGGTGACGAAAATTAGAAGACTTTTGATGAATATATTTTGGTGAGTTTATCTCTCTCTTTAGAGAATTTCATTACTTCTCTTTGTTTGTCTAAGACGAACGTTTATCCGACGAATCAGCGAGTAAATCATCTCTCGTTGTGTGTCATTCATCGTCTCCGTGTGACTTCGGCAATCGTCTCTTTGGGGTATAGGGAGTCGATCTCGCTTATATCATTTAGGGGGTTCGTCCGTCAGTATATTGAGGTATCTATTTTTATCTATCGAGTCTTCCACTTGCGTGTTCGATATACGGATCTGCGAAGGTTCGAACACGCAAGCGGAAGACTCGATAGATAAAAATAGATACCTCAATATACCGACGGACGAACCCCCTAAATGATATAAGCGAGATTGACTCCCTATACCCCAAAGAGACGATTGTCGAAGTCATACGGAGGCGATGAATGACACACAACGAGGGATGATTTACTCACTGATTCGCCGGATAAATGTTCGTCTTAGATGAACAAAGAGAAGCAATGAAATTCTCTAAAGAGAGAGATAAACTCAACAAAATATATTCATCAAAAGTCTTCTAATTTTCGTCACCTCTATGAGAGCCATATTTATAGGCTTCATAAAGTCCTAATTCAATAAGGAAACTAGTTAAAAACCTATCTCAACATATACCAAATCAAATCCTGGTCTAAAAAGGAATAAAATCATCAAAATAAAGCTAAAAATAGCCTTACCAACTAGAGAGCTAATAAAATTCGAAAATAATAAAAAAAATAATCATCTAAATAAACAACTAAATATTAATATCACTCTTCAACCCATATCATCATTAATTCTTGGCCCATGAAGCGAAATCCATGATCTCCGGGCTGCATCAGTGAGCGTCATCCTGAATCTTTCTATCAGTAGCTATGTTGCTCGTTTATCGGTTATCATTTCAATAGTCGTATATGTAATGTAATGTAATGTTATCGACTACCGCAACGGATAGCCTGTACCCGTGGGTAACGTTATCGACTATCATCTTTGATAGCCGTACATCTACTCGTATCTTATAATAGCTAGTCACAAATCATGTTATCGCATAACTTTACTTTTAATCATAACCTCATAGAGGTGCTAACTGACCATTAGGTCACTTATAAGAGTTTTACTTGATCTTCTCATCATCATTTGATCTCATAACATATAACTTAGTATACTTCTTCTTAAACTGCTCATCTCGTTGATGAGTCTATCCATCTTGTTTACATCTTAGCTAAGGATTAATCGTGAGGGTTGATAACCCTTCTCTATCACTGCTAGTGGCGTTACCACATCGATTCTGTTCGGCCTCTATTGCTTCTATTTCTTAATGTCTTTATTCATTCATAACGTTGGTTCCATAGCAAAAACTATATTCCATTTGTCATCTATCTCATAGCAATGTGTCCTCTTGTAGCTTGGGGCTAAATCCCTCATTTGTAACTTTATCTTTGAGCGTGCAGTTCGTGAAAGTTATAGCTATGCGTCATGGTCGCATGGCCTTGGATTGGGAACTAAGCATGTCGTTGGCTGGCTCATTCAGGACTGAGAGCTTGGAAACCGATGAGTGGCCGAATGCCATCGTCATTCCCTCGTAAGCTTTTATCTTAACATTCATTGTTGTTTCGTTGAAGGTTGTCTAATTAGTCTAGCGCATACTTCTTGTTTTGCTTTGTCTCGGAACATGTCCATACCCTTTTCTTTCATGCCCGCCTCATGAGGTGTGTATCGTGATGTAATGCTCATCGTTGTGGCTTACGACCCACTATGGTTCTACTACGTCGCTTTGATTTTAATTGTTCGATCTCCTAGTCATTGGGTACCATCTGCATCCTTGTTGTTGCATCGGGCGGGGCTAGAGGAGTTTGCATTCGTATTCTTATTATTCATCTTATGGACCGGAGGGGCTTGTCTATTGTTCGCCTCTACGTTACTATTTGCGATGGGCTGAGTCTAGCTAGCTTTTTTCCAGGGAAAATGTTGCTTTGGTGGTTAAATTTACATGAAACATCAACCCAATTGAAGAGTTAATTTATCTTTAGCAAAATAGCTTTTTCCTTGCCGTGAACAATACGGCAGGTCTGGGTTGCTTCAAATGAATTCAAAGAATCTCTTTTATGAGTAATTTGGTCTCGAATGACCAAGTAGTATCGTGGCTGAAGACGAATGATTTATAGAAGATGCTAACGTGAACATGTGGTCTAAGGTGTTAAATTGATGGTTATGGCTAGCTTGACGCAACTTAATGGTTTGAAGAGAAATCAGAATAACCTTGCGGTTTCAAAATTGATTTTGGGAGAAAAAGGGTGATCGAGAAATTTTTGCGAAAAGTTTAGTTATCAAGACCCCGTTGGTGAACATCTGGCCATATCCGGAAATTAGAAATGTTGGTGGATGGATTGCTTTGGTAAGAGTTTCATACAATCTATGGAAAAATTGCCCCATTTGAGGTCTTGGATCAAAATGAGTAGAATTCGCCATCTAAGGTTTGGATAAAATGTCTTAGCGTTTCTTAGAAAACTAAGTCCCTGATCCACCCTCACTTTAGGGTTGAGGAAGAATGCAATAATAATCAATTATAGTATAATTGAGTCGAATCCTCAAGGAATGCTAGGTCATTTAAGATTCAAATAGTAATCCAATTATCAAACTACTATTCAAGCTTACAAGTGACATGTTTTTGTGTTTTCTTAATCCTATTAAATAATGCAATTGGAAAAGTAACAAACTAGATAACAACTAATAACAAAAGTTAACAAACAATAGTAGAAAGCTTGGTTCCAAATATAATCCAATAATCACTAGAGGCCTAGGGTTTAGGAATTGCATGGATTAGCCATTTTAATCTAATTCACATGGGAGTTCAATATATTAGTGGATTAACCTATGACATCGATCTCCGCTAGGTCTCAAGATGCATAAATTAACTCCAAATAGCTCAATTAATTATCTACAAGCTTCTACTAGCAAGTATTACTAATGTGGTGTGATTTGATGTCAAGTGTTATTAATTAAAGCCTCCTAAGCATTTAACCAAACACCTTGTATGCACTCAATGATGGCCAATCAATCATGCAATAATATTCAAGACCCAAACCACAAGACATATGAATTAGACGGTAAATCCAACAACAAAATCCAAAAACCTAGTTTTCTAGATCATATCTTCATATATTGGAACCAAAGGGAAACTTAGCTAGACATAATTAAAGGAATTAAACCATAAAAAGTAAATAAAATCATGCTTAAAAGAAAAGAATTTAATAAGGAAAAAGAAAATAGTCTTGAATCTTCAATCCACAAAGTAATGCTCTCCAAATCTTCAAAATACTAAAAAGGAAAGAGGGAAATGTTTCTAGGGTTCTAGGAATATTAAATGTGCCAAAAATTATACCAATGAAGTATAATATCCTATTTATATCATTACATTGAGTGGGGGTCAAAACATAATTAGAAAAACATAGAAAATGGGAGAAAATTGAATTTTCGGAGGAAAGAAGTTGGGCGGCGCGCCCGCGTCCAGGGGGTCGCGCACCCAAGGCCAAATTTCCTTCATTGGCGCGTGACCGGGGGTAGCCTCTGAAGCAGTCGCGCGCCGGGTCGCGCCCATGTTGCTTCCGCTGCGCAACAATTTTGTTTCGGCTCGTTCTCCCTCATCTGAACTTCGATTTGCGAACCGTTTTTTGCTACGGACTCCTTACGAACTCCTCTTCGACATGGAATGATAAAATTGGCCAAATGAGTTCTTCATTATCCTCCAAAAAGGTGTGAAAAGACTCGAGAGAACGAGGAAAACATAAATGAAGTAAAACTAATGAAACCCTAGCTTTATAATTTGAATTTCCTCATTTCTAACCCTAGGTTTCACTCTAATCAAGCCCAACATGCACAAAAAATACGTGTTTATCACTCCCCCAAACTTAAGCCATTATTCGTCCTGAACAATGAAACGAACAATCAAAACACTTAACACGTATGGATTGTGCATTTTGAGTTCCTCGATGCCTCATATCACCTCAAACACCATTTTTATTTAAAGAAATTCTCAAGTCAAACCAAACATTCATAAGATCAACCACTATCCTAACTTAGAATTCAATCACTCAAGCATCTTAAACTCTAGACCTCTCAAGGAATATGTGTATCACTCGATCCCTCAATATATGGAAATGGTAAACACTCATCGAAATCATGCAATACACATCTTTAACCATAAGCTTGCCTATCAACTCAAGTTCCCAATACTACAATGCATGCACAAATTAGGATCAAAAAGGTCTTTATTAAGCTTGTAATGTAGGGACATTGGTTAAGGTAGGGAATTTTAGGTTAAGTAACTTCAATTTTCATTCAAGTACCCTTACCCCCTTTCTTCACCTTTCTAAGTATGAATTTCTTCATCTTCCACCTTGTCCAACCCCTTTTTATCAAATGAACCCAATCTTCTACCAAATATCTAAAGAAACACTCCTTTATGCTCTCATTCCTC
Source organism: Mentha longifolia (assembly GCA_001642375.2). Taxonomy (NCBI): domain Eukaryota; kingdom Viridiplantae; phylum Streptophyta; class Magnoliopsida; order Lamiales; family Lamiaceae; genus Mentha; species Mentha longifolia. The sequence continues at coordinate 35,194,989 of CM038110.1, forward strand.
TCTTTTTCTTGTAAGAACTTTGTTCTTACGTTTTTTTTTTTTTTTTTTTTTCAATAAGAACTTCTTTCTTATTCTTTTCTATTCTAACATAGAGCTTATAGGAGTGTCTTTTTATGTCACAATCAATCTCTAGACCCTTCACCATCACCCACCATTTTTCATGCATTTTTAACTTTCACCAAGGTTCCCTTAACCATCCTTCACCCCCTATCATCCGGTTCAAGAAGAAAAGGCTCTATTCAAGGCTCAAAATGGGACGATAATGGTAATGAAAGATAGGTTAGTGTTTAGGGAAATTTGGCTATGCAATGATGGCCTAAGATCATCTCCTAATCATGCAAACATGTAATACTTCTAACAAGAGTATCAAGGCAAGTTCTAGTAAAGAAAATGCAATTCAAGATCAAGCTCTCAAGAAAGGATATTCACTATGTAAAATGTATAGTTTAAGGCTCAAAATCCTCTCAAGCTTTTTGTCTAGAGCCTAAGTGCCTAAGATCAATCCTTCCAAGCTATTCAAGTGAAATAACCTTAATCATGCTTGACTCAAACTTGAGAAATTTCAAAAATGTCACCATTTTAGCATCAATCATTGGCATCTCACCCAAATGCACTTGAGCAATTAAACACGTTCTTTCACATTCACACATGAAAGCATTTATTTAACCTTTTCAATTTTCCAAAAATTTCGCACTCAAGCTCCAATCAATCAACAAAATCATCATCACCAAAGATTCTCCATTGTAAGCTCACATTCAATAAACCAACAAACCAAATAAGGAATTTTTATCAATTAAGCTCATCGACCCAAACTCATCACCAAACCAAAATAAGCAAAAATCATCCATTTAACCCCAATCAACCACAATCATCAAGCAAGCCTAAGCATATAATCAACAAACACATCAAATAGAAGCTTGAAAAATATCAAAAGTAAAGTAATTTAAATTCCTTATACTACCCCCCTCCCCCAAACTTATTTTAGAACATAAGGTCTAAAATGAGTTTGGAGGGAAGAATAATAAGAAATTTAAATTATACTTACAACGGTCCAAAGCTAGGTTGATGATGGTTTTGAAAGCCTTTCACTCCGTTGCTTGCTTGATTAGTTGATTCTCTTCCCTCATTTGTTCCAATCACAAAAATAAAGACAAATTAAAAAAAATGACTTAATTACAAACAAAGATCAAAAAACCCAAAAATGAACTAAAACTAACTAAAAACGAAGAATAAAGAGATAGTTGTTGGGGTGCCTCCCAACGAGCGCTTAGTTTAACGTTGTTAGCTCGACGATACCTCATTGCCCATTCAAGGGACTTGAAATGACTTCCAACCTCGATCAAATGTCAACCCATCATCAAGTTCTTCAAGCTCCGGTTCATCCATTCTTGACTCTTCCGGATCATCCAAAACATTCGACATGTGGAATGTTGCCTTCTCTTCATTCATTCGAAGGGTGATACTCCCTTCAAAAACATCAATGAGGGCTCGACTAGTGGCTAAGAAGGACCTTCCAAGAATCATCGGAATATCCCGGTCCTCCGGGATGTCGAGGACTACGAAATCCACTGGGTAAATGGGTTTTCCAACTCTTATAAGCACATCTTCCACAATACCTTTTGGATAGGATATTGAACGATCCGCCATTTGGAGAATAAGTGAAGTGGGCTTAAGAGTTTCAATCTTCAAACAATGAAAAATGGAAAGGGGCATCAAATTCACACCCGAGCCCAAATCACACAAGATATTCCTAAAAGCTTGGCCTCCTATCTCACAAGGTAGAGTGAACTTCCCGGGGTCCCCTTCTTTGTTTGGAATCTTCTTTTATAGACGAGCACTACATTTCTCCGACAACATAATGGTTTCACCCTTATCAAATTTCCTTTTTTTTTTTAACCACATCCTCCAAGAATCTCTCATGATCCGGAATTTCACTCAACAAACCAATCAAAGAAGCATTTATCTCCAATTTCTTGAATGCATCTAACAAATCACCTTTCTTCTCATGCAAATTCTCATCAATAGGCTTAATGGAAGATGCTAGATTATCCAAGCAATTCGGTTCCACTTGATCTTGAGAAGCTTTTGGAGTTGAAGTAGGAGTAGTACCTTGTGGTTTCTTGTAGAACTTTGCCTTCTCATTAAACTTCTCTTCTCCAAGTAACTTCTTTATCTCGGAAACATAATAAGCACCACTTCTTCTTTCTATCAAATTCTTGTCCTCCGACCACGGAATTCCATTGTTGAGCTTCATCCTTTTATAATATTCATGAATCTCTTCCTTCGACTTGCTTTCAACGTCTTCCAAAGGAGGCCAATAATCCGGGACCGTCACGGAGTATATATCATTAGCAAAACTCTTTAGTGTCCATTCCTTCTCATAAAGGCTATGATCATGAGACGGATCCCAAGGAGGAACGCTTTGACCACCCCACTTTTTCCTCATATAGAATGACACATATGGCTTTTTCTCCTCTTGGATCTCTTGTGAGGGTTTGGAAGATACCTTACTCACCACATGGATTGCGTTGCATTGTTGCTTCAGGTTTTCTTGAGCCTTGCTAGAGGATTCTCCGAACTTGTGTTGAGTGATAGCTTGGTTAGCCATTTGGCTAATTTGGTCTTCCATCATCTTGACTTGCTTTGACAATGAAGTGAGTGAATTCTTCAAGGCATTGACCTTTTGGCCGGTTTGAGAGATAAAAGCACTTTGTTGATTTGCCATTTGTTGAACGATTTGCTCAAGAGAAGGGGATGTCTTCTTAGACTCTTCTATCACCCCTTGAGAGATGGAGAATCCGGAAGGTGGATTTTGAGCATTGTTCGGATTTCCATAAGAAAGATTGAGATGATTCCTATTGTTAGGGTAGTAAGACGAGTCACCCCCTTGATTTCCATAAGAATGGTTTACTTGGAAATTTTCTTGGTACCCTTGCCTATTATAATTCCCATAGGCTCTTTGATCCACAAAACTCACTTCTTCCCTTCCATTGAACTCCCAATTCTCTTGAGATTGAACCCTTTGAATTTGAGCTTTTCTTTCATCTTCATACTTTCTCTTCATAATAGCAAGCTCTAATGCTAATGCCTCATACCTCTCATCCTCAATCGAAGCAACCTTTCTAGAAGGGGTCCTCTCCATTGGCCATTGATAGCTATTAGCCGCCATCTCTTTAATAATTCTCAAAGCTTCCTTTTTTATTTCGGTTGAGAAGGCACCCACCGGAAGTAGCATCTACAATGCTTCGTGTATGAGGTGTTAGCCCACTATAAAAGTTGGTCATTTGTTGACCCTCATTGAAGCCATGTTGAGGACACTTCCTTAGAAGCTCCCTATATCGCTCCCATGTTTCACACAAGGTTTCATCACCTTGTTGAGAAAAATGTGAGATGTCGGAGATGAGTCTTTGAGCTTTGGAGGGTGGAAAGTACTTGGAGAGGAAGCCCTTGCACAAATCTTCACAAGTATGGATGTTAGCCTTGTTCAGTCCTTTATACCAATCCTTGGCCCGATCCCGTAGAGAAAACCTGAACATCCTCATCCGGATAGCATCATTTGAAACTCCAATAAGCTTGATAGTATCACAAATATCAAGGAACATACCAAGGTGGGCGTTCGGATCCTCTATAGGACTTCCACCGAATTGCTCACTCTTCACCATTTGGATGAGTCCGGATTTGAGCTCAAAATTATTGGCATTGATCGTCCCCCATTCTCCTCCTTGAAATTGTTCCGTTGGAGATTGGAACATATGGTTGAGAGGAGGTGGTTGAGCCTCATTCGCCCTTCTTTCTTGCTCATCCTTCTATGCTCTAAACTCTTCCATTTCTTTCATAAGAGCTTCCATTGTTTGATTGTTAGCCATTTCTTGATCTTCAATAGAATTCCTTCTTCTATGCCTTCTTTCAAAATTCAAGATCAAAGGTTGAACAAGTCTTCCCTTGGACCTTGTGTGCATAAACCTACAAAACAAAAATTAAAAGAAACAATGCTTCAATTAGTAACTTAATAACCAAATCGACTATTGAAACTCAAACTAAGCCTTCCCCGGCAACGGCGCCAAAAATTGATCCGCCCTACTTTTGAGGGTAGGGAGAATGCAATAATATTCAATTATAGCATAATTGAGTCGAATCCTCAAGGAATGCTAGGTCATTTAAGATTCAAGTAGTAATCTAATTATCTAATTACTATTCAAGCTTACAAGTGACATGTTTTTGTATTTTCTTAATCCTATTAAATAATGCAATTGGAAAAGTAACAAACTAGATAACAACTAATAGCAAGAGTTAACAAACAATAGTAGAAAGCTTGGTTCCAAATATAATCCAATAATCACTAGAGGCCTAGGGTTTAGGATTTGCATGCATTAGCCATTTTAATCTAATTTACATGGGAGTTCTATATATAGTAAACATCAATTCTTCTTTCGAAGAAACCAATATTAGTGGATTAACCTATGACATCTATCTCCGCTAGGTCTCAAGATGCATAAAGTAACTCCAAATAGCTCAATTAATTATCTAGAAGCTCCTACTAGCAAGTATTACTAATATGGTGTGATTTGATGCCAAGTGTTATGAATTAAAGCCTCCTAAGCATTTAACCAAACACCTTGTATGCTCTCAATGATGGCCAATCAATCATGCAATAATATTCAAGACCCAAACCACAAGACATATGAATTAGAAGGTAAATCCAACAACAAAATCCAAAAACCTAGTTTTCTAGATCATATCTTCGTATATTGGAACCAAAGGGAAACTTAGCTAGACATAATTAAAGGAATTAAACCATAAATAGTAAATAAAACCATGCTTAAAAGAAAGAGAATTTAATAAGGAAAAAGAAAATAGTCTTGAATCTTCAATCCACAAAGTAATGCTCTCCAAATCTTCAAAATACTAAAAAGGAAAGAGGGAAATGTTTCTAGGGTTCTAGGAATATTAAATGTGCCAAAAACTATACCAATGAAGTATAATATCCTATTTATATCATTACATTGAGTGGGGGTCAAAACATAATTAGAAAAACATAGAAAATGGGAGAAAATCGAATTTTCGGAGGAAAGAAGTTGGGCGGCGCGCCCGCGTCCAGGGGGTCGCGCACCCAAGGCCAAATTTCCTTCATTGGTGCGCGACCGGGGGTAGCCTCTGAAGCAGTCGCGCGCCGGGTCGTGTCCATGTTGCTTCCGCTGCGCAACAATTTTGTTTCGGCTCGTTCTCCCTCATCTAAACTTCGATTTGCGAACCGTTTTTGGCTACGGACTCCTAACGAACTCCTCTTCAACATGGAATGATCAAATTGGCCAAATGAGTTCTTCATTGTCCTCCAAAAAGGCGTGAAAAGACTCGAGAGAACGAGGAAAACATAAATGAAGTAAAACTAATGAAACCCTAGCTTTATAATTTGAAATTCCTCATTTCTAACCCTAGGTTTCACTCTAATCAAGCCCAACATGCACATAAAATACGTGTTTATCAGTCCCACACATATCTAGGTTTAATATTGATTTGGACCTCCTTCCTACTTGTCTCTTCATCTTAGTTTGCCATAGGCGGCCATATGAAAGTGGATGGCGTACATCCTAATTTATAGATGGAATGCTTATAGGATCGCATGCATAGTCGATATTCATCTCGTCCTCACTATCATCTATGAGGATTCCATCACTACCACTTGGTTCTTCTACCACTCATTCGTGGTGAATTTCTTCACCATTTGCTTTAGGCTCTACAGAGGCTTCAATCCCATGGTCACTCACCAATGTTGCGTTTCTTTCGAAAGGCAGAGGTTGAGATCGACTATCAGAAGGGCTGATTAAACAAGCATGTTTCTTGGGAGGGAGAGATAGTGGGTCTATTGAGAAGGACATTTCGTTTATCATCTTGGATTGGGCACTTGAGGTCCCCATTTCTATGGTAGACGTAGATAGCACATCATCCAATGGATCGGTTACATGTGGTATGATAGGGCCAGGATGAGGTATGGGAGTCCCCGAAGAAGAAGTGGACCGTCGGAATTGTCTTATATGTATATGATCACTCTACTTTTTGAGGGTAGAGAGAAAGAGCAATGATAATCGATTTAGTATAATCGAGTCGAATCCACAAGGAATATTTTGGCATATGAATTTCAAGTAGTAACCTAGTTACCTAATCACTATTCAAGCTACCAACTAACATGTTTTTGTGTTTTTGATTTAACTAATGACAATGAAAATAAGTAACAAGCTTAAAGTTCAACTAAACAATCAATAAGTATGCAAATAACTAGAATTCAATAAGGAAATGAAAGTGACTCCAAATATACTTCAACTAGGTCTAAGCGATAGGGATGTAGGACTCTAACAAGAACTAACCATTTTAATCCAATTTCATGTGAGAAACCTCCTAAGTATGATTCACTCAATTCTCATTGCAATGAAATAGTGTAGATTAATGAAAGGTGATCCGGCCTCACTTTAGGGGTGAGGGAGATGCAATGATAATCGATGTGTATAATCGAGTCGAATCCACAGGGAATGCAATGGCGAATGATTTTCAAGTAGTAATCTAGCTACTAAACCTACTATCCAAGCTACAGTATATCATGTTTTTGTGTTTTCCAAAGTTAATGACAAATTCAAATAACAAAATCAACTAGCAAACAACTATGAAATGGTAACTATCAATAGAAGAAATTATGGTTCCAAATATAATCCAACATTCACTTGAAACATAGGTTTTGGAATTTGCAAGGATAAACCGATTTAATCCAATTCATAAAGGAGTTCTTTATAGGTTATACATCAACTCTTTTCTCAAATCAATCAATGTAAGTGGGTTAACCTATGACATCTATCTCCGCTAGGTCTCAAGATGCATAAATCAACTCCCAATAGCTCAATTAGTTATCTAGAATCTTCTATTAGCAAGAATTACTAATATGTTGTGGTTTGATGCCAAGTGTTATGAACTAAAGCCTACTAAGCATTTAACCAAACACCTTGTATGCACTCTATGATGGCCAATCACTCATGCAATAAAATCAAGTCCCGAACCACAAGACATATGAATTAGAAGGCAAATCCAACTACAATATCCAAAAACCTATTAATCTAGATCATGTCTTCATATATTTGAAACCAAAAGGAACTTAGCTAGACATAATTAAAGGAAATAAACCATAGAAAGTAAATGAAATCATGCTTAAAAGAAAGAGAATTTAATAAGAAATAAGAAGATGGTCTTCAATTGCAAATCCACAAAGTATAGCTTCAACAATCTTCAAAATACTAAAAAGGAAAGAGGGAAAATATTCTAGGGTTCTTGGGAGAATAAAATATGCAAAAAGATCCCCCAAATGAGGTTGAATTTAGGGGTTAAATACAAAAAAAAAATTGAGTTTGGCTCGAGTTGGGACGAATCGGGGTGAACCGGGATGAGTTCGGGCGAGTTTGAGTGAAGTGGGGCGGCCAACCGGCGGTCTGGGAGGTCGCCGGCCAGGTCGCCGTCAGCATTTCTCCTTACGCAACTTTGCCGTTTTTGCTCGTTCTCTCTTGTCCGAACTCCGATTCTCAATCCACTTTTTGCTATGGACTCCTAACGAACCCCTCTTCGACATGGAATGATCAAATTGGCCAAATGAGTTCTCCATTATTCCTGAAAAAAACATAAAGAGACTCGAGAGAATAAGAAAAACATAATTGAAATCAAACTAGTGAAACCCTAACTATATAACTTGAAATTCCACATTTTTAAACATAGGTTTCACTCTAATTAGGCTCGTTTCTTCCTCGTTTCCGGCTCTTGATCCTTATCTACTTAAATACTCTTTCCAATTCCTACCAAAATAGATCGAAAACCGAGAGAAAACGAGAAAAGTCTAAAGTATGCTATAAGTTTAAAACCCTAGCATTTCTAACATTTAAGCACCTAAATCAAGACTCAAACACATGCAAAATACACTTGACATGTACATAAAATACGTGTTAATCACTCCCCCAAACTTAAGCCATTGTTCGTCCCGAACAATGAAACGAACAATCAAAACACTTAACACGTATGGGATGTGCATTTTGAGTTCCTCGATGCCTCATATCCCTTCAAAAACTATTTTAGTTCAAGGTAATTTTCAAGCCAAGCCAAACATTCATAAGATCAATCACTATCCTAACTTAGAATTCAATCACTCAAGCACATTCAACTGTAGACCTCCCAAGAAGTGTGTATCACTCGATCCCTCGATACATGGAAATGGTAAACACTCATCGAAATCATGCAATACACATCTTTAACCATAAGCTTGCCTATCAACTCAAGTTTCCAAAACTACAATGCATGCACACATTAGGATCAAAAAGGTCTTTCTTAAGCTTGTAATGTAGGGACATTGGTTAAGGTAGGGAATTATAGGCTAAGTGACTTAAATTTTCATTCAAGTGCCCTTACCCCCTTTCTTCACCTTTCTAAGTATGAATTTCTTCATCTTCCACCTTGTCCAACCCCTTTTTAGCAAATGAAACCACAAGCTTCTACCAAATATCTAAAAAAAATACTCCTTTATGCTCTTATTCTTCTCTTTTTCTTATAAGAACTTTGTTCTTATGTTTTTTTTTTTTTTTTCAATAAGAACTTTGTTCTTATTCTTTTCTTTTCTAACATTGAGCTTATATGAGTGTTCTTTCAACTCAACACCATTCTTTGGACCCTTCACCATCAGCCACCATTTTTCATTAATTTTCAACTTCACCAAGGTTCCCTTAACCATCCTTCACCCCCTATCATCCGGTTCAAGAAGAAAAGGCTTTATAAGGCTCAAAATGGGACGACAATGACAATGAAAGATAGGTTAGTGTTTAAGGAAAATAGGCTATGCAATGATGGCCTAAGATCATCTCCTAATCATGCAAACATGTAATATTTCTAACAAGAGTATCAAGGCAAGTTCTAGTAAAGAATATATAATGCAAGATCAAGCTCTCAAGAAAGGATATTACTATGTAAAATGCATAGTTTAAGACTCAAAATCCTCCCAAGCTTTTTGCCTAGAGTTTAAGTACTTAAGATCAATCATTCCTAGTCATTCAAGTGAAATAATCCTAATCATGCTTGACTTAAAACTTGAGAAATTTCAAAACTGTCACCATTTTAGCATCAATCATCGGCATCTCACCCAAAAGCACTTGAGAGATTAAACACGTTCTTTTCACATTCAAGCATGCAAGCATTCATTCATCCTTTCAACTCAAAAACTTTTCAATTTTCTAAACATTTCGCATTCAAGCTCAAATCAACAACAAAATCATCCTCACCAAAGATTCTCCAATATAAGCTCACATCCCAAACCAACAAACCAAAGAAAGAATTTTCATCAATCAAGCTCATCAATTTCCAAACTCGACACCAAACAACTTAAACAAGCACAAATCATGCATTTACCCCAATCAACCACAATCATCAAGCAAAATTAAGCATAAAATTAATGAACACATCAAATAGAAGCTTGAAAAATACCAAAAGTAAAGTAATTTAAATTCCTTATCCTAGCCCCCTCCCCCAAACTTATTTTAGAAATAACTTCTAAAATGAGTTTGGAGGGAAGAATAATAAGAAATTTAAATTACACTTACAACGGTCCAAAGCTATGTTGAAGGTGGTTTTGAAAGCCATTCAATCCTTTGCTTGCTTGATTGGTTTGATTTTCTTACTTCACTCGTACCAATCACGATTCAACCTCGTGCATAAACCATGAAGTTCTTGGAACTCGAAACAAAGAAACAAACTTAACAATGGGAAGTATTAGCATTTGGACAATAAAAGATGTAGAAGGAATGACTTGAACAAAATAATAAATAAATTCAAACGAAAGAAACTAACTAAAATGAAAAATAAAAGGATAATTGTTGGGGTGCCTCCCAACGAGCGCTTAGTTTAACGTCGTTAGCTCGACGATACCTCTTTGCCCTTTCAAGGGACTTGAAACGACTTCCAACCTCTACCAAACATTAACTCTTCATCAAGCTCATCACACTTTGGTTCATTCATTCTTAACCCCTCCGGTTCATCCACAACTCTTGACATATGGAATGTTTCCTTTTCACCATTCATTCGAAGAGTGATAATTCCTTCAAAAATATCAATTTGATCCACCCTACTTTTGAGGGTAGGAGGATGCAACGATAATCGAATAGTATATTCGAGTCGAATCCACAGGGAATGCAAGGGCGTAAGAGATTCAACTAGTAACCTAGCTATCTATATCACTATTCAAGCTACAATATATCATGTTTTTGTGTTTTCCAAAGATTAATGACAAATTCAAATAACAAAATCAACTAGCAAACAAGTATGAAATGGTAAATATCAATAGAAGAAATTATGGTTCCAAATATAATCCAACATTCACTAGAAACATAGGTTTTGGAATTTGCAAGGATAAACCGATTTAATCCAATTCATAAAGGAGTTCTTTATAGGTTATACATCAACTCTTTTCTCAAATCAATCAATGTAAGTGGGTTAACCTATGACATCTATCTCCGCTAGGTCTCAAGATGCATAAATCAACTCCCAATAGCTCAATTAGTTATCTAGAATCTCCTATTAGCAAGAATTACTAATATGTTGTGGTTTGATGCCAAGTGTTATGAACTAAAGCCTACTAAGCATTTAACCAAACACCTTGTATGCACTCTATGATGGCCAATCACTCATGCAATAAAATCAAGTCCCGAACCACAAGACATATGAATTAGAAGGCAAATCTAACTACAATATCCAAAAACCCAATAATCTAGATCATGTCTTCATATATTTGAAACCAAAAGGAAATTAGCTAGACATAATTAAAGGAAATAAACCATAGAAAGTAAATAAAATCATGCTTAAAAGAAAGAGAATTTAATAAGGAAGAAGAAGATGGTCTTGAATTTCCAATCTACAAAGTATAGCTCCAACAATCTTCAAAATACTAAAAAGGAAAGAAGGAAAATATTCTAGGGTTCTTAGGAAAATAAAATATGCCAAAAGATATCCAAATGGGGTGAATTCTAGGATTAAATACATTAAAAATTGAGTTTGAGTCGAATCAGGGCGAGACGGCACGAACCGGGGCGAGTTTGGGCGAGCCGAACTCGCCCCTTAAGTTGAGAACTTTCGGCCAACCGGCGGTCTGGGAGGCTGCCGGCGGTCTGGCAGACCGCCAAAATCTCTGTAGTTCCACGGCGGTTTTCAGCTTTAGCCGGCGGTCTGGCAGACCGCCGGCTCTCCTTCTTGACCGGTCAACTCCGTCTTCTCTTTTGCGCGCTTTTCCCGTTTTCGCCCGTTCTCTCTCATACGAACTCCGATTTACTAACCGTTTTTTGCTACGGCTTTCTAACGAACTCATCTTCGATATGGAATGATCAATTTGGCCAAATAAGTTCTCCATCAACCTACAAAAAGACACAAAGAGACTCGAGAGAACGAGGAAAACATAAACAAACTTGAACGAGTGAAACCCTAACTTTATAAATTCAAATTCCTCATTCTTAACCCGGGGTTTCACCCAAATCAAACTCGATTCTTCCTCGTTTCTTACCTTCGATCCTTAATCACATGAATGCTCTTTCCAATTCTTACAAAAATGGATCGAAAACTGAAAGTAAATGAGAAAAATAGAATGTATGCTACAAGTTAAGAAACCTTAGTATTTCTAACACTTTAGCACCCAAATCGAGACTTAAACACATGCAAAACACACTCAACATGCACATAAAATACATGTTAATCACTCCCCCAAACTTAAGCCATTGTTCGTCCCGAACAATGAAACGAACAATCAAAACACTTAACACGTATGGAGTGTGCATTTTGAGTTCCTCGATGCCTCATATCATATCAAAAACCATTTTAGCTCAAGAAAATTCTCAAGTCAAGCCAAGCATTCATAAGATCACTCACTATTCTAACGAAAAATAAAAGGATAATTATTGGGGTGCCTCCCAACGAGCGCTTAGTTTAACGTCGTTAGCTCGACGATACCTCTTTGCCCTTTGAAGGGACTTGAAATGACTTCCAACCTCTATCAAACATTAACTCTTCATCAAGCTCATCACACTTTGGTTCATTCATTCTTAACCCCTCCGGTTCATCCACAACTCTTGACATATGGAATGTTTCCTTTTCACCATTCATTCGAAGAGTGATAATTCCTTCAAAAACATCAATAAGGGCTCTACTTGTGGCCAAGAAGGGTCTCCCTAGTATTAAAGGGATGTCCTGATCCTCCGGTATATCAAAGACAATGAAATCTACGGGGTAAATGAGTTTCCCAACCCTTATAAGCATATCTTCCACAATGCCTCTTGGATATGAAATTGAACGATCCACCATTTGAAGAGTAAGTGCAGTAGGCTTAAGAGTTCCAATCTTCAAATGATTGAAGATGGAAAGAGGCATCAAATTGACTCCCGAACCTAAGTGACACAAGACTTTCTTAAACCATTTGCCTCCAATCTCACAAGGTAGGGTAAACTTTCCCTGATCCAATTCCTTGTTCGGGATCTTCTTTTTCAAACATGCACTACTCTCCTCCGTAAGCACAATGGTTTTCAAATCATCCCATTTCACCTTCTTATGAAGCACAACCTCCAAAATTTTCTCATGATCTGGGATATTACTCAACAAACCAACTAAGGGAGCATTTATATCCAACTTCTTGAATACATCTAGCAAATCACTCTTCTTCTCATGTAAATTTTCCTCAATAGGCTTATGGGAAGATGCTAGACTATCCAAGCCATTCAACTCAACATGCTCTTTAGAAAATTTAGGAGTTAGAGTAGAAGGGATACCTCTTTGATTTGTCTTGTGAGCACTCTCCTTCTCTATAGGTTCTTGAACACCTAGTTTACTCCTTAACTTTGAAGCTTCATAAGCATCCTTCCTTCTTTGTAGATCTTTGAGCGTATCAAAGCGCTCATCAAAGGGAATTGCCTTAAAAATCCTCATTCTTGAATAGTAATCATGAATGTCCCATTTTGTCCAACCTTCTATAAATGGGATAATTGGACAAAGATCTATGATTCTTGGATCATTTTCATCAAGCATAACTACCTCCGAAGATGGAAGCTTATATGATTGTCTTGGCTCCACAAGATTTCTCTTAGCAAGATTCGGAGATTTCCCACAAGGTATATGTGAAGGTGTCGAAGAAGCTTCACTCACTACATGAATAGCATTGCATTGTTGCTTCGAGTTTTCTTGAGCCTTGCTAGAAGATTCTCCAAACTTGTGTTGAGTGATAGCTTGGTTAGCCATTTGGCTAATTTGACCCTCCATCATCTTCACTTGCTTTGTCAAGGAGGTGAGTGAGTTTTCCAATGCATTAACCTTTTGCCCGGTTTGTTGATAAACGAGGTTTGTTGATTTGCCATTTGTTGGACAAGTTGCTCAATAGAAGGAGATGTCTTCTTCGGTTCTTCAATTATCCCTTGAGAAAAGGAGAATCCGGAATGTGAAACTTCAGCATTGCTAGGATTTCCATAAGAGGGATTGGGATGATCCTAGTGTTGGGATTGTAGGCTTGATAGTCTCCTTGTTGACCATACGAATAACCACCTTGTTGATTGCCTTGAAATTCCCCTTGGTGTCCTTGAAAACCTTGCTTGTTGTAATTGCCATAAGGACTTTGATTAACATAACTCACATTTTCATCTCTATTGAACTCCAAAGTCCCTCTAGAGTAACCACCATGCATTTGAGCTTTCCTTTCATTTTCATATGTTTTCTTCAAATTGGCAAGCTCCAAGGCTAAAGCATCGTACCTTGCATCCTCAAGAACCGAGTTCACCTTCTTTATAGGGCCTCTCTCGATTGGTCATTGATAACTATTGGCCGCCATCTCCTCTATGATCCTCAAGGCTTCTTTTGCATTTCGGTTCACAAGACAACCACCGGAAGTCGCATCAACTATGCTCCTCGTGTGTGGAGAGAGTCCACTATAGAAGTTCACTATTTGTTGTACTTCACTAAAACCGTGTTGAGGGCACTTGCGTAGCAAGTCCCTATACCTTTCCCAAGCCTCAAATAAGGTCTCATCAACATGTTGGGAAAAATGAGAGATTTCCGAGATTAACCTTTGAGCCTTTGAAGGTGGAAAGTACTTGGCAAGGAAGGCTTTGCACAATTTCTCCCATGTGGTGATCTCTCTCTTATCAAGGCTCTTAAACTACTCTTTGGCTTGATCCCTCAAAGAAAAGTTGAAGAGCTTCATCCTTATAGCATCTTCCGGGACTCCATTATACTTCACCGTATCACATATCTCAAGAAACGTGCTCAAATGAGCATTGGGATCTTCATCGAGCCTCCCTCCAAATTGTTTGGATTGGACCATTTGGATGAGGCCGGTCCTTATCTCAAAGTTATTTGCATTAACACGAGGTCCCCATCCTCCTCCTTGAAATTGATCCGTTGGTGATTCGAACATTTGGTTAAGAGGAGGTTGTTGAGCTTCTTGAGCCCTTCTTTCTTGCTCATCTCTCCATGCTCGCATATCTTCTAGTTCCTTCCTAAGAGCCTCATAATCTTGATTGTTAGTCATTTCTTCTTCTTCTTCAATAGAATTCCTTCTTTTCTGTTTTCTTTCAAATTTCAAGATCAAAGTTTGAACAAGTCTTCCCTTAGACCTTGTGTGCATATACCTACAAAACAAAAATCAAAAGAGGAAAATACTTGAATTAGTAATTCAATAACCAAATCAACTATTGAAACTCAAACTAAGCATTCCCCGGCAACGGCGCCAAAAATTGATCCGCCCTCACTTTAGGGGTGAGGGAGATGCAATGATAATCGATGTGTATAATCGAGTCGAATCCACAGGGAATGCAATGGCGAATGATTTTCAAGTAGTAATCTAGCTACTAAACCTACTATCCAAGCTACAGTATATCATGTTTTTGTGTTTTCCAAAGTTAATGACAAATTCAAATAACAAAATCAACTAGCAAACAACTATGAAATGGTAACTATCAATAGAAGAAATTATGGTTCCAAATATAATCCAACATTCACTTGAAACATAGGTTTTGGAATTTGCAAGGATAAACCGATTTAATCCAATTCATAAAGGAGTTCTTTATAGGTTATACATCAACTCTTTTCTCAAATCAATCAATGTAAGTGGGTTAACCTATGACATCTATCTCTGCTAGGTCTCAAGATGCATAAATCAACTCCCAATAGCTCAATTAGTTATCTAGAATCTCCTATTAGCAAGAATTACTAATATGTTGTGGTTTGATGCCAAGTGTTATGAACTAAAGCCTACTAAGTATTTAACCAAACACCATGTATGCACTCTATGATGGCCAATCATTCATGCAATAAAATCAAGTCCCAAACCATAAGACATATGAATTAGAAGACAAATCCAACTACAATATCCAAAAACCTATTAATCTAGATCGTGTCTTCATATATTTGAAACCAAAAGGAACTTAGCTAGACATAATTAAAGGAAATAAACCATAGAAAGTAAATGAAATCATGCTTAAAAGAAAGAGAATTTAATAAGGAAGAGGAAGATGGTCTTCAATTGCAAATCCACAAAGTATAGCTTCAACAATCTTCAAAATACTAAAAAGGAAATAGGGAAAATATTCTAGGGTTCTTGGGAGAATAAAATATGCAAAAAGATCCCCCAAATGAGGTTGAATTTAGGGGTTAAATACATAGAAAATCTAGTTTGGGTCGAGTTGGGACGAATCGGGGTGAACCGGGATGAGTTCGGGCGAGTTTGAGTGAAGTGGGGCGGCCAACCGGCGGTCTGGGAGGTCGCCGGCCCAGACCGCCATCCTCTCTGTCCTCCACGGCGGCCTGGCAGGTCGCCGGCGGTCTGACAAGTCGCCGGCAGCATTTCTCCTTGCGCAACTTTGCCGTGTTTGCTCGTTCTCTCTCGTCCGAACTCCGATTCTCGATCCGCTTTTTTCTATGGACTCCTAAAGAACCCCTCTTCAACATGGAATGATCAAATTGGCCAAATGAGTTCTCCATTATTCCTGAAAAAAACATAAAGAGACTCGAGAGAACAAGAAAAACATAATTGAAATCAAACTAGTGAAACCCTAACTATATAACTTGAAATTCCACATTTTTAAACATAGGTTTCACTCTAATTAGGCTCGTTTCTTCCTTGTTTCCAGCTCTCGATCCTTATCTACTTAAATGCTCTTTCCAATTCCTACCAAAATAGATCGAAAACCGAGAGAAAATGAGAAAAGTCTAAAGTATGCTATAAGTTTAAAACCCTAGCATTTCTAACATTTAAGCACCTAAATCGAGACTCAAACACATGCAAAATACACTTGACATGCACATAAAATACGTGTTAATCAAAAGACTTAACTCCTACTAAGATATCAAGCAATTCATTAACTCCCAATAGCTTATGGAGTTCTTTAGCCCTACTATCTCTAGCATGCAAATCTCTTATTTCCTAGCATCTAATCTAAGCCTCCTAAGCATTAGATCAAACACTTCATATGCAACTATGGTGATCAAGCATAATTACATAATAAAATATAGCCCCAAGAGAAATAAACATGAAATTAGAAGGTAAATTCATAGATCAAGCCTAATCCCATCACTTATCCCAAATCTACATATAATTGGAATCACAAAGGAAATTAGCTAGACATGATTAGAGCAAATGAACCATAAGAAATGTATGAAACCATGATCAAAAGATAGAGAATTCAAAATAAAACAAAATAGTGGAAGGATCTTCAAATCTTCAAAGTAAATCTTCAACAATTGATCAAAACACCGAAGTAGAAAGAGGGAAATGTTTCTAGGGTTCTAATATGAATATTCAAGCTAAAGATATCCAATTGGGGAATGCTTTGGAATTAAATACATAAAAACTGAGTTTGGAGACGAGTTGGACCATGTTTGGATGGACCAAACTCGGTTCTTAAGTGAGACAAGCGGCCAGCCGGCGGTCTGTGGGGGAGGAGAACCGGCGGTCTGGAAAACCGCCGGCCAGACCGCCATCTATGTTACACTTCTTGGCGGACTCACAGAGGTTTGAGGGAGAACACGGCGGTCTGGCAGACCGCCGGCCAGACTGCCGGTCTTCCTCCTTTGACCGGGTCAATCCCTTCTTCCTTCTTTCTTCCGGTTTTCTTCATTCTTCTACCGAACTGACTTTTGAACTCGAGTTTCCACCTTTTTAAGCTTGTTTCTTCCTCGTTTCCAGCCCTCAATCCTTGGATACTTGAATGCTCTTCCATATTCCTACAAAAATAGATCGAAAACCGAGAGAAAACGAGAAAAATATAAAGTATGCTACAAGTTAAGAAACTCTAGCATTTCTAACATTCAAACACCTAATTCGAGCATCAAACATATGTAAAATACACTCAACATGCACATAAAATACGTGTTAATCACTCCCCCAAACTTAAGCCATTGTTCGTCTCGAACAATGAAACGAACAATCAAAATACTTAACACGTATGGGATGTGCATTTTGAGTTCCTCAATGCCTCATATCACTTCAAAAACCATTTTAATTCAAGGAAATTATCAAGTCAAGCCAAGCATTCATAAGATCACTCACTATCCTAGCTTAGAACTCAATCACTCAAGCACATTCAACTCTAGACCTCACAAGAAGTGTGTATCACTCAATCACTCGATATAGGGATAAGGGTAAACACTCATCGAAATCATGCAATACACAACTTTAACCATAAGCTTGCCTATCAACTCAAGTTTCTAACACTACAATTTATGCACAAAGTAGGATCAAAAAGCTCTTTCTTAAGCTTGTAATGTAGGGACATTGGTTAAGGTAGGGATTTTTAAGCTAAGTGACTTAAATTTTCATCTAAGTTCCTTCACCTCCTTTCTTCACCTTTCTAAGTATGAATTTCTTCATCTTCCACCTTATCCAATCCCTTTTTATCTAATGAAAACCCAAGCTTCTACCAGATCTCATCACATCAAAAGAAACACTCCTTTATGCTCTTATTCTTTCTTTTTCTTTTCTTTTCTTTTCTTTTAAGAACTTTGTTTTTACCCCCCCCCCCCTTTCTAAGAACTTTGTTCTTATTCTTTTTTTTTCCTAACATTTGAGCTTATAGGAATGTTCTTTCAACTCAAAGCAAATCTCGAGACCCTTCACCATCACCCACCATTCCTCATGAATTTTCAACTTTCACCAAGATTCCCTTAACCATCATTCACCCCCTATCATCCGGTTTTATAAGAAAATGCTCTATAAGGCTCAAAATGAGACAACAATGGTGATAAAAGATAGGTTAGTGTTTAGGGATTATGGGTTACACAATGATGGCCTAAGATAATCTCCTAATTATACACACATGTAGCACTTCTAATATGAGTATCAAGGCAAGTTCTAGCAAAAAAAATGTAATGCATGATCAAACTCACATGAAAGGATATTAACTATGTAAGATGCATAGTTTTTAGGCTCAAAATCCTCCTAAGCTTTTTGCCTAGAGTCTAAGTGAAGTAATCCTAATCATGTTTGACTTTAACTTGAAAATTTTCCAAAATGTTACCACTTTTTGTATCAATCATTGGCATCTCACTCAAAAGCACTTGAGTAAAAATAACACGTGCTTTCGCACTCAAACATGCAAGCATAAATTCATTATTCAACTAAAAAACTTTTCACTTTCTAAAAATTTCGCATTCAAGCTCAAATCAACAACAAAATCATTCAAATCAAAGATTCTCCATTAAAACTCCAACAAAACTTCAAACAACCAAAACAAATAACCCCCAATCTCAATGACACTCCCACTTTATCCACACTACTTCCAAGAAAACTTTCGCATAACACCCAATCATAAACAATGACTCCCCATCAATTAACAAAAACCATAGCAAACAACAATCTCTCAAGCAAATTCAAAAACAACAAATCAAACCAACACTATCCAAAGAAATTTCCAACAAATCCATCATTCAAAAACCACTTCCAAATCAAATTCCTCTCAAAAAATCCAACAATCTCCATTCACTTAATCAAAGCCAACATATCCCAATCAAGTAGGCACAAGCTAACCACAACAATAACACCAAGTCACACTTTCAAACCAATCAATACCAAGCATGAGAGACAAAGGCAAGGAAACGAAAGACAAGATAGTAAAGAAAAGTAGAGAGACATGAAATGAAAGTAATTTAAATTCATTATCCTACCCCCCTCCCCCAAACTTATTTTAGAAAATAAATTCTAAAATGAGTTTGGAGGGAAAGATAAATAATGGATTTAATTTACACTTACAAACTCTCCAAGCTATGATGGGCGCGGTCTTGGCCAAGTAACGCCTTGGCCGATTTGATAATCCCGGCAGCTTTCAAGAAGCTCCATCATTGCATTGGTTTGTGTCTTCCTTCTTTCATTCCTTTGTGCCTCGTCTTTTTGAAGAGCTTCCATCCTTTCGCTCCGTTTCATTTCATCAAGTTGAGTGAGCCTCATATAAGTCACCTCTTGTCTCATGATGGTGACTTGAGCTTCTAAAGATTTGAAACTACTCTTCATGCCTTCCATTCAACTCTCAAGAGCCTCAAACCTTTCTTCATCAAATGAAGCACTTGGACCTTCTTCATCTCCCATTGATTCTTCATGCATCTCTTCCATGTCCTCCTCTTCCACCTCCACATGACCTCTTCTACCAATTGAGTATTGATCCCCCTCACCATGTTTAAATATTTGACCTCTCATGATCACATGGTGCAAGGGGGTGCTCAAGTACCATTTCACCCTTTCATTGAAATTTGTCACCAAAATGCTCATGGCATTGGGCAATGGGTACAACTCTTCCTTATTTATTCGGAAGTAATACGGAGGGGAAACCGAACTAATGAACCTCAAATATCAGAGCTTGATGATGCCGAAAAGAAAATCACCTCTCATCGGAGGATATCCACCAAGGTTCCCTTTGATCTTCCTTGCAATTGGTGTGAGCATCCCACCAATGTTTATTTTTCCAATTTCACCTCGAGCTTGCTTTGCCAATTGAGGGATGAAGAGATGACAAAAGCTAATCCTCCTTCCGGTGAGCATGGCATGGAGAACAAATAGGTCATCGTTCCTCACCGAGGTGTTCTCTCTTGGAGCTATAATCGTGTGAGATAGGATCTTCAAGACCATTCGGAGCACCGGGTTCCTCACTTCATTTGACTTAGAATATCCGGACCTATACCCTTCTTGTGAAGTTGTAACGAGCTTGTTCCAAATAGTATTATGGTCGAACACCCTTTCTATGAGTTGATCACCTCCGTGGGGAACACCAAATGCATCATCAATGTTATCTAAAAGACATCTCATGCCTTTCACCGTAAAGTTAAAACTTGATATTTTGCAAAGCATGTGCATTTGTGGCCTCCAACGTGTTCATCATTTCAAGAGCTACCTTGGCATAAGTCCTCTGATCTTGAATGGTATCATCAAGGAAATCACCCCACCCGATGTTGTCGAAAAGGGCCTTCACATTGTCATAGAGCCCAAGTGTTTCCAACACTTCTCTAGATGGGAATCTTGTCTCCTCAATACCCTTGGTGACAAGTGTAGCGAATGCCGCCCTTTTGTCATTATTGCTCAAGTAAAGTCCATGAGTTTCCGGGACTTTTGGATTCATTGTACTTGAGGTGGTGTTTCTTGGTTGAGAAGAAGAACAACCATCTTTTCACCTTTTGTTGGAGTAGGTGACTAAGGCCTTTGAGGGTGCCTTTGAAGGACCTTTTCCCAAAATGTGAAAAATATCCCAAGTAAGAATCAAGAAATTAAACAATGGATTTTCACTTAACAAGCAACATTTCTCCTACTCATTACCCCCCATTTTGGCATTCATGCATTCAAGAAGTGAAATTTAAAACCAACACCAAGCACATTATTCACATTTCTCGATAAGTTCAAGAAAAGTCTCCTAAACTCATCCATGTATATTCAAGTGAAAAGAAATTCAAGTTCATATGAAACTTCAATTCAAGAGAATTATGCAATGAATTTTCCTCTTGCAAACCAAAAATTGATGAACTCATGACCTCTTCAAGCAATGAAGCATTCAAGAAATAAAATTCTATCTAAAAATCAAACATATTCATTCACATGTTCACCCTTGATGTAAAAATCATCCAACTTCATTCCAAGTATGCCCAAGTGCATAAAGAGACATAATTCATATGAAAATGCAATTTCAAGAATATATATAGCATAATTCCTAAAAGAAAGAATAAATGCTATTCAATTCATGCCCATTTCCACATTCTTCATTCAAGAATTTCTTCAATATTCAAGAAAAAACCTAGCTAAAATTTCTACTCATTTTCATGAAAACAAAAAGCAAAACACTCATATCCATTCATATATAGCAAGTAGAAACCCATAAGAGCAAAGGTATAGAGCATATTACCTCATTATCTTGAAGAAATGTGAAGAAATTCAACTCTTTCCAAAGAAAAATAAATTTTCGTTTTCCTGTGAAGAAGTGGGTAAAAATGTGATTTCTTTGGTTCAAAATGCAAGTTTTGGGATGGGTAATGGACCTATGGAATGATTAAACTGAATTTAAAGTGATTTGGAAGTAATTGGAGAAGGAAAATTGAAGTTCTAGAGAGGGGAAATGATGTTCATCCAAGATATGGGGGTTTGAAAATGAAAAAATGAGAAAATAACACAAAAATAGAAATAAGGGGGAAGAGAGGGTGACGGCGGTCTGGGAGGGAGAATCGGTGGTCTGGCAGACCGCCGGCTAGACCGCCGTCTATGCTGTCCTGGGCTGCATCCTCCATGGCGGTTTTGCGGTGGTTCTCGGCGGTTTGGGAAACCGCCGAACTGCTTGCCGGCTTAATTTTGGGCCATTTTTCGGCCCTTCCAACGGGAGGGGCCGACTCCCGACCCTCTATCGAGACCCCCTAAATATGTTTTTAATTTTTATTTTTTTAATTTTCTATTTTTTTAAGGTTTTTTTCGAAATGAAATGAAAAGTGAAACAAAAATCGAATATAAAATTCAAACTAACTAAAAATGAAAAATAAGAGGATAGGTGTTGAGGTGTCTCTCAGCGAGTGCTTTGTTTAACGTCGTTAGCTCGATATTACCTCCAACATCAAGCATCATGAAGAAGGATGGTCGACACATCCTTAACTCTCTTTGAGTTGAAATAGGGCTTGAGTCGATGTCCATTGACAACAAAAGTAGAACCATCATTCTTGAGAAGCTCAAAAGTTCCATTTTTGAAACTCTTGCTCACAACATAAGGACCGGTCCACCTTGATTGGAGTTTTCTGGGGAAAAGACGAAGACGAGAGTTAAAGAGAAGAATCTCATCTCCCGGAATGATATCCTTTCCTCGAATTCTCAAGTCGTGAAACTTCTTGGCCCTTTCCTTGTAAATTCGAGAATTTTCATAGACCTCATTTCTCCATTCCTCCAACTCCACAAGATGATCTTTCCTACTATACCCTGCTTCTTTGAACTCAAAAGTAATTCTCTTTGTAGCCCAATACGCCTTGTGCTCAATTTCCAAAGGCAAGTGACAAGACTTTCCAAAAACAAGTTGATAAGGGGACATACCAATGGGGGTTTTGTAGGCGGCTCTATAGGCCCATAATGCATCATCGAGTTTATTTGCCCAATCCTTCCGAGTGGTGATTGTTTTCTTCAAGATTTGTTTGATTTCCCAGTTTGCAAGCTCGGCTTGACCGTTAGCTTGAGGGTGATAAGGTGTAGTAACCTTTGTCTTTCACTCCATACTTAGCAAGTAAGCTTCCCAACCATTTGTTATTGAAGTGAGACCCCCATCGCTAAGCAAAGCTCTCGAAGTTCCAAAAACTGAGTCAAAATGTTCCTCTTGAGAAATTTAATCACCGCCTTAGAATCATTGGTTGAAGTTGGAATGGCTTCAACCCATCGTGAGACATACTCAATAGTAAGAAGGATATAGGAAAAACCACAAGACTTGGGAAATGGTCCCATGAAATCTATCCCCCAAACATCAAACAACTCAACCTCAATCATGATGTTTTGAGGCATCTCATCCCGCTTAGTGATATTTCACATCCTTTGGCACCTATCACAATTCTTCACAAAGGTTTGACAATCCCTAAAAATAGAAGGTCAATAGAACCTACATTGAAATACCTTCCAAGCCATACGATTAGCCCCAAAGTGACCCCCACTTGGCCCCTCATGACAATCTCCAATTATCTTGAGCCATTCACTTTGCATAACACACCTACGAATAAGGCCATCGGCACATCTCCTCCATAAATATGGATCTTGCCAAATATACATCTTGATTTTTGATAATCCGAAAGGTTTGGTGGTAATTCTTGGAGAACAATATAATTTGCAAAATCCGCAAACCAAGAACCTTTGCACTTCACTACCATGATCCTCTCATCGGGAAAGTAATCATTAATGCTCAACGTCAAGTCTTTACCTTCAACCGGCTTTTCAAGCCTTGACATGTGATCGGCTATCTCATTATCACGACCTCTTCTATCTCGAATCTCCATGTCGAATTCTTGAAGAAGGAGAATCCAACGAATCAAACGAGGCTTAGCATCCTTCTTCGCCACAAGATGTCGGATAGCCGTGTGATCCGAATATACAATGGTATGATTTCCCACAAGATAGGACCGGAACTTGTCAAAAGCAAAGACAATGGCTAAGAATTCCCTCTCCATTGTTGTGTAGTTCCTTTGAGCTCCATCCAATGTTCTACTTGCATAATGAATCACTCAGAACACATTATCCCTCATTTGCCCCAACACTACTCCTAAAGCCCAATCACTTGCGTCACACTTCAAAATGAAAGAATCGCTCCAATTTGGCTTGATTAGAATAGCAGTAGAGATGAGGGCTTTCTTCAATGTCTCAAATGTTTCCAAGCACTCATCATCAAAGACAAATTTCACATCTTTTTACAAGAGAGAATAAAGTGGCTTTGTGATCTTCGAAAAATCTTTGATGAATCTTCTATAGAACCCCGCGTACCCAAGGAAGCTTCAGATTGATTTCACATTTGTTGAGGGTGGAAACTTCTCTATGGCAACGATCTTGGCTCTATCAACATCCAAGCTGGCACTTGAGACCTTGTGCCCAAGCACAATTCCATCCTTAACCATAAAGTGACACTTCTCCCAATTTAAGACAAGAGAAGTGTCCTTACACCTTTGCAAGACCTTTGCGAGATTATCCAAGCAAGAATCAAAGCTCCTCCCAAAAACCGAGAAGTCATCCATGAAAACCTCCATTATGTTCTCAATCAAACCACCAAAGATAGACATCATGCACTGATGAGACGGGACCTAGCATTGAAGAACTCAATCGGGACTTGCAGCTTGGAGGACCAGTGATGAGATCAAAAGCCAAGAAGCTGCAAGGATATTTGCAATGCTACCTTCAAAACAAATTGGAGAATGATGGAGTTGGATCAAATCGATACAAGTTGGTGAACTTCTCAAGTATTGAAGATTGATGATGGAGAAGCATAAAGGGTCGAATAAAATCGACAAGAATGGAAGCCCAATTCATTTGTTGGACTTTGTGAATTTTCAAAAATTTTACTATGTTTTAATTTTATTACATTGTTAATTAGTAGTCCAATTATCACAACATGTTTAGGTGATTAATTGGCCCAGTTACATTTAATTAAGGAGTCCGAAATTATCAAGCCCAAGCCTTGTTAATTTCAAAACCTAGCTTAGGAATTAGTCTAGTATTTATGTTATTCTCGCAGTTACTATTCACAGACTTGATTGAATGCAAAACAGCTTTACGTTATTCTCTTGTCTCACACAAACAAATTGCTTCTTGGTAGAGTTTGATTGTTGGCGACTTCAAACTTGAATTCAATCGACTCGTTCATGATATCTCGTAGTATTCGGGTTAGTCGAGCCATGAAGATTTCTTGATAATCGCATTTCGGATCCTTGTAGATTCGGGGTTCGATTCTGGTAATTTTCATCCCTTTTAATTTAGAATTTTGTTAATCCTTTGTTTGATTTTCGTTCTCAACCATTCCTCATCTTTCATACCTCACAAATCAACTGTCCCGAAAATAACCACCGTGCCAAATCAAAAACTACTCGTGAGTTTTCGCTGAATTTTGGATATGTTCTTCATAACCCTAATTTGTAAATTATGTTAAAATTTGAACTCAATAGAAATTGAATTGCTTAGGTTTCTGTTAACGCCTATTCAGTGTATTTGTGGGTAGATTTTAGGGATTATCATTCATATTTCATAGTTGTCATTTGGATTGAATCTATCATAGTTGATGTGTGTTCGATTTGTAGCTTCCGCATATTGTAGATCGCATCATGCACCTTTGAAAAGTAGCCGGAGCATTGCACAAACCAAATGACATTCTTCTATAAGCAAACACTCTATAGGAGCATGTGAAGGTTGTTTTGTGTTGATCCTCCAGGGCTATCACAATTTGGTTTTATCCGGAATAACCATCAAGGAAGCAATAGTATTCATAGCCCGCCATACGATCCAACATTTGATCTATAAATGGCAAAGAGAAGTGATCTTTCCTTGTTGCCGCATTCAAGGCCCTATAATCAATGCAAACTCGATAACCGGTGGCAACTCTTGTAGCTATAACCTCATCATGCTCATTCTTAACCACGGTCATCCCCCTTTCTTCGGAACCACTTGAGTAGGGCTCACCCATTCATTATCCGAGATGGCATATATCATTCCCGTATCAAGCAACTTTAACACCTCTTTTCTAACCACCTCTTGCAAAACCGGATTCAACCTCCTTTGAGGTTGCACCTTAGGACGAGAACCCTCTTCCAACAAGATACGATGCATACAAATAGAGGGGAAAATCCCCTTGATATCATCAATAGACCAACTAATCACATCTTTAAACTCTCTAAGGACCCTCAACAACTTGTCCAATTCGGACTCTGACAAGTGTTGTGACACTATAACGGGAAAAGAGTTATTATCACCAAGAAAGGCATACCTTAGGTGATCGGGGAGAGGTTTCAACTCTAGAGTAGTGTTTGAAGGAGACTCCACTTTTGTTGAGCTTCCAGTCTCTCCCGATTGGTTGATATCAAGGTAAAGCACCTCATCCTTTGGTGATCCTTGGTTTGCATCCAAGAAAGCAATTGACTCCAATAGTTCATCACAAGCGTCATCCAAGTCGGAATAGGAATAGAGAGAGTTGGAGATGATTGTCTCCGTGGAGTCCTTTGCCATAGATGTAGGCAAAGTGGTGATTGATTTGCATTCTTCATAACTTGGATCATCTCCTTTCTTCATAGCATCAAAGATTGAAAGAGTGAGGGTTTCTTCATTGACCCTAAATGTGAGATTCCCGTCTTGTACATCAATGAGAGCCCGACCGGTTGCTAGAAAAGGACGCCCAAGAATGAGTGGCATATCCTTGTCCTCCGGCATATCCAATATCACAAAGTCCACGGGAAATATGAATTCCTCAACTTTCACTAAAATATCTTCAACAACCCCTTGGGCATAAGATATAGAACGATCGGCTATTTGGAGACAAATTGATGTTGGTTTGATCTCTCCAATGTCCAATCTCTGAAAAATAGATAGTGGCATCAAATTTATGCTAGCCCCAAGATCACATAAGATTTTCCCAAACTTTTGCCCACCAATCACACATGCTATAGTGAAACTTCCCGGATCATTTTGCTTCAAAGGCATTTTCCTTTGAATCACCACACTAACTTCCTCCGTTAGACTAATTGTTTCAAATGATCCAAACTTTCTCTTGTTAGCTATGGCATCCTTTAGAAACTTCACGTAGCCCGGCATATCTCTAAGTGCATCAAGCAAAGGGATATTGATTTGTACCTTATTGAATATATCCAAGAATCTCTTCATCTTTTCATCAACCTTAGGCTTTGCTAGACTATGAGGGAATGGAGTCTTTGTAATGACCCGAACCCGGGGCTATGCAAATTTATAATTAAATAATGGGTTTAGGGACGCTACTCGAATAATGACATAATTAGACATTTAAAATAGGACCTTGAATACACTGAATACCCGCGTTTCCAATGTGTGAAGACATTGGGACGCATGTCATAAACTTGAAATAGAGCAATCAAGAACCTGATAGGAGTCGAGTATTTGAGAAGTGATTATTCAACAAAATAAGAGAAGATAGTCGATATCCAAACATGCATAGCAAGTCAAATTGTTCAAGCGGAAGTTGAGGAAATAGATAAGAGGTCATTATTATAACAAGAGTTTCCAAATCATGTTTTGGAATTTATTCCAAGGAGAAACAATCCATGAGCTAGCCACCCCTCTTGCGAGCTCGTCCTTGCCTCCGATCATTAACCTAAAAACATTTGAAAAGAATTTTGGGCTGCTAGTGCACTCAGTGGATTTCGCTTGCCCCTTTGTCAGTGAAAAACATAAAACTTTACTTGGAAGATCATGCATGTCCATCATCATATAACGTAGGAGTTTTAAAAAAGAAAGCCTCACCCTACGTATATGCAAAATACTTTGTTTACCCTTAGGTACATAGATACTTGCGCGCGCTTCTCTCATACGCCATACAGCCATAATTGGGGACCCGGCCGAGTCTACCCAATATGGACTTAAGTGCACTAACCTTGGTCTAAATCAACTCAAGGCCCAATTGTTCATCGACATTCCGTCGCATCGTATAAGCGCCATAAGACATAAAAACTTTTGACATGCATAATTATACTTTCATACATATATACATAGGAGCTCACTAGCTCAAAAATACCGTACTGAAAATAGAAACCCACCTTGTTAGATCACGTCTCAAGAGGATCTGATTCGGTTGTTGGCACACAACCTTTCTTTACTTGCCCTACAAGAATAATCTAAGGGCTAAGCTTCCATATAACATTCAAATGGCATCTAATCCCCTAGGCTCTATAGTTCCCTACTCCCCCAACTTAAAGCAAATATATGTTTGATATCATACTATCACATATAGTAGTCACATATATGTTCACATACGTAAAGTTCACATATAACATATTCATGCTTATGCAATAACCGTTAATGAACCAAATAGACACACATACATTTCACTATTCGTTTACAAGAGTCTCACATTTTTAGAATGACATAAACAACTCTCTTAAAGAGAAATAACCAAAATATAATCTAAAACAAAGAGCTTTATTATCATAAGACGTACATTCATTTTCAACGAAAAGAGTGTATATAAGTAAATAAACATGTCCTAAGAGAATAGGCAATAACCTAACACTAAGAATGTATCAAATATCAACTTAGTTTCTTTAATCCAAATGTTCTTCAAGAGGTCTGAAAATTTATTTGAAAAGAAAGTGTTTCATGAAAAGCTGGAAATCAGTGGCAAATTTATTTCTAATATGCAAGAAAAATAGTTAAACTACTCAAAAAAATCTAAAATTTAACAGAAACATTTTCAACATTAAAAATAACGACTCTGAAAAATTTTAAAAGTTTTGAACAAGTATTTATATTTAAAACGCATTTAATAAAACCGTGCAAGTGTGTTGTTCCAAATAAAATTCTGCTGCGCAAGTAAGTTTAGAAGATCATTGTGCATAATCGGTTCACCAAATGAGTCCCATATTTTATACAACATAGATAACACACTTTAGTTGAACTAAAAAAAAGGAATTTCCAGAAAAAAAGTGATTCTAAAATTAATTAAAAATCATAGAAGTTCAGTTCCAGATTCTGTGACAGATTGGTATATCGTAAAGAGAGGTCATTTTTGTCAATAAAAACTCATCTTAAAATCATGAAAAAATTCACACATCATCCTAACAACATATAGTTACTAACATGAAAATATCTTAAGAAAATATCCACTATAAGTTTTCATAAAAATTTCGAAATGCTCACACTCACAGATTTTGACAGATTCTCACACACTTCGAATACGTAGTTCTTATCAATATATTCTCATCACCAATGACCAAACGAATTATTCATACCAAAAAAACACATATTAGGACATCATATTACCTCATCTTCTTGAAGAAACTTGAAGAAACTCAACTCTTACCCAAAAGAACCAAATTTTCATTTTTGGAGCTAAAGTGGGTGAAAAAGTGAATTATTCGGTTCAAAATGTAGATTTTGGGATGGGTAATGAACCTATGGAAGGAATTTGCTTAATTCTAAGTGATTTGAGAGTAATTAGAGAAAGAAAATCTAGGTTTTTATAGTGAGAAAGTGGGTTTCTTCTAAGAAATAAAAATGGAAAACATAAAATGAATAAAAATGAGGTGAAAAGAAACAAAAATAGAAATAAAGGGGGAGGAAGGGCCGGCGGCGCCCTAGCCGGCGGCCTGGCCGGTTGTCGACTGGGTCACCGCCTGGACCGCTGGGAACTCTGAACCTTAGCCACCTAGCCGGCGGCCTGGCCGGCGGTCCAGCCGGTCGCCGTCCGGGTCGCCGGCAGCTCGCCCCGTTTCCTTTTTCAGCCGTTTCCGACGCGTTTCTCGACCTTTTTTGACCCTTTTCGAAGCACCGGGTCCCTCTCGACTCCCTCTTTATTCTCCATAAGCATTTTTCAACCTTCTTTTTCAACATTTTCTATTTTTTATGGTTTTTCTCAAAAATAAAACGAAAATTGCAACAAACTCAAGAATTGAAAAATGAAATAAAAACTCACAAAAACGAAAAAGAAAAGGATAAGTGTTGAGGTGCCTCTCAACTAGCGCTTTGTTTAACGTCGTTAGCTCGACATAGTCTCCGAGATCAAGCATCATTAAGAAGAATGGTCGACTCTTCCTTAAACTTCTTTGAACAGAAATAGAGCTTGAGTCGATGTCCATTAACAACAAATGTAGAACCATCATTCTTGAGAAGTTCGAATGTACCATTCTTGAAACTCTTACTCACAATGTAAGGACCGGTCCACCTTGATTTGAGATTTCCAGGGAACAGACGAAGACGAGAGTTAAAGAGAAGAACCTCGTCACCCGGAATGACCACCTTGCTTCGAATCTCCAAATCATGAAACTTCTTGGCTCTTTCCTTGTAAATCCGAGAATTTTCATAAGCCTCGTTTCTCCATTCCTCTAACTCCACAAGATGGTTTTTCCTATTCAATCCGGCCTCCTTAAACTCAAGATTAATCTTCTTTAAAGCCCAAAACGCCTTATGTTCAATCTCCAAAGGTAAGTGACAAGACTTTCCGAACACAAGTTGATACGGAGACATACCAATGGGGGTTTTATAAGCGGTTCGATAGGCCCACAAAGCATCATCAAGTTTCTTTGCCCAATCTTTTCGAGTAGTGATTGTCTTCTTCAAGATTTGCTTGATCTCCCGATTTGCAAGCTCCGCTTGACCATTAGCTTGAGGATGATAAGGAGAGGTAATCTTGTGCTTCACTCCATATTTCGCAAGAACACTTCCCAACCACTTGTTATTGAAGTGAGACCCCCCCCCCATCACTAAGCAATGCCCTTGGAGTTCCAAACCGAGTTAATATGTTCTTCTTCCAAAACTTGATCACAACCTTGGAATCACTAGTCGAAGTTGGAATGGCTTCGACCCATCTTGAAACATACTCAATGGCAAGAAGGATATAAGAAAAACCACAAGAATTAGGGAATGGTCCCATGAAGTCTATCCCCCAAACATCAAACAATTCAACCTCGACCATGATGTTTTGAGGCATCTCATCCCTTTTTGTAATATTCCCCATCCTTTGACACCTATCACAATTCTTCACAAATGATTGGCAATCCCTAAAAATCGAAGGCCAATAGAATCCACTTTGAAAAACCTTCCAAGCCGTACGATTTGCCCCAAAATGACCCCCATTTGGTCCCTCATGACAATCTTCAATAATCTTGAGCCATTCACCATCCATAACACATCTTCTAATAAGACCATCGGCACATCTTGTCCTTAAATACGGATCTTGCCAATAGTAGAACTTCACATCTCTAAGGAACTTGGCCTCTTGATAATCCGAGAGATTTGGTGGCAACTCTCGAAGCACAAGATAATTAGCAAAATCGGCAAACCAAGAATCCTTGCATTTCAAGACCATAATTCTCTCATCCGGGAAGCACTCATTGATATTCAATCTCAAATCTTCACCTTCAACCGGATTTTCAAGCCTTGACATGTGATCGGCTAGCACATTGTCCACTCATCTTCTATCACAAATCTCCATGTCGAATTCTTGTGGAAGGAGAATCCAACGAATCAATCGAGGCTTCGCATCCTTCTTTGCCATGAGATGTCGTATAGCCATATGATCTGAATAAACAATGGTGTGATTTCCAACAAGATATGACCGGAATTTGTCAAAAGAAAAAACAATGGCCAAGAAT
Source organism: Mentha longifolia (assembly GCA_001642375.2). Lineage (NCBI taxonomy): Eukaryota > Viridiplantae > Streptophyta > Magnoliopsida > Lamiales > Lamiaceae > Mentha > Mentha longifolia. Next base: position 35,226,324 of record CM038110.1, read on the forward strand.
TCCCTTTCCGTTGTTGTGTAGTTCCTTTGAGCACCATCCAAGGTTCTACTAGCATAATGAATGATTCAAAAAACTTTGTCTCTCATTTGCCCCAAAACCACTCCTAAAGCATAATCACTTGCATCACACTTCAATATGAAAGATTCACTCCAATTGGGCTTGATGAGAATAGGAGTAGAGATGAGGGCTTTCTTCAATGTCTCAAAAGCTTTCAAACATTCTTCATCAAATACAAACTTCACATCTTTTTGCAAGAGATCACAAAGTGGCTTTGTGATCTTTGAAAAATCCTTAATGAATCTTCTATAGAACCCCGCGTGACCAAGGAAACTTCGGATTGATTTCACATTTGTAGGGGGTGGAAACTTCTCTATAGCAACAATCTTGGCTCTATCAACTTCCAAACCATCTCTAGAAACTTTGTGCCCAAGCACAATTCCATCTCTAACCATGAAGTGGCACTTCTCCCAATTCAAGACAAGAGAAGTGTCCTTACACTTTTGCAACACCTTTGTGAGATTATCCAAACAAGAATCAAAGGTCTTCCCGAAAACTGAGAAATCATCCATGAATACCTCCATAATATTTTCAATCAAACCTCCAAAGATAGACATCATGCACCTTTGGAAAGTGGCCGGAGCATTACATAACCCGAAAGGCATCCTCCTATATGCAAATACTCCATAAGGGCATGTAAAGGCCGTCTTGTGTTGATCCTCCGAGGCTATGGCAATTTGATTATATCCCGAATACCCATAAAGAAAGCAATAGTACTCATAGCCCGCCAAATAATCTAACATTTGATCTATAAAGGGCAAAGGAAAGTGATCGTTCCTTGTAGCCAAATTCAAAGCCCTATAATCGATACACACTCGATATCCGATGGCAACCCTTGTAGCAATAGTCTCATCATTCTCATTCTTGACCACTGTCATCCCTCCTTTCTTCGGAACAACTTGGGTAGGACTCACCCATTCACTATCCGAGATGGCGTAAATCATTCCTGCATCTAATAGCTTCAACACCTCTTTTCTCACCACTTCTTGCAAGACCGGATTCAACCTCCTTTGAGGTTGAACCTTAGGACGACAATCATCTTCCAATAGAATACGATGCATGCATATAGATGGACAAATACCCTTGATATCATCAATAGACCAACCAATAACATCTTTAAACTCCCTAAGGAGACGCAACAACTTGTCGAATTCGGACTCTGACAAGTATTGTGACACTATAACGGGAAAAGAGTCATTATCACCAAGGAAGGCGTACCTTAGGTGATCAGGAAGAGGTTTCAACTCTTGAGAAGTGTTTGAAGAAGATTCCACCTTAGTTGAACTTCCACTCTCCCCCGGTTGGTTGATATCAAGGTAATGAACTTCTTCCTTCAATGATCCTTGATTTGCTTCCAAATAAGCAATAGACTCCAACAAATCATCACAAGCATCATCTAAATCGGAATAAGAATAGAAAGAATTAGCAATGATTTCTTCCGTGAGATCCTTTGCCATAGATGTAGGCAAGGTGGTGATTGAATTGCATTCCTCATAGGTTGAGTCATCTCCTCGCTTCATAGCATCAAAGATTGAAAGAGTGAGAGTCTCTTCATTAACTCTAAACGTAAGATTCTCATCTTGCACATCAATAAGAGCTCTTCCGGTTGCTAGAAAAGGACGCCCAAGAATAAGGGGTATATCCTTATCCTCCGGCATATCTAAAATAACAAAGTCCGCGGGGAAGATGAACTCCTCAACTTTCACTAACACATCTTCAACCACTCCTTGAGCATAAGATATGGAACGATCGGCCATTTGGAGACAAATAGAAGTAGGTTTGATCTCTCCAATATCCAATCTCCTAAAAATAGACAATGGCATCAAATTGATGCTAGCTCCAAGGTCACATAAGACATTCCCAAACTTTTATTCTCCAAGCAACACCTCTCACTCTAAAACCAACCATATTTCCATATTCTTAAATCAACAACTTCTCAATCAATCAATCCACCAAGCATACAAGATTAACCCAAAGATACACAAAGTCATGAAACTACCAACCAAGTAAAGCAAATAAGAAAATAACTAGTAAATGAATGGAAAAGACATAAAATGTAAGTAATTTAAATTTCTTATCCTACCCCTCTCCCCGAAACTTATTTTAGAAAATAATTTCTAAAATGAGTTTGGCGGGAAAAAGGTCCAAGCTATGGTGGAGGAAGTAGGGGCCATGTCACCCCTTGATTGCCTTGATGCATCCGAAAACTCTCCAATAACTCCATTATCGAGTTTGCTTGTTTTTCCATCCTTTCACCTCTTTGTGCTTCCTCAAGTTGAGTAATTCGCATTGAACTTACTTCTTGCCTCATCACCGTAACTTGTGCATCAAGGGATTTGAATCCATGCTCCATGCTTGTCATCCTCCCTTCAAGGGCTTCATATCCTCTTTCTCTTGGAATTTGCTCTCTTCTTGAACTTTGCTCACCTCTTGACATTGGTTCACCCCTTGACATTGGTTCACCCCTTGTAGAATCTTCCATTTCTTCATCTTCTTGAGCAAAAGGCATTCCCTCACCCCCCGTGGTATATTCATCTTCTTCTCCATAATTGAAAATATGATTCTCTTTGATGAATTTATGAGTGGGGGTATTCAAATGCCAATTCTCCCGATCATGGAGATCGGTTACCAACACGCTCATTGCATTTAGAAGAGGGAATGTCTTTTCATCATCTTGAATGAAATAAAAGGGAGGCCTAGATGATACAAGAAACCTCATGTTTCTTAGCTTCTCAACATCAATCAAATATGAACCTCTCATCGGAGTATATCCACTAAGATTCTCATTGATTTTCTTAGCCAAAGGGGTGAGCATTCCTCCTATGTTAATCTTCCCACTTGGTACCCTTGCTTGCTTCATGACTTGAGCAAGGAAAATATGAGAAAAGCTTATGCGCCTCTTGGTTAGCATGGCTTGAATAATGAAGAGATCATCAACTCGAACCGAAGTGTTCTCCGTCCGTGCCACCATAGTGTGAGCAAGGATCTTCAATACCATTCTTAGGACCGGATTTCTCACCTCATTTGATTTTGAGTATCCCGCTCTAAAGCCTTCCATGGTGATTGGAGCAAGTTTATTCCACAAGAAACTATGCTCAAAAGCTCTTTCCACCAACACATCACCTCCATGTGGCACTCCAAAGATGTCATCTATCTCTTCCAAACTCAACTCATGACGCTCTCCAAATAATTGAAATTTGATGCTTTCCATAGTATGGATGCTCTCATCTTCCAATGTACTCATAAATTCAAGAACCACCTTTTCATATGTTCTCCTATCTTCAAGAGTATCCTCTAGGATACTTCCCCATCCAATATTGTCAAAGAGGACTTTGATGTTATCATAAAGCTCTAACTTCACCAATGTGTCCTTAGATGGAAATTGAGTTGGTATAATGGTTCTTGATATGAGAACGGCAAATCTTGCTCTTTCTTCATAAGATTCCAAGTGAATGTCATGAGCTTTCGGTGTCTTTGGATCTTATCTTGGTACTTGTGAAGATGAAGAGGCATCATTTCTCCTCTTTTTGGAGAGAGAGGCAATCAATTCCTTAGAAGTGATGGTGGCATTTCCTAAGGACACGCAACAACTTGTCCAATTCGGACTCTGACAAGTGTTGTGACACTATAACGGGAAAAGAGTCATCATCACCAAGGAAGGCGTACCTTAGGTGATCAGGAAGAGGTTTCAACTCTTGAGAAGTGTTTGAAGAAGATTCCACCTTAGTTGAACTTCCACTCTCCCCCGGTTGGTTGATATCAAGGTAATGAACTTCATCATTCAACGATCCTTGATTTGCTTCCAAATAAGTAATAGACTCCAACAAATCATCACAAGCATCATCCAAATCGGAATAAGAATAGAAAGAATTAGCAATGATTTCTTCCGTGAGATCCTTTGCCATAGATGTAGGCAAGGTGGTGATTGAATTGCATTCCTCATAGGTTGAGTCATCTCCTCGCTTCATAGCATCAAAGATTGAAAGAGTGAGGGTCTCTTCATTAACTCTAAAAGTAAGATTCTCATCTTGCACATCAATAAGAGCTCTTCCGGTTGCTAGAAAAGGATGCCCAAGAATGAGGGGCATATCCTTATCCTCCGGCATATCCAAGATAATGAAGTCCGCGGGGAAGATGAACTCCTCAACTTTCACTAACACATCTTCAACCACTCCTTGAGCATAAGATATGGAACGATCGGCCATTTGGAGACAAATAGAAGTAGGTTCGATCTCTCCAATATCCAATCTCCTAAAAATAGACAATGGCATCAAATTGATGCTAGCTCCAAGGTCACATTAGACATTTACAAACTTTTTCCCTCCAATTACACATGTTATTGTGAAACTTCCGGGATCCTTCTTTTTCAAAGGTATTTTCCTTTGAATCACCGCACTAACCTCCTCCGTTAGGCTAATTGTTTCAAATAAACCAAACTTTCTCTTGTTAGCAACGGCATCCTTCAAGAACTTCACATATCCGGGCATATCTCGAAGTGCATCAAGCAAGGGAATGTTGATTTGTACTTTGTTGAATATCTCCAAGAATCTCATCAACTTTTCATCAACCTTATGCTTGGCTAGACGATGAGGAAATGGAGCATTCATAATAACATCCTTGGTAGGGAGAGGAGCCTCTACTAGCACTGCCTTACGAGCTTCTCCTTGAACTTCTTTCCTTGAATTCTCTTCATTGGTAGGAGACTCCTTATAGGGTATATCTTCAACAAGGACTTCCTCTTTTCCACTTCCGGATGTAGCATGATTCTCATAGGCTATTCCACTCCTAAGTGTGATAGCATTGCATTGGTTCTTTGGATTGACCTCCGTATTACTTGGAAACTTTCCCGGAGTATGTTGGGTGGTGGCTTGGTTAGCCATTTGACTTATTTGGCCCTCCATCATCATCACTTGCTTTGTCAAAGAAGTGACAGAATTCTCCAATGCACTCACTTTTTGTCCGGTTTGTGTGATAAACGAGCTTTGTTGATTTGCCATTTGTTGGACAAGTTGCTCAATAGAAGAAGTTGTTTTCTTTTGTTCTTCGATAACTCTTTGAGAAACGGAGAATCTGGGAGGTGGCAATTGAACATTGTTAGGATTTCCGTAGGAGAGGTTAGGATGGTTCCGGTTGTTTGGATTATAGGCTTGATAGCCTCCTAGATAACCATAAGAATTGCCTCCTTGTGGCCTTCCTTGGAATCCTCCTTGTTGTCCTTGGAAACCTCCTTTGTTGAAATTTCCATATTGCCTTTGGTTTACAAAATTCAAGTCTTCACTTCCACTAGACTTCAAGTTCTCTTGATATTGATGAACACTTTGAACTTGAGCTTGAGATTGAGCTTTCCTCTCTTCTTCATATTGCTTCTTCATATTAGCAACTTCCATTGCCAATGCATCGAACTTATCATCATCGATAGAAGCAACATTCCTAGAAGGGGCCCTCTCCATTGGCCATTGATAGCTATTGGCGGCCATCTCTTCAATAATCCTCAAGGCTTCCTTGGCATTTCGATTCACTAGGCATCCTCCGGAAGTAGCATCCACAATGCTTCTTGTGTGTGGTGTGAGACCACTATTAAAAGTGGTAATTTGTTGACCTTCCGTGAAGCCATGTTGAGGACATTTTCTCAAAAGCTCTCGATACCTCTCCCATGCTTCAAACAAAGTCTCATCACCTTGTTGAGAGAAGTGTGAAATATCGGAGATAAGCCTTTGAGCTTTGGATGGTGGGAAGTATTTAGAGAGGAAGGCCTTGCATAGATCATCCCATGTGTGAATGTTAGCTTTGTTTAGTCCTTTATACCAATCCTTGGCCCTGTCCCGTAGAGAAAACCTGAACATCCTCATCCGGATAGCATCATTTGAAACTCCATTAAGCTTGATAGTATCGCAAATATCAAGGAACATACCAAGGTGGGCGTTCGGATCCTCTATAGGACTTCCACCGAATTGCTCACTCTTCACCATTTGGATGAGTCCGGAATTGAGCTCAAAATTATTGGCATTGATCGTCCCCCATTCTCCTCCTTGAAATTGTTCTGTTGGAGATTGGAACATATGGTTGAGAGGAGGTGGTTGAGCCTCATTAGCCCTTCTTTCTTGCTCATCCTTCCATGTTCTAAACTCTTCCATTTCTTTCATAAGAGCTTCCATTGCTTGATGATTAGCTCCCATTTCTTGATCTTCAATAGAATTCCTTCTTCTATGCCTTCTTTCATAATTTAAGATCAAAGGTTGAATGAGTCTTCCTTTGGACCTTGTGTGCATAAACCTACAAAACAAAAATTAAAAGAAACAATGCTTGAATTATTAACTCAATAACCAAATCGACTATTGAAACTCAAACTAAGCATTCCCCGATAACGGCGCCAAAAATTGACCCACCCTTACTTTAAGGGTGAGGGTAGAGAGCAATAATAACCGATTATAGTATAATCGAGTCGAATCCATAGGGAATGCAATGGCGAATGAGTTCAGGTAGTAATCTAATTATCCAACTACTATTCAAGCTTGCAAGTGACATGTTTTTGTGTTTTCTGAATTCTATTAAGTAATGCAATTGAAAAGTAATAAACTAAATAACAACTAATAGCAAGAGTTGATAAACAATGGTAGAAAGCTTGGTTCCAAATATAATCCGATAATCAATAGAGGCCTAGGTTTTAGGATTTGTTAGGATTAGCCATTTTAATCTAATTCATATGAGAGTTCTATATATAGTAAACATCAATTCTTCCCTCAAAGCAATCAATATTAGTGGATTAACCTATGACATCTATCTCCGCTAGGTCTCAAGATGCATAAATTAACTCCAAATAGCTCAATTAATTATCTAGAAGCTCCTACTAGCAAGAATTACTAGTATGGTGTGATTTGATTCCAAGTGTTATGAACTAAAGCCTCCTAAGCATTTAACCAAACACCTTGTATGCACTCAATGATGGCCAATCAATCATGCAATTAAATCAAGCCCCAAATCACAAGACATATAAATTAGAAGGTAAATCCAACAACAAAACCCAAAAACTTAGTGATCTAGATCATATCTTCATATATTGGAACCAAAAGGAAATTTAGCTAGACATAATTGAAGGAATTAAACCATAGAAAGTAAATGAAATCATGCTTAAAAGATAGAGAATTCAATAAGGAAGCGAATAGTGGAATGGGTCTTCAAATCTTCAACATAAATCTTCAACAATCTTCAAAATACTAAAAAGGAAAGAGGGAAATGTTTCTAGGGTTCTAAGAGTGTTAAAATATGCAAAAGATACATAACATAGGAAGATTTTGGGTTTAAATACATAATAGGTGAGTTTTGGGTCGAGTTGGACCGAGTTAGACGACTAACTCGGTCAAGATAGTAAAAGAAAGGGGCGACGGTGCCCTGGCCGGCGGCCTGGCCGACCGCCGCCTGGGTCGCCGGAAACTCTGTAGTTCAGCCGACCAGCCGGCGGCCTGGCCGGCGGTCCAGCCGGTCGCCGTCCGGGTCGCCGCCGGTCCGGTCCTTTTGCGTAGCTTCACCGTTTCCGCTCGTTCTCCCTCGTCCGAACTTCGATTCTCGATCCGCTTTTTGCTATGGACTCCTAATGAACCCCTCTTCGACATGGAATGATCAAATTGCCCAAATGAGTTCTCCATTGTTCCTGCAAAAATCATAAAGAGACTCGAGAGAACGAGGAAAATATAATTGAATTCAAACTAATGAAACCCTAACTCTATATATTTAAATTCCACATTTCAAACCTAGGTTTCACCCTAATTAAGCTCGATTCTTCCTCGTTTCTAGTCTTCAATTCTTATCCACATGAATACTCTTTCCAATTCTTACAAAAATGGATCGAAAACTAAGAAAAACGAGAAATAAAGTATACTAAGAGTTAAGAAACCCTAGCATTTTTAACATTTAAGCACATAAATCGAGACTCAAACACATTCCAAAACACTCAACATGCACATAAAATACGTGTTAATCAGAATCGTTTCACCTAGTTCGTCCCTCCCCTATATCCTTCGTAACTCACCCATTTCGAACGTTTCTCGTGTCCTTGTAACACTTATATGATGCGTAACAATAGGGGGTGGTCGAAGTCCAAACTTCTCTCCAATCATTTCGAGCGATTTTGTCTCTAAGGCATCGAAATCACTATTTCTGGCTTCCCGATCTCCTTCTTGACTGATCCGTTTTGAACGGTTCATGTGTCCTTGTATCTCTTATGTGAAGGGTAATAATAGGGGGTGCTCGTAGTCCGTACATCTCTCCGCTCATTTCGAGCGATTTTGTCCCGAGGCATCGTTTCCCTTAATTCATTCCTCCCCAATCTCCTTCGTTACTCACCCATTTTGAATGTTTCTCATGTCCTTGTAACACTTATGTGATGGGTAACAATAGAGGGTGGTCAAAGTCCGAACTTCTCTCCGATCATTTCGAGCGATTTTATCTCTAGGCATCGAAATCACTATTTTTGGCCTCCCAATCTCTTTCGTTACTCATCCGTTTTGAATGGTTCACGTGTCCTTGTATCTCTTATGTGATGGGTAACAGTAGGGCGTGGTCGTAGTCCGTACATCTCTCTGCTTATTTCGAGCAATTTTGTCCCGAGGCATCGTTTCCCCTGTTTAGTCCCTCCCCAATCTCCTTCGTTACTAACCCATTTCGAACGTTTCTCATGTCCTTGTAACACTTATGTGATCGGTAACAATAGGGGTGGTCAAAGTCCGAATTTCTCTCTGATCATTTCGAGCGATTTTATCTCTAAGCATCGAAATCAATATTTCTGGCCTCCCAATCTCCTTCGTTACTCATCCGTTTTGAACAGTTCACATGTCCTTGTATCTCTTATGTGATGGGTAACAATAGGGCGTGGTCGTAGTCCATACATTTCTCCGCTTATTTCGAGCAATTTTGTCTGGAGGCATCGTTTCCCCTGTTTCGTCCCTCCCCAATCTCCTTCGTTACTCACCCATTTCAAACGTTTCTCGTGTCTTTGTAAAACTTATGCGATGGGTAACAATAGAGGGTGGTTGAAGTCGGATCTTCTCTCCGATCATTTCGAGCGATTTTATCTCTAGGCATCGAAAGCACTATTTCTGGCCTCCCAATCTCCTTCGTTACTCATTCATTTTGAATGTTTCACGTGTCCTTGTATCTCTTATTTGATGGGTAACAATAGGGGGTGGTCATAGTCCGTACATCTCTCCGCTCATTTCGAGCGATTTTATCCCGAGGAATCGTTTCACCTGTTTCATCCCTCCCCAATATCCTTCGTTACTCACCCATTTCAAATGTTTCTCGTGTCCTCGTAACACTTATGTAATGGGTAACAATACAGGGTGGTCGAAGTCCGAACATCTCTCCGATCATTTCGAGCGATTTTGTCTCTAAGACATCGAAATCACTATTTCTGGCCTCTCAATCTCCTTCATTACTCATCCATTTTGAACAGTTCACATGTCCTTGTATCTCTTATGTGATGGGTAACAATAGGGGGTGGTCGTAGTCCGTACATCTCTCCGCTCATTTCGAGCGATTTTATCTTGAGGAATCATTTTCCCTATTTTGTCCCTCCCCAATATCCTTTGTTACTCACCCATTTCGAACGTTTCTCGTGTCCTTATAATACTTATGTGATGCGTAACAGTAGGGGGGGTCGAAGTCCGAACTTCTCTCCGAGCGATTTTGTCTCTAAGGCATCGAAATCACTATTTCTGGCCTCTCAATCTCCTTTATTACTCATCCGTTTTGAACGGTCCACGTGTCCTTGTATCTCTTATGTGATGGGTAACAATAGGGCGTGGTCGTAGTCCGTACATGTCTCCGCTCATTTTGAGCGATTTTGTCCCGAGGCATCGTTTCCCTTATTTCGTCCCTCCCCAATATCCTTTGTTACTCACCCATTTTGAATGTTTCTCTTGTCCTTGTAATACTTATGTGATGGGTAACAATAGAGGGTAGTCGAAGTCCGAACTTCTCTCTTATCATTTTGAGCGATTTTATCTCTAGGCATCGAAATCACTATTTCTGGCCTCCCAATCTCCTTCGTTACTCATCCATTTTGAACAGTTCACGTGTCCTTGTATCTCTTATGTGATGGGTAACAATAGGGGGTGGTCGTAATCCGTATATCTCTCCGCTTATTTCGAGCAATTTTGTCGTGAGGCATCGTGATACGAACTTTGACAGATCCGTACACCGAACACACAAGCGGAAGACTTGATAGATAAAGATGGATACCTTAATATACCGACCGACGAACCCCCTAAATGATATAAGCGAGATTGACTCCCTATACCCCAAAGAGACGATTTCTGAATCACACGGAGGCGATGAATGACACACAAATGAGATTTGATTGGCTCGTTGATTCGCCGATAAGAGAATTCTTCTTGGAATAATCAAGAGGAACTCGAATAACTCTCAAGAGAGAATAAAACTCACAATTATGATTAATGATAGATGATTTTCGGCCATTACATATGTTCCCTATTTATAGTTCAAATAAACCTATCTAGACCTAGTCAAACTAGGAAATAACTTAAGCAAAGTCAAAGTATGGTCCAACCCACTTAATTAGCATAACAAAGCTAAAAAATAAAGCCTTTTAAGGCATAAAACGTGGGCTGTTAATTAAACACACGAAATTAAAATAAAAGTCTTTAATCTTCAGCCCGAACACACTCGATGAAATTGATAACTCGCGGGTTGTCCAGTCCGCCTTCTCCAATGGGCTTCTTCGTCCACTCTTGAGCCCAAACCTCTTGAATCAAGCCTTGTAAACCTTCCTTGAACTTCTTAGCTCGAGCTCTTGTCACCGGCCCACTTGGAACACGAACGGGATCTTCACTCCATGATTCTTGGACTCCATCACATCGTTTCCCTTATTTCGTCCCTCCCCAATCTCCTTCGTTAATTACCCATTTCGAACGTTTCTCGTGTCTTTGTAAAACTTATGTGATGGGTAACAATAGAGGGTGGTCGAAGTCCGACCTTTTCTCCGATCATTTCGAGCGATTTTATCTCTAGGCATCGAAATCACTATTTCTAGTCTCCCAATCTCCTTCGTTACTCATCCGTTTTGAACGGTTCACGTGTCCTTGTATCTCTTATGTGATGGATAATAATAGGGGGTGGTCGTAGTCTGTACATCTCTCCGCTCATTTCGAGCGATTTTATCCCGAGGCATCGTTTCCCCTATTTCGTCCCTCCCCAATCTCCTTCGTTACTCACCCATTTCGAACGTTTCTTGTGTCCTTATAACACTTATGTGATGCATAAAAATTGGGGGTGGTCGAAGTCCGTACTTCTCTCCGATCATTTCGAGGGATTTTGTCCCTAGGCATCGAAATCACTATTTCTGGCCTCTCAATCTCCTTCGTTACTCATCCGTTTTGAATTGTTCACGTGTCCTTATATCTCTTATGTGATGGGTAACAATAGGGGATGGTCGAAGTCTGTACTTCTCTCCGATCATTTTAAATGATTTTGTCCCTAGGCATCGAAATCACTATTTCTGGCCTCCCAATCTCCTTCGTTACTCATCCGTTTTGAACGGTTCACATGTCCTTGTAACTCTTATGTGATGGGTAACAATAGGGGGTGGTTGAAGTCTGTACTTCTCTCCGATCATTTCGAGTGATTTTGTCTCTAAGGCATCGAAATCACTATTTCTGGCCTCCCAATCTCCTTCGTTACTTATCCATTTTGAACGTTTATTGTGTCCTTATATCTCTTATGTAATGGGTAACACTAGGGGGTGGTCATAGTCCGTACATCTCTCCACTCATTTCGAATGATTTTGTCCCGAGGCATCGTTTTCCCTGTTTCGTCCCTCCCCAATCTCCTTCGTTACTCACCCATTTCGAACGTTTCTCGTGTCCTTGTAACACCTATGTGATGGGTAACAATAGGAGGTGGTCGAAGTCCGAACTTCTCTCTGATCATTTTGAGCGATTTTGTCCCTAGGCATCGAAATCACTTTTTCTGGCCTCCCAATCTCCTTCGTTACTCATCCGTTTTGAACGTTTCATGTGTCCTTGTAACTCTTGTGTGATAAGTTTTTTTTTTAATTTAGTTTTTGTTATTATTTTTGTAAATTATCGTTGCTTTTTTACAAAGAGAATAGAGAGAGCATATATATGAAAATAAGGATTAAAGTTGGACATATATCAAAATTATTTTCCTAGAAATCATTACGTACGATAAGAAATTGTCCCTCCGTCCCATCTTAATTTTTCTTAAGAAATTGCACATCGGTTTGGATCGGTTGTTTTAAAGAAAAACCAATTTTTTCAATTTAGGACAATTCTAGAGCTTTGGTTTTCAGTTTCAACTGAACCAACCCAACTTATATTAATGTTTTTAAAATATTTAATATTTATATAATATAGTATTATTTTAATTTAAAACCTTATATTTCAATTTCAATTACGCAAAGAATAGAAATCCCTCAGACTCTCAGTAACCCTACCTCTCTCTTGCACCGCTGCGCTGCACCTCTACCGGTCTGTCCCAATCTGTCGGTGTTGCGGACTTGCTAACTCTCCATTACTTGTTGAGTAGTTGACTTGTTGGATATTGAATAATTTAAGTAATTTGAATTATGTCGAAGTGTTTGTAAGATGTTTGACTTGTTTTGATTCATATGCTCGAATTCAGTTGAAGTATTTATTGCTACATGAACTACTACTAATAAAAGTCCAGTCCAACCGAAACCAAAAAACAAACCAGAACCGAAGTTTTCAATTTGGTTCGGATCGATTCTTCAGATAATTTGGTTTGGATCGGTTATGCTTTCTTTGAAATTTGGTTTAATTGGTTTTATAGTTTAAGATCGGTTTTGACCAGAACCATCCGATTGTTTTGCCCTATTTCCGATGATACGCTTACAAGACATGGCGATGACAGGATTGCATCCCTCTGATTTATTAGTTATATACATTTTTCTTCAATAATTTTAATTTGTAGCGAGTTTGTTTATTTTTATAATTATTTTCCAGGGTTCACTAATTTAATTAGGATTTATAAATTGTTTTTTACCCTGTAGTTGATAAATTCAAAACTAGGTTATATAATTATTTTAAAAAATAATGTTTAATTATATATGTCTATTATGATTTGTAATATTTTAGAAATTCTTATTTTTTATAAAACTAATAAAATTTAAAATTTAGAATACAATTGGTACTCATAAATTGAGACACAAATATGAATATATGATCCTTAATTTTCGCATATAATTAAACATCCGTATTTAAATATCAAGGTCATTGGATTTCTGAATTTTGAATTGTAAAGTAAAATAAATAGTAGCCCAATTCTAGAAAAACATTTCATTTCATAAAACTAAAAAGAAAAAGAAAAAAGAAAAGAAATCAAGAAAGTAAAAAAGAGGTCCGTACATGAGCCGAGCCAGAATTGTCGGCTAGAGTCGACCATAATGAAACTAAAAACTTTTCCAGGTGGACAACTACTATTGGTCATTTTGATTGCTTCCTTATTTATCTGTTTTCAGCATCGAAAATGCCCTCGCGTATATACAATTAGAGGTGCCCTCGGTTCCGGCCGCGGTTCCGCGGTTCCGGTTCCAAGATGGCTGAAACTGGAACCGAATCGGAACAGTAACGGTTTCGGTTTCTGGAACCGACGGTTCCTGTTCGGTTCCAGTTCAGTTCCGAAATCGGATAGGAACCGACTTTTTTTTTTTAATTTTTTTTCGTTAGATTATTATTCAATGCTTCGTAACATTGATCTAATTTTAATTGTAAGACAATTCAAATTATAAAATGTAAAAAAATACTTGAGAGTAAGATTGTTTAATTTTTTTTATTTATTAATCATAAACCCTTGGATATCACATGTCGATTCCAAGGGCCGAACCTCGTTAAAACCTTTGTGAGGAAAAAGAGTACTCGTCTAAGCATTTTAATAGAACACTGCATATTGTCGAAATTGAAATCGTCGTCAAAATCATTCACTTCTTCAGAGGCATCGGTATCGGTTTCTATAATTAATTTCATAATTTTTAATATAACATCTTTTATGTAAATTGTCATTTTCAATTCTTCATCATCATGTGACATTGTTTATTATTAATTTAAAGATATTTTTTGTATTAGTCTTTTTTATTTTAGCTTATTAAATTTTGAATTATAAATTAAATAATAAAACTATTTAACTTTACAAATATAAATATTTCCATATAAAAAAGTGTAACACGCTAATCAGTAATCAAATGTTATATCAAATAAGTATACAAATACAAGTATAATATTGAAACATAAAATAAAATTAAAATTAGAAAGAAAAAAAAAAAAAAAAACCCAGTTTTTTTCGGTTCCGAACCGTCAATTCCACCGGTTCCTCAGGACGGTTCGGAACCGCCCGGTTCTGGTTAAAACCCGACGGTTCCGGTTCCGGTGGGCACCACTATATAGAATTAGAGAGAGAGAGCTATATAAAAAAGAAAAAGAAATGAAGTAAGTTACAATAGTTGATGTGATGAAGGTAGTGATAATATCTTCATCTCCTTTGGAAGTTGAGAAACTTGATACCACAGGCAAAGGTTAAGGCAAAGACTAGGACAAAAACCAGATGCATGATAGCAACAACAGGAAGAAAATCATGGTCATACCCCAAGTTTTGTTTGAGGTAATCTTTCACTGTCCAAAATCCAACTCCGGGAACCTCGATTTCCGAATCCAATTCACCAAATTGAGAAGCTACAAGCCCATAAATCGTCCAAGCCATTGGAGATCCCCAGTAATACCACCTCCACCATATAGGAATTTGCTGCCATACATACATACAACCATAATTCTTTCATTTATTTATAAAAAATAAAAAAAAATAAAAATAAAAAAAAATAAAAAAAAAACACCACACTCAAGAAAGAATCTCAACTATTACAACTTTAGCGCGTTTACTTACAGTTCGTGGGAGGAGGAAAACCGGAGAACAAGTTCCAAAAGCTGAGGAAGAAAGATGATGCAATGGAAGCAATCTGAAGGCCCGGTGTCAGGGCAATGAACATCATCCCGTAAAGAGTGAAGTAGACGAAGCACATGAAAATGAAGTAGTAGAACCAAAAGAATCTGCCAGCGTTCCATTCGAATCCAATCATAGAATAGAGTAGAAGAATGTATCCTGCTGTTTGAATTGCTACGTACATCATCTCTATAGCCACCTGAGAAGATTCCCATTGTCAAGTGGATAAAATAATCAATAAATTTTTTGATGAGACCTAACCTATGTCAATTGGAATTCAAGATTTCAAAAAAAATAAAAAGAATCACCTGAGCAACTGCATAAGGCAATGCTGAAAACATTCCAGCTGCCCTTTCACGATAGAAAACTGTTCTCTCTATAGAAACGACGCCTTGCACGGATCCCATATTAGACGCCCCGAGGAAGAGAACAGCAGAGTATATTGCTCCTAAAAGATTTTGAAGATCTTGTTGCTTTTTGCTGCCAAAACATGAAATGTACTAATTCACACTACCAACTTAGTGGAAGCTATCAGAGTAAGACTTTAATATCAACACACAAGAGAAAGTAAAAAGGCAACAAAAAACTAATTTTAATTTCCTAATAAACAACCATGAAGTTGTTTCAAGAACTAATCCTGCTCAAGGATATCTAAAAAAAAATTATATGTGTGACTTACATTGTTTGTCCCTTATTCCAGAAAATGAGTCCAAATATCAGACCAATCATTATCGCCATTAAAAACCGGACAGCATTGTACAGTGGATTCCGCCAGTATGACCAATACAGCTTCCAGAAACAAGCTTTGCACTGCTCAAGAAACGGCTGAGAGTACTGTCTAGGAAAATAGAGGTCTTTGGAATCTAGTGGAGGAGTACTGAGCTCTTTGATAAGTTCTTGATTCCTCCTGAGTAATAAAGAGAATGATCTGTTATGGCCTCAGAAACTGAAGACAAAAAAAGGCAAGAGACGAACGGGCTTCATCTTCGACTCACTGATATAGCGAAGATTTGGCATAAATTTCAGCAAAGTCGACTCCAAGTTGACTCTCGGCTGCTGGAGTGCTGATATCCAGCATCCATGTTGCTGGATTGTAGCCATCTTCAATCTTGGAAACTCCGGGAATAGACTGCCACATGAAAGAAGTAATATGCTTATAATTGAAGGAAAACAAAAAACGAGCTCCCAATGGTAGGAGTTACAGTAGTGAAGTGATGGAGAGAGCTCACCTCAAAATATTCTATCAGCTTCTGAGAATGGCGGCCAAGAGATCCAGCGTATATAATGCGGCCTCCTCTCTTCATTAAAACTAACTGCAGTATAGTAGCAATCTCAAAAGATTTAGATTGATTGATTGAAAAACCAGTAAAGAGAGACTTTTTATAATCTACATTATGCTTACTTCATCAAAAGCTTCGAATATATCTATGCTCGGTTGGTGGATTGTGCAGAGAACAGTTCTTCCTGTATCCACGGTGTTTCTCACTGCACGCATCACAATAGCAGCAGCTCTTGCATCAAGACCCGAAGTCGGTTCATCCATGAAGATGATGGATGGATTAGCAACCAACTCTACAGCAATTGTTAGTCTCTTCCTTTGTTCAGTCGAAAGGCCAGACACTCCGGGAAGCCCGACTAAGGAATCTCTTATGGGATTTAACTCAACTAGTTCCATTACTTCTTCGACAAACATCTGCAGTTTATATGCGAGGAATACATTTGTAAAATGCCCTTTCTCAAAACAGAATAATAGACTAAGAAAAAAGCACACAACCTTTCTAGTGCCTGTCTTTACTTCTTCAGGAAGGCGTAGCCAAGCAGAGTATAACACGGATTCATAAACGGTAACATTAGGAGAATGGATGTCATTTTGTTCGCAGTATCCACTAATTCGTGCAAATGAATCTTGATTCTTTGCGTAGCCTGACATGCTAATACTTCCCTCAATGTATCCACCTGTCTTCCTCCCAGCTAAGACATCCATTAAAGTTGTCTTTCCAGCACCACTAGCTCCAACGAGCGCTGTCAATACTCCAGGTCTGAAAGCTCCACTCACATCTCGTAGTAGTTGGAGTCGATCACCCTCAACACCTTGTGTTTTCATTTCCTGGTTTAAGAAAATAAGATAAGAAAATACTCAAATTTTCATTAACTGGTGATTAAAATCCACAGCAATTCAGTTCTTACTACCAAAGTACAAATTGCAGAAGTGAAGAGAAACACTTACAGCTGGCAAATCCACATAGTAGTTTATATGGTTGAACACAAGAGAAAGAGGCTGAAAGGGTAGAAGCATTCCTTTTTTGGATGTATGATCGACAGTCCCAACGGTTTCGTCTGAAGTGGTTTGCTTGATATCCTTAACCTCTCCTGTAGTAAGAAAAGTAATTCATGAAAAACTTCTCCCCTACCACTAAATGAGATTATTTTCTACTTCCTGCCTGGTATACTATACACAAATGATGGAAAGGAACTAAAGTCATCAAATTAATGGAAGGGCTTCTACCTTTAGATGAATCCTTTTTGCTGTCATCCTCATCCAATGTCAAATTCTTCGAATCGCTCAAAGCTATATAAATTTGGTCAGCCTTAGCAAATCAACTCCGTTTCTAATTAAAAATCAAAGAAAGTGGAACATATGGAATATGACTCACGGTTCAAGAAGGTCAGTGCAACTATAAATAAAACGTTGTACAGAACAGAAAATCCTAAGAGCGCAGAAGCACAAATCCAAAACCAATAGTCTTCTGTGTAGAAACCCCTTGCTTGAAGGAGCACTTTTCCAACAGTAGGTTGAGTGTACTGAGGATCTGTATTAGGCTGCAGCGAAAAACAAATGGTTACAAAGATAATGAAAGGAATCATGAAAAAGAACAAATGAACACTTTTCATTAATGAGAGACATACATTGCTCCATCTTTTGGCAAGAAATTCATTTATGGCTACTGCATTCTGTCCATAACTCATCGGAGAAATATAATACGCCCATTTTAACCATGGCGCAAGATCATCTGCAATCAAGAATGTTAATGAGTATATTAATACTTCTATAAGGAACTAGACATATACTTCCTCCGTCCCAAAGATAACGTCTTGTTTGGGTTGTCCCATAGATAGTGTCTTGTTTCCATTTTTAGAAAAAGTTAACTCATCAAAAGGTGTGGACCCTACCACCTTTTCTACATTTTACATTTTCTCCTTAATTCCCGTGCCCAAAGAAACAAGACGTTATCTTTGGGACGGAGGGAGTATATACTAGTACTACCATTACATTTCATACTGAGTTCACATAAAAAGTACTTACTTTTGGCAACTATAAAACCTCCAAGAACCATGATCACAAGCAAAGAGAAGGTCCCCAATGTGTTTGCAACAACTTGTGTTCTTCCTACTGCAGCAATGAATCGGAACAGACCGAGGGCCATCTGCTTTATGCTGAAGAACGTCAAAAATTGCCGGAAGAATCTAAAACACATTTAAAAAACTCAGTTTAACACATTTTGATCAGTGTTCAGGTCAAGATTCAACTTAGTCGACTGAACCGAGATTCCTACCTTCCCGGAGAAGGAGCAAACCCGATTGTGTAGTAGGTGAGGCACATCCATATAAACGATTCCACTGCAGATAAGGGGATACTTAATATCCAAATAGGTAAGCAAAAGGCCCAAGCTGGATAGAAAAGAAGATCTCTTTGTTTAAAGAAGACGGGCAGCCTGGAAACAGTCATCGAAAGTTCAGCCATTCCATTGAACATCATGGTCATAAGACTAACAAAAAGTGCTCCAAAGAATTTTCCACCATCTGTTAATTTCCCATATGGCATTGTTGTTCTCAGGAACAATGTGAAGGCTATAAAACCCATTAGTGTTAGCTGTGAAGCCTTGAATATGTAAACAAACGAGTTACGTCTCATCAGCAACCAGTCCGTAGAGAAGCATGCACGAAACAGTTGCCAATGGGATATACCATACTTTTCTTTAACCAAAGCTGATTTGTGGGCTTTGGATTTGTCGTATGGAATACAAAGATCTTCAGCGAGCTTTTGGCCAACTTCAAAGGAGTTGAAGGCTTGCGCGAATTCTGAAGATGGGATATATCTATATGGTTGGTCTTTCTTGAACCAATACTGTTCTTGATCCTTCTTCGAAGTTACTTCTTGAAGAAAATCAGCCACTCCTTTTCGTGCAGGGCATTTGAATCCCATGTGCTCGAAGAACTTGGTTACACTTTCTCGTGGACCTTGATACACAATATGGCCTTCTGATAATAAGATAACATCATCGAATAGATTGTAGGTTTCTGGGGCTGGTTGGAGAAGAGAAATAACCATGGTTAAACCAATTATATGAGCAATTTGGCTCATGTGATTGACAATCTGAAAGGTCGTGGAGCTGTCTAATCCAGTTGATATTTCATCCATGAAAAGAACTTTGGCTGGCCCCACCAACATTTCCCCTGAAGTTCCAAGATCACTTCAATCAACAAATAATGTTTACAAATGAAGAGACAAGTAACTCAATACTTCTAGATTCAAGAAACAAAAATCAAGTGAGGTTAAGTTGCTGCAAGAAAATGAATCCAACTTAAACACTACAAGATCACATTTAGCAAGTAAGCAACTAAAACTAAGAAACAGCATTTCTTAAAGAAAAGCAGCACAGATTAAGAAAAATTAGATCACTTGTTCTGGAATTCCTCTGACAAAGACGTACCAGCAGTGACGCGTTTCTTTTGCCCTCCCGAAATGCCCCTTCTCATATCATCTCCAACCATGATATCAGAGCATATATCTAAACCAAGTATCTATCATCAAGGTAACAACACTAAGTCAGTTTCTCAGTCGAAATTCACATGCTTTGAGATTAGAAACAAGAAACAGCAAGATAATGAAAACCTTAAGAACATAATCAGTGAAGAGGCTGGATTTCTGGCCAGAGATTGCTATGCCTTTCATGAATGCATCAACCTCAGGATCAGGTTTGATTCCTGCCTCTTTCTCACGCCTTGAGAGTTCTGCCAACGCCTCATATCGTGGGCCCACGCCCAAACAACGAGCCGCGAAATCAAGAGTCTCCCTCACTGTCATCTCCCCGTGATGAAGATCATGTTGGCTGATATAAGCACATGTCTTCTGAGGAACAAATTCACTGAATTCATGCCCACAGTATGTGATCTTCCCTGTTTGCTGCACCATAGTTTCTCATCAACTGTCATATTTTAAGTAGTTATATGATACTCCTACAAAACAAAGAAAAAGAAAAGGAAACTGTACCCTCAAATCATGATCAAGCTTTCCACCAAGTGAAAGCAAGAATGTTGTTTTCCCTGCACCTGGAGGACCCAAAAGCAGTGTGATTCTGCATAGAAACTAATTAGTCGATTATAACAACAACAACATTCTCTATATTTTAACAAATAAAAAGTAAGTAACAAAGAAGTAGAGGGAGAAAACTGTAAACCTGGATGGTCTAATAATTCCAGTGGCATTTTTTAGAATCTGAATCTTTCTCTTCTTGTTAGGGGAGAGCTTCACTAGTTTGAGAACACTCTGTTATGCATAACGACCCAAAATACAGATTCGGAATCAGAATAAGCCATTTGAGTTTTTCTTTTTCTTTCCATTATTGATGCTGTAGATTATATTATAAGTTAATCATATCTACTTCACAGTATTACTATCATATTGTAATCCTTCTCACGAGGTAATCATGTTGGCAACTATTTATCAATCTATTGAAAATTTGAAAGAAAAGAGGGACAAAATTCATTGCATATACGGAGTATATCTAAATCATGTTAAAGAGAAAGAAGACGATCTGTTCTTTTGTACTACTACTAGTTTTCAACTTGGAAATACTACATCAATCCCATGTATTAGGCTACATTGCTTTTGGCACAATAGCCAATGCAATGTAAGATATGTGGTTGTAGTTAATTCTAAGGAGAGAGAGTTAATTGTAGCCACAAATTTTTTGCCATTTTAGGAAAATAGACTAATATATGGGACGGACCGAAAAGGAAACATAGCCTAATAAGTGGGATGGAGGTAGTATGTGTGTACTACTAAAAAAATGATATAATCAAAATTAAAAATTAAAATTGGACACAGGATCTTTTGTAAAAGTAAAACACGTTGAAAATATTAACTAATTACTTTTTCCATCCCACTTCATTAGATCTAATTTCATTTTTTGGGTGTCTCATTTATTAGTCTCGTTACCATAAAAGGAAATAAATTAGTGACAGATAAAACCCTTTAAAACTATTTATCTCACATGCGGTTATTGTGTCAAAAGCAAATGAGACTAATTAAGCGGGACAAGAAGTATCTCATTAGTATAGGCTAATTAGAGCATTCAATGAATTGCAACTATCTTTTGAATCCTACTATTGATAGAAAGTCTAATTTTTTACGTAGTAAGATTTATAAACAATGAACTCCCAAAAATTATTCATCTATCTATCTATCAGTCAGTATAATCTATAAATCAATGACATGTTCTATAAAGATATCCATATTCAACTAGACAAATTATTCTCAACCTACCAATAGTCAAATCCATAAATGACACCTATATCGTAAATTAGAATGCAATCTTCCTCGTTACTGAATTGCTACAGTATATCCTAAAAAGTAATTACGGTGAAAATTACTCTACTTACTCTAACTACTATTATGAGCAAACACCTCAAACACCCAAATACCTTACTTTTTTAATATTTAATTAATTTTTTTTCTTCCATTTACACCAACTCAAACATCCGTATTACACCCAAATGTCATATTATTATATATTTTTATTTAATTATTTTTAAATATAATATAACTAATTATAATTAAAATAAATTGAAATTTACGCATTTGATAAAACATAAAAAAACAAATGTGAAAGAATTAAAATAAACACCCTAACAAATCAAATTACATTAATCAAAAGTAAAGAAATTTCAAATAAACAACTAGACTTAAAACAGATGATGAAAATTACACTTTCAATTAACAATATATGTGGAGAGATAGAAATAGAGAATTTACGTGTGCGAAAATATATTATGTTTGGTCTCTATTTATAGAAAATAAAAAAAAATACAAATTTTGATGTGATTATTATTTTTTATCTATTTAAAATATAAGAGATATGACCATTTATTTGGAAATCGAAATAAAAAGTTTATTACACCAATAAAAAGAAGACAAGTGTCTACATCTCATTGGATGAACTAAAAATCTACAAGGTGTTTCGTGTTGGCCCTGTGTTGGGACATTTGGAGAAGAACAGCAAACCACTTTTCTATTTTTTATTATTGTTTGATGTTCGAACATCATTGAAATTCCTACCGATAAATACTTTTCTATTGTTTGATATAAGAAATTCAGACTTTGTTGTTTATAGGAAATAGCAAGTATTTTTCCCTAAGCAATCGTCTTCATAATTTCTGCAGATTTTCTGTTACGTATCACTATCCATTACAATCACCTAAATAATTAAATAGTGTAGTGCCAACTAAATTTGAACATGCCGACACTTTCCATTCGACCCATAAATTGTTATAAAAGCTGTCCAAAATCCTATCCTGAAAAGTGGTCCATTTACAAAAATATCATAGACCTAATTTTTTTTTTTTTAAATAGAAATCAGCAGTTCAATTACATGAATAGAAAATAAATAAAAACCGAATTTCAGATTTTAGAGTAGAGTAGAGGGGGTAAATACCTCAATGGTATTGATAGTTGCATTAATCAAAGAGGGCAAAGCTCTGCTTCCGATGTGCACTTCTCCCTCCACCGACAAATGCTCGTACCTTATTTCTATCTTCGGCAGATCAAGCCCCACTCTACGTTACCCATCATCACCCATCAAATTAACAAATTTAATTTTCACGCACACACACACACACACACACACAAAAAATTAAAAAATTAAATAAAAAATTAATTACCTGTCAATCCGGTTTCTGAGGGCGCTGAGGAGGCGCTCGTTGTCTCTCTCAACATCTTCAAGGATTCTGTTCATGAAATACCTTCTCTCCTCACTGCTCAGCTTCTTCACATCGATTTCATGGGCCTTCACAGCCCCATCTTCTAGAACCTTCTTCAGGAATCCCTTCCTCAGCCGGTCGTACGTCGGCAGCCGCTCCAGGGCGGCCCACCGCAGCTCCGCCTCCTCCTCCTCCTCGTCCTCTCTGCGTCGGAAGACGTCCGGCGGCTCCTGCTGCCAAACATTTTTGAAACTCCGGCTGCTCAGCGACCTCGCCAGATCATCGCCGGCTAAACCCAAAGACATAATTACTACAAGTTTCTAGAAGAAAATTCTGTTATTCCGACGTCGTCTGCTGCCGCCGGTAGTGCATGGAATGTGGATAGTAGAGAGAGAAGCAGATATTTTGGTTGGGAATCAATCAGGTTTCAATTAATCATATATAGCATCACAAATCACAAATTTTTTTTATATAATAGCAAAACGATTTTATTGTTATTTTTTTTTAAAGATTCTCATGACTTTACTTTATTAATTAATAATTTACTTTAATTAATTAATTTACAATTATAAGTTAATAACTCTTAAAAACTTTTAAAAATAATTAATATATATCTGCATGATTCGTTAATAATTTAAAATAAATCTCCCGTATATATAAGCCAACTTTTGAATATATCATAGATACTCATTTATATCTTTAAATAAAGTTATATAGAGTTTCAATTTCAATAGGAATAAACTTAAGTATATTTCAAAATTCGACAGGTCCAATTTTTTAGTAAAAATAAAAAAATATATTTAATTATTTGTTTCAAAATTATAGTATTTTAAAATTCATTCAAAAAAATATTTTCAATTCTATATATTTTTAAAAGGTTAATAAGGGTGAACTTTTCTCGTTTAATTTTCTATTTTTCTAATGTAGCGCCCATCAAAATTCGATGGGATCACTTTATATTGTAACTAGTTTAGTGCCCGTCGAAATTCGACGGGGCTCACTTCTCGTGGAAAATAATAATAGAATTATTTGTTTTGAGAGCATAGTTTGTTAGATCCATTCGAAAAAAATTAAAATTAAACCGAATTAGAAAAAAAATGGAGAAAAAAAAAATCAATGAGGTGTGGCGTTTCTCGATTAATTTTTCTCGTTTTGAATGACAAGTTGCCCGTTGATCATTTTAGTAGAAAAATAGATTATGTGAAGTCCCCTTTTTCATATAGTTACACTCATTTTGAATGTTAAGCCGTCAAGTATGCATTGTAATATAGAAATAAATTGACGATTGGTAACATTTTTCATATCAAGTGTTCTTTTGGTCGAAAAAAATAGGTCAATGAGATATAATATTTTTTCGCGTGGTTATATTCCTTTAAAGTACAGGCGCCAGTTCTTCAATATAATTGAAAGATGGAATGTCAAACAGCCCATCATTTAAATATTGATTAATGATAACTCCATCATATTTGAGTTTTCCTATCAATGAAATCATTTCTACATTAAATTGAATTAGAAAAAAAAATGAAAAAACATCATTGAAGTGTGATATTTCTCAATTAGTTTTACTCATTTTGAATGTTTAGTAGCTCGTTGATCATTGTAATATAAAGATAGAATAGGCAAGGTCCCGTTTATCATATAGTTATACTCATTTTGAATGTTAAGCCGTCAATTTTACATTGTAATATAGAAATAAATTGACGATTGATAATATTTTTCATATCAAGTATTTTGTTGGTAAAAAAAAAAAGGTCAATGACAGGTTAGATTTTTTTCACATGGTTATATTCATTTAAAGTAAAGTCACTCGTCGTTCAATATAATGGAAGGATAGAGTGTCAAGTAGCTCAGCAACCCGTCATTTGAATATTGATTAAGGATAACTCCATCATATTTGAGTTTTCTTATTGATGAAATCACATTCTCAAAAGCACCTTCGTACATATAAACTTATTCATTTGCCCGTCCCTGCTCTACTAACAAACTATAAGCCGTAATGGTATAATTTTTTCGTTAATCATTAGTCTTTTAAATGTTTATCTGGGATAAAAAAAAATTAATTAAGTCGGAAATATATACCATTTATCGAGTAGCTTAATTCAATTTAAATGTTAAGCCACCCATTGTTCGATGTAATTGAAAATAGGTCAAGAAAAATTTCCGGGCAATTTACTCATTTAGATTATCAATTTGCCATTTGTTTGGGTGTCTGTTGTAGGAGACATAGCAGTGAAAGTTCATTAGGTTAAGAAGGGTTGTCATTTCTTAAGTAGTAGTATTCGTTTGTGTGAAGATATATGTTTTGTTCATTGCGATATAAATAGGTGAAAGAGGCATTACATTTATTGAATATTCGTATCTATTTCAAATGTCAATCCACTTGTTTGGTATAATGTAATAAAAGATAGCTCAAGAGATAATATTTTTCGGATAACTGAATATATTTTGAATATTAATTCACTTATTAAAAAATAAGTCAGTTAGGTGTAACATGTCTTAGGTAGCTTCTCATTTTGAATGTCATGATCTTTTTTTATTTTTAACTCTCTTTACATGGATTATCCTATCGATTCTCTAAAAAAAATCAATATGTTTAACTTGCATAAAATACCTATAAATCAATTGGAGAAGTTATAAGTCCAAACAATCGGATTAAAACAATGCACACGAATCTTGAGCATCGAAAAACTGTAGAATTAATGAATTTAAATGTCAAGCCGCCCGTTGATTATCGAAATATAAAAGTAGGTCAAGAGAGATAATATTTTTGAAGTGACTCGTTTTTTATATTAACAAAAAAATTAGGCTAGGAAAATATATCATTTCTCGAGTAGTTTAATTAATTTGGAAAGAGAATGTTGATTAGTTAATGATTTATAAAAAACAAACGTAATAAAAAATTAGCTTCTCACTTTACGTGACTTTATGTTTTTTAAACAAAGTATTTATTATTGGTACTTTGGTAGTGTGTGTATATATATATTAACATTATTTTATTCATTAATGTATAAAATAAATACTCCTACGTAAGAGTCCTTATGGGATGAGACACATTTTACTATATATATATAAATAGGTGTTACTATAAAATAATTAAAGATTTAAAATAGTATTAGTTGTGAGATAGTTTGTGCAAGAATGTATAAAATCATTTTATAAAACAGATTATCAATAAATTTAGTCTACGTACATTAGTACATACGGATTATAAAATACTAACAATTATTAATTAAATTTAAAAAAAAAACAAAATAACTTACGTATCATTTATAAACTCAATATATTTATTTGAATTACCATTGTGTATATTTAATTGCATAGTGTGAGAACTATATGCTTCATCTTTTTAATTAGTGTAAAAATATAGAAGATTGAATTGGTTAACTGCATTCTTTTTATTTCTTATTTTTCCTCTTTTCTTTATTATTATTATTATTATTATTATTATTATTATTATTATTATTATTATTATTATTATTATTATTAAATATGCCTTTAATATCTCAACTTTTTTTTTTTTCCTCATAAAATATCGAACCAAAAGAGGAGATGTTGATTACGTTTAAAATATTACAGTATTATTAACATGTCGATCTTGAATATCTCAGCTTTATTTTTTTATTTTTTTATTATTTGAATGTGATATAATTATGTTGATGAGTTAGTATACATTTTAATTTCTTTTAGGCATGCGAAGAACAAAGAATTTGAAAAAGAAAAAGAAAAATATTAGTACAATATTTGGAAGAGTCCTAATTAATAATAATTTTTTAGATTATTGATGATATGTTGTATAATATATTTGGAGGATACGTATAATATTAATAGTATAATATATTTGGAAGAGTCCTTATGGATGATTAATTGTTAAATTAAATTATTGATTAATTAGCCAAAATTATGAGAATTTAGCAAAATAATAAAGAAAAATCGTGGTTGATCGACCTTTATTTTGCTATTATATATATATAGATAGATTTTAAAGTACAATTTAAAAGATAATACAATCATTAATTTTAAATTGATAAAAGTGCACAAATTCATTTAAAAATATTAATATGAAATTATATCAAAAGAAAAGGTAAAGGAGAGACAATATTTTGCATTTAACATTATATATTTGCAATATCAAGCTGTTCCTCTCACCGTAATAGAAAATTAAATTAATAAAAGTTTTCGGGTAGTCCTGATTATTCAAATTTTGATTTTTCAAGACATTCGTCATTACATGTAATAGAAAAATAGATTTAGTAATGATATTATTTTTCAAATAGTGTTATTTTAATGTCTAGCCGCCCGTTGTTTGGTTCAACCATTTGAAAGTTTCATTTGTTGGAAGTTGTATGCATTTTTAGAGTATTGTAATAATTTTTGAGTAGTTATATTTATTTCAAAAGTCTCCCGTTATTTAGGTCAACTGTGTGTTGCATTTCTCAAGTTGAGTGGTTATATTCAATTTGAATATGAAGTCGCCCGTTATTTCGATTATCCGTCTGAGATATAATATTTCTCGGGTAATATCAAGTCATTCATTGTTCTATGTAATTCAAAAATCGGATAAAAAGGTGTAACATTCTTCAAATTATTAGGAAAATGAGTCAATTAGGAGTAACATTTCTTAGATAGCTGCTCATTTTGAATGTCAAATTATTTATTTTTTTAACTCTTTTTTACATGGGTTATCCTATCGATTCTCTAAAAAAAACTAATATGATTAACTTGCATAAAATACCTATAAATCAATTGGGAAAGTTATAAGTCCAAACAATCAGAATACAAAAATACAAAAATACAAGAATAACTTAAGATAGATAATATTTTAAAGTCACTTGTCGTTTACATTAACAAAAAAATTAGGTCAGAAAAATATGTCATTTTTCGAATAGTTTAATTTAATTGCAAAAAAGTAAAATTTATTTTTTAAAAAGTTGTAATGAATTTAAATGTATCTGTCATCTCTCGAGTGGTTTAATTTAATTTAAATGTTAAGCCGCCCGTTGTTCGAAGTAATTGAAAATAGGTTAAAGATGTTTATTGGTTGTTCATTTTGCTTGTCAATTTGCCCGTTAATTGAGTGTCTATTGTAGGAGATAAAAGGTTCATTGCGTTAAGGTGGGATGTCATTTCTTGAATAGTTGCATTCATTTTGAGTGTGGAATTATTTGTTTTTCATTATATGTCAAATAACTCGTTTCTCAAGTTATAGTAATAACAAAAAAAATGGTCAAGATTGGTTATTGTTTTGAAAAGTTATACTCGAATTAAATGTCTAGCTGCTCGTTAATCATTGAAATACAAAAATATGTCAATAGAGATAATATTTTCTAGAGTCGTCAGTTGTTCACAATAATATATATATATATATATATATATATAGAGAGAGAGAGAGAGAGAGAGAGAGAGAGAGAAATGATATGTTACTCACCTCCCGGTGGGCACCTTCGTGGGCACCTCGTCGTTTATCACGTTTGCATTGCTTTTTTTTTATTTTTATTTTTATTCTATATTCTAGTATCTTAGAAATTAATTTACAAATCATAAAATCTAAAAAATACATAAAAATCGAAGCTCGATTTATTTTATTACTCATTTTTTGAAGTTAAAAAAAAAAAATAAAAATTGAACATTGATTTTTTAGATTTTATGATTTGTAAATTAATTTCTAAGATACTAGAATATAGAATAAAAATAAAAATTAAAAAAAGCAATGCAAACGTGATAAAACGACGAGGTGCCCACGAAGGTGTCCACCGGGAGGTGAGTAACATATCATTTCTCTATATATATATATATTAGAAAAATATGTCATTTCTCGAGTGGTTTAGTATAATTTAAATGTCAAGTCGCCGGTTGTTCGAATTAATTGAAAATAGGTCAAAGATATTTTTCAGATAGTTGTAATCATTTTGGTTGTCAATTTACATGTTTGGGTGTTTATTGCAGAAGACAAAACGTTTAATGGGTTAAAGATAGTTGTCATTTCTTGAGTAGTTGCATTTGTTTTGAGTGTGAATTCATCTATTATTCATTGTAATAGAAAAGTAGATAAAAGAGGTATTTCAAATGTTAATCCTAGCTAGGGGTGGGAATTCGATACAGGTCGGGTATCCGTCCTGAATTTTTCGGGTACTCGAACCCGAAAAATCTAAAAATTCACTACCCGAACCCGAATCCAAAAATATTTTCGGGTACCCGAAAATTTAAAAGGAAAAATACATAATTTTTTTTTCTATTCTTTTTCTATTTTAAATAATTCATGTACCTAGCTAATGAATATATTATGTATATAATTGTACAATTTTTATTTTTTTTTGATAGGAATATAATTGCACAATTAATAAATCATCAAATGAAAAAATGAGAGTTTGGAGTGTTATCTTGCTAAGTTAATTATTTATTTAACTATTTTTTCTTAATTATTTTATTTATTAATTATTATTTTTATTAATTAATTTATATAGTATAAATTTTGGGACCCGAACCCAAACCCGGATTTTTCGGGTTTTGGGTACCCAAAAATCCTTTCGGGTTCGGGATTTCTATCCCTACCCGAAAACCCGAACCCAAATTCCCACCCCTAGTTAATCCACTCGGTGTTCGACACTACTGTATAATAAAATAATAGTTCAAGAGTGGATAATATTTTTGATTAAGAAAGTCCACTTTGTGTTCGCTATAATAAAATAATAGTTCAAGAATGGATAATATTTTCAATTACGAAAGTTTTGAGTACAAACAATCGGATTAAAACAATACACATAAACTGCATGATTGTTCAATCGGATTAAAACAATGTACATGAACCACAGAATTAGAACAATGGATTTGGTGAGTTGAGTAGGACTAATTTATGTTTTGGGTTGTCACACTCTAGTAGATCTATATTGATGAAATCTCATAAAAAAAAGTGCGATGTGGTATTGTTTAAAATTGAATTCCCCGTTTGTCCTTTGTGCAAATATTTGATATGTTTGTTATGTTATTCTACAAAAATAGTGATTATATATATATATATTGAAAAATTTATATTTTTAACAATATGATAATATCCAATATATTTTGCTACGGTTGAATATATGTGGTGTCTTTTTTATATCTATTAATGATGTTTCATAAATAATTGATATGGGATAGGTAATATTAAATGATTATTTATTAATATATAGATTTATAAATATGTGTTAGACTGTATAATATTTCAAATTAAGATTAGATGTACAATTAACAAAGCAAATCTATTTTATAAGAACATATTAACAATACGCAATACATGCAATTCAATATATACGTATACAAATACATATACATATATATATCTATAAATTGGAGGTGAATGAGGTATATGGTCTTTGCATTCTTTGGATTATTAAATTTTCCTTTTCTTTCCAGAGGTTCAAGATACACACGTATGTGTATATATATGTACCTATATATATATATATATTATCTATACATGATTGAGTATAAATAATCATGTATATATATAGGTGATTTAAATTATAAGACTTCTATTCAAATTGAAATTCTATGAAGATATATATTAATTAGGCAAAATTATGAGAATTTAGCAAAATAATCAAGAAAATTCAAGATTGATTGACCTTTATTTTGTTATTATATATATGTAGATAGATATTTGATTGAAACGTTTATAAAATTTAGTACACGCTAAGTTGAGAAAATATAGTGGAATACCTATTGAGACTAAGTTTTTTCACCTTTTACCTACAACTTAACAAATAACAAAATATACATAAACTTTCCTAGATTAGACTAAAATACCCTCAAATCCCCAAAATGTATTATGTCTCTCTCTTCATCTCTCACATTTATTCTCCCTCTTTCTCGATAATTACTCTCTCTCTCCTCTCACTCTTCTCTCTCCTCTCCCTCATTTCGAAACCCATCCATGTCCTCCGCCACCTCCCTCCCCAGCCGCTGGATCACGCCGTCGCCTCCCTCTTCACCACCGCCACTCCTTTGGGTGGTTGGGGAAGTTCCTGCGACTGATTTGGTTGAAATTCCTGCTCCAATTTTTCTTAAATTATCCGGCATCAGGTTTTTAAATTCTGCTCTTGCCATAGAGAGAATTCTCGATGGGTTCAACCACTGAAGAGCGGCTAGCACTAGAACAAACCCATTTGTCTTCTCCAATTTGTTTTCACTTCTCCCCCTCTCTTTTCTTTTCTGGCTTGCGTTTTTTTTTTCTTTGATTGTGAATTTGTTTGTTTGTTTGTTTTTTTTTTTTTTTTTTTTTTTTTTTTGTTGATGGCGTGTCGGTTTCTTAGTTTAGAGAGGAATTTTAGGAATTGTTTCTAGTATTGGATTTACTTCAAGAAAGTTGTGTATGTTATCTTCTTTTTTAATTGTTTTTTGCCTTTTCCATGTGAGTTGTTTCTGAGCTGACAGCTCATTGTGAGGATTTATGATGTGATTTTGTTTTGAGATTTGTTGCATTTGTTGAGAATTTTTGTGAATTACGTGTTCCTACTTATTAGTATTTGCTATCCTTCTCAATTAGACTTCTTTCCGCTGGTGTTAATTAGAAATTATCAAATTCTTAGCATACAAGTTGGAGAAGGTAAGAAATTATGGACACATATAAAATTACGATCACATTTACAAATTAATAAAACCATTAAGAATTGTAGTAAAAATGTTAAATCATACCAAATAATACGTAATAAATCAACAAATTCTAACCAAATAGGACATAACAAATTGACAAATTCTTACCAATCAAGTTTAAGAATGTAAGAAATTTACAAATTATTACCAGACGTTTTAGAATTGTAAGAAATTAACAAATTATTACCATAAAAAAACATAAAAAATTATCAAATTCTTACATATTTGATACAAAGTAAAAACTGAAAGTAAATAAATTAACAAATTCTAACCAAATAGGACATAACAAATTGACAAATTCTTACCAATCAAGTTTAAGAATGTAAGAAATTTACAAATTATTACCAGACGTTTTAGAATTGTAAGAAATTAATAAAATATTACCATAAAGAACATAAGAAACTAATAAATTCTTACATATTTAATACAAGTAAAAACTAAAAGTAAATATCAAATTCTTACATATTTAATACAAAGTAAAAACTGAAAGTAAATAAATTAACAAATTCTAACCAAATAGGACATAACAAATTGACAAATTCGTACCAATCAAGTTTAAGAATGTAAGAAATTTACAAATTATTACCAGACGTTTTAGAATTGTAAGAAATTAACAAATTATTACCATAAAGAACATAAGAAACTATCAAATTCTTACATATTTAATACAAGTAAAACTGAAAGTAAATTTGTTTTTTTCCGATTGAATTGGTATATCATAAGAAATTGTCAAATTCTTACCAATCGAGTTGAAAATGTAAGAAATTGTCAATTTCTTATCAAATTATTTTTGTATTTCTTACAGTAATTTTTTTAAAAAAAAACAAAACAAAAAAAACAAAAAACTGAAAAACGGTTAACCAAAAAAAAGTTAAAAATGAAAATAAAAATAGAAAAAAAAATGTAAAAAGGTTTTTTTTTTTGTTTTGTTTTGTTTGGAAAATAGGAAAAAAAAAAGGAAATGAAAAACATGAGAGAGTGTACGTGTGTCTTGTGAAAAAGAAAGATGAGAGAGAGTGTGTGAGAGAAGAAAGGAAGAGAGTGTGTGTGAGAGAGAGAAGGAAAGAGAGAGAGAGTGTGTGTGAGAGAGGAGAAAAGTGAGATAAAGTAAAAGTAAGGGTATATTGGGAAGTTAATTGAAAATTTAGGTATATTTTGTATTTTGTTAAGTTGTAGGTATATTGGTAGAAACTTAATGCTCATTAGGTAGTTATTTTTTTGCCTCCGCTAAGTTTCTATTTTTGGGATCAATTGATTTATTAATTTATTTATTATTCGATTTGACATATATAAGTGTTATCTTAAAATGGAGATCTCCCGTGTCTTAAGAATATTCTAATTTAAATAGAATTTATATATGTTTATATAGATATTTATAGATTTTATATTGAGGAAATACCCTAATATGCCTAAGAACACATAAGAAAATCAAATCCTATGCAAAATTAAAAAAAATACAAATTATACCTACATTTTGCTATATGGGACTAAAATACCCCTCATTACACTCTCTCATCTATTTCTTTTCTTTCACCTTCAGACCGTGTTTCCCTTTCCCTCATTTCAAATTTTTGCAGAATTTTCTCTCTCTCCAAACCCAACTCCTCCTCATTCTCTCTCCACCGCCTTCCTTCTCTATTTCTCTGCCCATATCCGTCGCCGGCTCGGAGAAGGCACCTCCGTCCAGAGCTCTTGTCGTCATCAACATTTTGGCCGGGAATCCGTGCTGCTGTGGTGGAGTTGCCGCGTCGTGGCCGCCACAATTGTTGGAGGCTCGCTGTCTCCGTCGAGGCTCGCAGTGACTCGGGCTCCAAAGACTACGCCTCCTTTGCCGTCGTCGTCTTGGGGCTCCTCCTTACCGTACGATGATGAACGTGAAGCCATCGCCGGCGGCCCTTCCTGATCTAGATTCATTTCGCAGTTTCACTTTGGGTGTTAATTTGCAATTTTATTTTTTTTTTCCTTCTTTGGCTGCTAATTGAAAACAATAGAATTGCAAACAATCATTTGTAAAGCTTTGATTATTGAAAATAGAGGCGACAGGGTTTAATGGTCTTTAGCTGAATAATGGTATTTAGCTGAATAATGGTCTTTAGATGTAATTCGACTTTTTTGCTGTGGTGCTGTACTTTTTGTGCACTTCTTGTGCCTTTAGTTTAATAAAATTAATTTTCATGATAAAATTAATTTTGGTTTAATTTTGTGTTTGTATGCTTCTATTTTAACCAACTTTTAGTATTAGTTTTATCATAATTGTCTTCACATTTGATCTGAATTAGCTATGTATGACTTATGAATTTCTTATTTTGTTGTTTGTTGCAAATTTAGAATGTAAAATAATTGGTAAGAAGTTGAATTTATTATATTGTTCGAAATTGAGACGAAAATAATTGTTCAAAATTTTACCAACCTTAGGCAAGATATTGAAATTTCTTGCCTTCTGCGGGCAAGTAACTAATGTTTTTTTACCATCAGTAGGTAATAAATTGTGTAATTTCTTGTCTCGTATTTTTCCCACTTAATGGTAGTTGCATTACATTATCAAGGCAAGAAGTTAATCATTTCTTGCCGTCACTAAGTAAGAGAGTTTTACCATGAATGAGTTTCATTATAAGTCGACTGTAATGTGGCTTTTAAACAATTTCTCTAATATAAGAAATCATCACATTTCTTGCCTTCTGCGGGAAAGTAATTAACGATTTCTTGTCATCGGTAGGTAAGAAATGGTATAATTTCTTGCCTCATTTTTCCCGCAGTTAATGATAGTAACATTACCCCATTTCTTGCCTTATCAAGGCAAGAAGTTAACAATTTCTTGCCATTAGTAAGTAAGAGTTTCACCATTTTTGTCATCAATAAGTAAGAGCTATTGCAGTGGCAAAATTTGTAAGCCTAAATGAATATAGCCCATAAATCCGACAAGTCGGACTGGACAGCCAAAACGGCCAAGTAACATAGACAATAAGCCTGACTGAACAGTCAGCATGGCCCGATAAGGAATACACTCAAGCCTAACTATGCAATTTGGGCCATAAAACCCTATCCGGACTAAGGGGTCAAACGCGTTAACCACAACAGTCAACACAGTCAAGATGTGTGACTTATCAATTAAGTCGAGACTGAGTCAAATAACGATCTAGGCCAGAGAAGTCGGAACAGACCGAGGGAGGCGGAAACTAACTGATAAGGCTTCCGAGATAAACCCTAATGGGAGGCCGGCCTATATAAGTGGACCGAGTAGGTCAAGTCGGTCACGATCTATTCCACTCTCACACTCCCATCCACACTTACAACCTCTCTCTGACTCTCTGTATTCACCTGACTTCCGCCACCGTCGGAGTAGGCCAAACAAGCTTCCTCTGCCGTCCAGAATTCTCTAACATCATCTACGCCGTCCGAACGCTCCAGTCGTCCGCGACCACCTCGACTTACCATTGCATTTACTATTATTTACTTTCGCATTCCATCTCTTTGATAATCGTACTAACTTGAGCGTCGGAGGCCCTACAGCTGACACCCCCACCGGTGTTCTCTTAGGGCTCTAACGTGTTTGTGTCGTGTTGATAACAGGTTGCTAGTGCCCGAATCGACCGAACCGACCGGCTATACTCAATTGTAGATTCTACTTCTACAATTTGGCGCCCACCGTGGGGCCCTAACAATCAAGCGAATCAACGTGCCTACGAAGCTCTTCAAGTACTTACCATGGGTGACGAACAAAACTTGACCGATTCAACCGTCCAGACCGACTTGGCTGCTCAGATCGCGACCTTGAAAGAGCAGATGAACCAAGAGCGAGAATGTCGGGTGAGGCTGGAGAAAGAAAAGGCCGATCTGCTCACCCGCGTTGAAGCGGCAACATCCCAGATCCAGACAACCCCATCATCTCAGTTTAGGGTTCCGGTCAACCTGATGCAACCTCTGGACGATTACATTCAAGTTGAAGATGATGATGGATCTGACAATCCCGACTTAACAGATCCGTCTGGTTCGGTAAGGAATCAGAATTTACTCCATACCAGTACTGACCGAACTCGTGTTTCTTTTCTCACAGGTAATCGAGTATCCCTAGACCTCGACCCACCACGGACAATGATGCGTGCAACTAGGTCAGTTAGAACCGGACAGACTGCCCCGACAGCCGGACAAACCAACATGGGAATTGAGCCTACTCAAACAACACCTGGAGTTGGAGTTAGCCATGCAACCATCGGGGGGACTAGCCATATGCCACCTGCAAGCATGTATCAACCGACTCTGACCGGGTTTGGTACGACAGCACCGACAGGCGAGACCGCTCAAACTGAATGCAGCCTAGCTCATATTACTGGCCATCTAGAGCAACCGATCACTCATGTCCAGCCGGCAACTGTTGGCTACTCTCCCAACCTTGACATGGAATTAGCTATGAAGTTGGCCGAGATGGAGGCGATGATTCAATGAATCCCAAGAGTACCGGCACCTATCAAGAAGAGTACTACGAGCTGCTATGCCGACTCACCCTTCGTGGATGACATCACGTTGGTCGAGATACCTCCCAAGTTCAGCTTCCCCAACATGAAGCCATTCGATGGAACAACCGATCCAGACGACCACATTGCCAAATACCGACATAGAATGTTTACTGTGGCCATCCCTCGCGAGTCGAGGGAAGCCTGCATGTGTAAGGGGTTCGGTTCTAGTCTGATAGGACTGGCCCTCCAGTGGTATACCAATTTACCCAATAATTCCATATCTTCTTTTGCTCAACTAACCGACATGTTTGTGCAGCAATATGCTAGTAGCAGGAAGCTGGAAAAAAATTTGGAAGACTTGTACGTGATAGTCCAACGAAGGGGAGAGCCCATCCGCGACTACGTCAGACGCTTCAACAAAGAGAAAGTGTCAATGACCAACTGCAATCAGCAGACTGCCATCACCGCCTTCCGTAAAGGCCTCCTCAATGATTTCGACCTCTACAAGGAGCTTACTAAGTACCTATGCAAGATGATGGAAGACGTGCTGGCAAAGGCGTGGGCAAAAATCAAGTGGGAAGAAGATCAGTACAACAACAACCAACGATCTCTACCTTATAGGAGTTCAAGAAGAGATACCAGATCAGACAGAAGTCGCATGATCGACGTTCCAAACCATACCCACCGCCTCAGAGGTCTGACAGCAGAAGGAGAGGTTATAGCCAGACCTCGGAGTCACGACCAAGAGAAAGAGCAAAAGTGCCGGAGTATAACCTATCCATTTCACCCGCTAAAGCGGTGATGGCCCTCAAGCAATTGGGCAACAGAGTCAAGTGGCCAAAAAAGATGAGAGCACCGCCATAACAGAGAGATAGGTCAAAATGGTGCGAGTTCCACGCTGACCATGGACACCGAACTGACGACTGCATTGCCCTGAAGTTGGAAGTAGCCCAGCTGCTAAAGCAAGGTCACCTGACTGACTTTCTGACCGATAAGGGGAAATAAACCCTTCAAGAAGCAAGAGATAGACGAGACAACCAGGGATAAATCACTCCCCCTCGACCTCCGGTGCATGAGCGAACAGTGATTGACATATCGGGTGGTTCCGAAGTAAGCGGTATCACTCATTCAGCAACTAAAGACAGACGAGGCGAGCAAGCAGAATTATGATGGAGCACGGCGCGACAGAGAAAGACGCGACCGACCAGCCTGCTTAAACCATCAGCTTCACTACTTCTGAGTCCACCAGGCTTCTTAACCCTCATCATGATGCTTTAGTCATTTCTCTCTATATTGCAAACTGTCTTACCAAACGTGTGTTAATTGACAATGGCAGTTCTGCCAATGTCCTATTTCTTTCTACTCTCAGGAAAATGGCAATCGACGAAGCAAAGCTAGTCAAGAAAATGACATGGCTCATCGGCTTTAGTGGAGAGCAAAAGAATACGGCGGGAGAGATCGACTTGCCAGTTTATGCAGAAGGAGTCAACCTTTGCACTCACTTTCTGGTGGTAGACTCCGGCCCTACTTCCTCTTACAATGTCATCCTAGGGCGTCCTTGGATACATGAGATGGAAGCGGTGCCATCAACTTTCCATCAAGTGCTGAAGTTCCTGACCAAATGGGGATAAGAGAGATAAGAGGAGACCAAAGGGATTCACGTGCATGCTACCAAACAACCATGAAGGCCAAGCCAGCTACCTTGTAGCAATTACAGCAGCAGGGACTGTCCGACCCCAAGTCGCAACAGCCAGACGAACCTAACATGGTCGAGTTAGATGAAGTCTCAATCCATCCAGACTTTCTTGACCACACAGTCCGGATTAGGGCTCAACTCACTCCAATCCTCAGAGAAGAGCTTATAAAATTTATCTGATCATCATGATTGTTTTGCTTGGTCTCATGCGGACATGACTGGGATTGATCCCAATATTATTGTTCACAGGCTACAAGTCGATCCAGACTACCCTCCCAGAATGCAAAAGAGGAGAAAATTTGCTCCCGAGAGAAACAAGGTCATCAACAAAGAAGTCAAGAAGTTGCTCGACAGCAGGTTAGTCAAGGAGGTCCATTACCCGGAGTGGCTGGCTAACGTAGTGGTTGTGAAGAAAAAAAATGGAAAATGGCGCGTGTGCATAGACTTCACCGACCTAAACAAGGCGTGCCCAAAGGATTCCTTTCCACTACCTCACATAGACATGTTGGTAGATGCCACTGCCGGACACGAGCTATTGAGCTTCATGGACGCTTACTCGGGATACAACCAAATCCTGATGCACCCAGACGATCAAGAGAAGACCGCCTTCATGACCAACCTAGGCATCTTCTGCTACAAAGCCATGCCCTTCAGACTGAAGAATACAGGAGCAACCTATCAACGTTTGGTCAACAAAATGTTCACTGATCTAATTGGGAGAACGATGGAAGTCTACATTGACGACATGCTTGTCAAGTCCCTCCACGCGGGAGATCACATCGACCACCTTCGACAATCTTTTGATATTCTTAGAAAATATAACATGAAACTTAACCTTACTAAATGTTCTTTTGGTGTCACTACAGGATAGTTTCTTGGTTATGTGGTAACACAAAGGGGAATAGAAGCCAATCCGGCCCAGATAGACTCGATTCAAAGGACAACTTCCCCAACTTGTGTGAAGGATGTGCAGAAACTCACAGGAAGGGTCGCCGCCCTTAGCCGATTTATATCCAGATCGTCGGAGTGGTGCCATCTCTTCTTCAACACACTTCGAAAGTCAAAGACGTTTGAATGGACAACGAAGTGTGAAGATGCTCTGCAACAACTCAAACAGTACCTGACCAGCCCGTCGCTGCTGTCCAAGCCTAAGGATAATGAAACCTTGTATGTCTATCTAGCCGTGTCGGATACGGCAGTCAGCACAGTCCTTGTTCGAGAAGAGGAGGGGAAACAATCCCCTGTCTATTACGTGAGCAAATCCTTGCTAGATGCGGAGGCTCGATATACTCAGTTGGAGAAGTTGGCATTAGCACTTGTCCATACGGCTCGAAAACTTCGTCCCTACTTCCAATGCCATCCAATCGTTGTCCTCACCACCTTTCCACTGAAGTCAATACTCCACAAACTGGAGCTTTCTGGTAGACTGACCAAATGGGCGGTGGAGCTGAGCGAATACGACATTAGCTACAAGCCAAGGACTTCCTTGAAGTCGCATGTATTAGCTGATTTCATTGTTGATTTTACTCCTAACTTGCAGGTGCAAGCAGAAAAAGAACTTTGTTGCTTGACGGAATGCCAATCGACCGGAGTCTGGAAGCTCAGTCTGGACAGTTCAACTAACAGCAAAGGAAGCGGACTCGGCTTAGTCTTAACCTCACCATTGGGGGACACGATCGAACAAGCCATCCGATGCGGATTCAGAGCCACGAAGAACTAGGCAGAGTATGAAGCCATGATAGCCGGGTTGGGGCTGGCCAAAGAATTGGGTGTCAAGAAAATCAACGTGTTTAGCGACTCCCAACTAGTGGTAAATCAAATGCTGGGCCACTACCAAGCTTGAGACACCAAGATGACCGCCTATCTCGACAAAGTAAAGGAATTGCAAGCTTTCTTCGATGAATTCAGTATCACACAAGTCCCAAGAGGAGAAAACGACCATGCTGATGCATTAGCTAACTTGGGATCCTCCATCCAGACCAAGGAAGCAAAGTCCATACCCGTCACTTACTTGAAGTGGCCAGCCATCTGGAAAAATGAAGAACAAGTGTGTGATGTATCAAGCAGCCGAACCTGGATAACACCCATATTGGAATACTTGGAAAATAATTTGCTCCTGGACGACAAAAATGAAGCCTGTCGCCTCAAAGTTCAAGCAGCCCGCTTTTCTGTCATTCGAGGTAAACTTTACAAGCGTTCGTTTTCTGGTCCTTATTTGCGATGCATTAACCCTGCAGAAGCAAAGTATGTACTAGCCGAACTTCACGAAGGCGAATGCGGAAACCACTCCAGTGGAAGAAGTCTAGCTCATAGAGCATTAACAAGTGGATACTACTGGCCTACCATGAAGGCAGACTCAGCAGACTACATTAGGCGATGTGACAAATGCCAACGACACACCCAAGTATCTCATCTACCACCGGAGTTGTTGACCTCAATCATTTCACCTTGGCCGTTCATGAAGTGGGAAATGGATATAGTACGAAAACTCCCGACCACGCCTGGACAGAGAGTGTACATGCTGGCCGTAACCGACTACTTCACCAAATGGATTGAAGTTGAGGCTTTCCACCAAGTTCGAGACAAAGAGGTGAAAGGTTTTATATGGAAGAATGTTATATGCCGGTTCGGGGTGCCAAAAGAAATCATTACAGACAACGGGTCTCAATTCATAGGTGCCGACTTTCAAGACTTCTGTAACTTCTGGAACATCAAATTGAACTTTTCAACTCCAAGGTATCCACAAGCAAACGGACAAGCAGAATCTTCAAATAAGACGCTGATGAACACCTTGAAGAAAAGACTCGAGAAAGCAAAGGGTAGGTGGGCAGACGAGCTACCCGGAGTCCTCTGGTCCTACCGAACAACTGCTCGAACTTCAACACGAGAGACACCTTTCTCCTTAGCCTATGGGATGGAGGCCGTCATCCCAGTTGAAAGTGAAGTGCCTACAGCCAG
Source organism: Mentha longifolia (assembly GCA_001642375.2). Lineage (NCBI taxonomy): Eukaryota > Viridiplantae > Streptophyta > Magnoliopsida > Lamiales > Lamiaceae > Mentha > Mentha longifolia. The sequence continues at coordinate 35,267,082 of CM038110.1, forward strand.
ATTTGAGCTCACAACAGACGAACAAAATAGGGAAGAAATGTGTCACGAGCTTGACACACTCGATGAAAAAAGGGAAAGAGCCAAGATAAGGATTGCATCTTACCAGCAAAGTGTAGCCAGGCATTACAACAAGCATATCCGGATAAGGAGTTTCAAAGTAGGTGACTGGGTGCTCCGACGAGTCTTCCAAAACACAAAGGAGGCAGGAGCCGGAAAACTTGCCCCAACATGGGAAGGACCTTACTTAGTCACTAAAATAGTCGGACATGGAGCATATAAACTCCAAACAAAGGATGGACGAGACATCTCCAACAGCTGGAACGCCATCCACCTCAGACAGTATTATTCCTAAACTCAAATCTCTCATTTTAATTTATTTTAGCCTTCCGAGGCCTATAATGTTTGCTACACTTGTTCTGACAATTCTATGAAGGTCACTTTGAGAACTACATCTTGGCTTGATCCCTCTTGAGGGTATGTAGGCAGCTCTCCGGAGCACAGCCAGTCTATCTTGTCTTACCTGTCATATCTGACCATTTTTTAAACAGATTAGACCAGCTTTTCGATGCTCAAAACTCCAAAGTGCAGGATTAGCTGACGAGAATGATGAAAAGGAGACTTCCTGGAGTCTAAACATTACCGACATAACTTCCCAGGAAGTCTACTATGAATAGTAACATCACTACTTTCATTATTTTACATGGAATTATTTGATACACCCTTTTACCATTGCAGTAGTTCTGACAGTCTCATGCAGGACATGTCAGAACTACATTCGGGCTTGATCCCTCTAATGGGTATGTAGGCAGCTCTATGGAGCACAACCCAATCGTTCCTGCCATAATAGCCTTCCCCAACCGACCAGAGCTGGGGGACAAGCGAAAACTAATCATCTGAAGTCGACTAACTAGACTACCGAAGTCTAAAAAATCCAACCAATCGGAGCTTCACTTTTGCGACGTTTAGGGACCTCGACAAAGTCAACCGATTGTACCTTATATACTCTTTATTGTCCTAAAAGTCAACTGACTTGACTTTTGAAATTTTGGGAGCAAAGAAGTCTATTCCAACACTTGCTTCATAATTTGTTTTTGCCTTGAAAGGAATACTAACTCGACAGTCTTGACTGCCCAAGCCGTCACAAAATAAACTTCATAAAGTTTGGCAGACTTAACCGTCTAGGCTTGTCTTGGGAATCTACATGTGTTGTTGAGTTATTAGATCAAAGTTCACCTAAACAAGTTTGGCTCATTTCTTTAGAATTTGATGTCTCGAACGTACATAATCCAGGCCCAACAACAATTAGACTACGTTGATGCGATTTCTTTGCCCACGTTGCAAATCTACTATGGCAGGTTGCCAATTCTACTAAAAAAAAGAAAAAAAAAAGAAACCCAATAAAAGAGAGACGCAGAACGAAATAAACAAGGCTCGTCATCATAAGGAAACTGTTCCGGGCGACCCCAACGCCTACGATGCTACAAAATATTAGTCTAAGCTGAATCAACCGACTCAACTTAAACTAGGGGGAAAAGGGAACCTGCCCTAGCTAGTAAAGCTAATAAAAAGTCGAATAATAAGATACATGCATAAGTCTCGGGTACATACACCCGGTCAAAATGAAATAGTTATCGTCATAAGCGATACTACAACAAGCTAATAGTTAGATAAGCGATACTCAACCATCAGGCTGGTTGGTCACGGAATCCACCACAGGCTGATCGGTCTCCAATTCCTCAACAAGCTGATCATCATCAGCCTCCAACTCTCCATCTTCAAGCTGAGCCGCCTCTAAGGCCATCATCTCTTCCAACTCTCTCTTTTCAGCGAAAGCCTTCTTGAAATCCCAAGTATCAGCCTTCCCTTCCTTGAACTGTCGAAATAGCTCAGCCCGGAGCTTAATTTCAACCTGGGCAACAGCAATCTTGTTCTTCGTTTGCGCAACAAACAACTCGGTACGAAGGTCATCAAACTTGCCCCTGTCGATTTTTCTAACAGCTAAATAAGGGAATCAAAAGTCATGAGAGCAACAATCGACTAGAAAGTTAAAACTTGTGGTTCAGGTTGTGCCGACCCACCGCGGTTGTCTGGACAGTCAACAATTCTTCTACCAAAATTTTAATCTGCTGATTAAAACCAAGCACACAGCAGCAGCTGAAAGTCGAGGATACAAAAACAAAATGTAGTAACTGACCCATCGTCGCTACTAAAGTCACCATCTCAGATATCGCCACCAGCCCTCTTCAATAATATGTTGATAAGAGCAGCAATCTACGTTCATTAACTGGCAAACGTGGCTGACCTGCCTGAATTAAGCGCCCGGGAAAGTGAAGAAAAGGAATAATGACCATCCCTGCAGTAGTCACAGGCTTACTAAATCCATCAAACAGTTCGCAACGACAGCCACCTCAACACAGCACCAAGCAGTAGAGTAAAAAAAATATAAAAAAAATAAAAGGGGCTGCGAGGAAGCAACACGCTTACCTTTTACCCCATTCCTAACTAATTCGACGAAAACGACTGACCTCCAGCTGAGCAAAATAGTATTTGGCTGAGAAGAGATGAGTGCTCTAGCAAAAGCTTTTTAAACGTAGCAGACCCGGCAGAATGGAAGTTGTCTCTTTGAATTCGATCAATTCAATAAGAAACCCTCTTACGCCATCCCGTCTGCACCATCGAAGTTGACAAACTCAACGAAGTCGCCTTATGCCCTTCCTTGTAAGTGCAAAAGGGAAGAAACGAAAGTAGCGGCCCTGGCACGAATTTGAAAATGCAGATTTCGTGCCCTGAGAATAGACTGACTCGACTTACTCGACAACCACAGCCATAAACGCCAAGGTACTGAAGTAAAATACCCTTATCTCAAAGAATTTCAGCCACTGCTGCTTCAGTTTCTCCTCCAAAACTAATGCATACAAACTGTTCGACAAAATGCCAGTGTGAAGTTATGAAAGTAATTAAAAAACATAACGGAAAATCTTGGCAGCATGCTCCCTATTCAAGAAATTGAAAGTAAATCTCAAGGCAAGCTCACCAGACTTACCTTCCCGTTTTGACATTTGAAAGATTTCTGCAGTATGTCACCCAAAGTTGAGAGAAAACAAGTCTTGACTGTCTTGACCAACTTGCCAGATTGGAATACCCTTGTGAATTAGTTTTTGAGAGAGTAGGTCTCTGACCCATATTTCTAAATCTAGTATCTTTGTTTCATAAAGTAGCCAGAGTCGACATAGTCGACAGTCTCGACCTCTCGAAGTAGACTTCATAGAGCCCCAACAATTTTAATTCTGGCTGCACTGCGTAAGAAAAGAAAGAGGGGGCTACTTCCAGACTTACTCGACCTATCTCGCAAGAGTTGGTATATTTTAAATTCTTACTCAAAAGCTGACTGTCGTGACCGACTCGACAGGCTGGCTAAAAGATTGCTTTAAAATCTCCTCCAAGAGGTCCGACCCTTAGGGTGTGTTTGGTAAAGAAGATGAACCAAGATGAACCAAGATGAGAGAGATCATCTTGGTTCATCTCACTGTTTGGTAACCAATTAAAATAAATTGGAGGGCCCGAGATGAATACAAGGCCCGTTGATATTTCACTGTTCCGCCTTGTTTAGTCATCTCACGTTTTTGGTCGGATGAGGTGAACTCATTAAAACAGTAACACAATACTTTCTCTCTCTTACCATTTTATTTTAGTTGGTTACCAAACAGTGAGATGAACCAAGATGATCTCTCTCATCTTGGTTCATCTTGGTTCATCTTCTTTACCAAACACACCCTTACAGTGGTGCGCAACTGCATCTCAATTTAATTATGGAATGGGCAATCAATCTATTTTCGTACGTTTGTGTGAAAAAATGGGCCAAATTATATGAGCCATTTGTGCTCATGTTTAAAAATTGAAGGCCCATGGGCCCACCTTACATCTTGATTCCAATAGCCTTGAAACGTGAAGGCCATAACTTTATGTCACAAAGTAGACTATGGCCACTCATATCCAAATTGACAAATTCTTATCAATCTAGTTTAAGAATATAAGAAATTTATAAATTATTACCAGACGTTTTAGAATTGTAATAAATTAACAAATTATTACCATAAAAAAACATAAGAAATTATCACATTCTTACATATTTAATACAAAGTAAAAACTGAAAGTAAATAAATTAACAAATTCTAACCAAATAGGACATAACAAATTGACAAATTCTTACCAATCAAGTTTAAGAAGGTAAGAAATTTACAAATTATTACCAGACGTTTTAGAATTGTAAGAAATTAACAAATTATTACCATAAAAAAAATATAAGAAATTATCAAATTCTTACATATTTGATACAAAGTAAAAACTGAAAGTAAATAAATTAACAAATTCTAACCAAATAGGACATAACAAATTGACAAATTCTTACCAATCAAGTTTAAGAATGTAAGAAATTTACAAATTATTACCAGACGTTTTAGAATTGTAAGAAATTAACAAAATATTACCATAAAGAACATAAGAAACTAATAAGTTCTTACATATTTAATACAAGTAAAAACTGAAAGTAAATATCAAATTCTTACATATTTAATACAAAGTAAAAACTGAAAGTAAATAAATTAACAAATTCTAACCAAATAGGACATAACAAATTGACAAATTCGTACCAATCAAGTTTAAGAATGTAAGAAATTTACAAATTATTACCAGACGTTTTAGAATTGTAAGAAATTAACAAATTATTACCATAAAGAACATAAGAAACTATCAAATTCTTACATATTTAATACAAGTAAAAACTGAAAGTAAATTTGTTTTTTTCCGATTGAATTGGTATATCATAAGAAATTGTCAAATTCTTACCAATCGAGTTGAAAATGTAAGAAATTGTCAATTTCTTATCAAATTATTTTTGTATTTCTTACAGTAATTTTTTAAAAAAAACGAAACAAAAAAAGCAAAAACTGAAAAAAGGTTAACCGAAAAAAGGTTAAAAATGAAAAAAAAATAGAAAAAAAACATAAAAAGGTTTTTTTTTTTTTTGTTTTGTTTTGTTTGGAAAACAGGAAAAAAAAAAAGGAAATGAAAAGAAAAAAAATAAGAAAAACATGAGAGAGTGTGCGTGTGTCTTGTGAAAAAGAAAGGTGGAAGAGAGTGTGTGAGAGAAGAAAGGAAGAGAGTGTGTGTGAGAGAGAGAAGGAAAGAGAGAGAGAGAGAGTGTTAGAAAGAGGAGAGAAGTGAGATAAAGTAAAAGTAAGGGTATATTGGGAAGTTATTTAAAAATTTAGGTATATTTTGTATTTTGTTAAGTTGTAGGTATATTTGTAGAAACTTGGTGCTCATTAGTTATTTTTTTGTCTCCGCTAAGTTTCTATTTTTGGGATCAATTGATTTATTAATTTATTTATTATTCGATTTGACATATATAAGTGTTATCTTAAAATGGAGATCTCCCGTGTCTTAAGAATTCTAATTTAAATAGAATTTATAAATGTTTATATGGATATTTATAGATTTTATATTGAGGAAATACCCAATATGCCTAAGAACACATAAGAAAATCAAATCCTATGCAAAATTAAAAAAATACAAATTATACCTACATTTTGCTATATGGGACTAAAATACCCCTCATTACACTCTCTCATCTATTTTTTTTCTTTCACCTTCAGACCGTGTTTCCCTTTCCCTCATTTCAAATTTTTGCAGAATTTTCTCTCTCTCCAAACCCAACTCCTCCTCATTCTCTCTCCACCGCCTTCCTTCTCTATTTCTCAGCCCATACCCGTCGCCGGCTCGGAGAAGGCACCTCCGTCCAAAATTCTTGTCGTCATCAACGTTTTGGCCGGGAATCCGTGCTGCTGTGGTGGAGTTGCCACGTCGTGGCCGCCACAATTGTTGGAGGCTCGCTGTCTCCGTCGAGGCTCGCAGTGGACTCGGGCTCCAAAGACTACGCCTCCTTTGCCGTCGTCGTCTTGGGGCTCCTCCTTACCGTACGATGATGAACGTGAAGCCATCGTCGGCGGCCTTTCCCGATCTAGATTCATTTTGCAGTTTCACTTTGGGTGTTAATTTGTAATTTTTTTTTTCCTGCTTTGGCTGCTAATTGAAAACAATAGAATTGCAAACAATAATTTGTAAAGCTTTGATTATTGAAAATAGAGGCGACATGGTTTAATGGTCTTTAGCTGAATAATGGTCTTTAGCTGAATAATGGTCTTTAGATGTAATTCGACTTTTTTGTTGTGGTGCTGTACTTTTTGTGCACTTCTTGTGCCTTTAGTTTAATAAAATTAATTTTCATGATAAAATTAATTTTGGTTTGATTTTGTGTTTGTATGCTTCTATTTTAACCAACTTTTAGTATTAGTTTTATCATAATTATCTTCACATTTGATCTGAATTAGCTATGTATGACTTATGAATTTCTTATTTTGTTGTTTTGTTGCAAATTTAGAATGTAAAATAATTGGTAAGAAGTTGAATTTATTATATTGTTCGAAATCGAGACGAACATAATTGTTCAAAATTTTACCAACCTTAGGCAAGATATTGAAATTTCTTGCCTTCTGCGGGCAAGTAACTAACTTTTTTTTACGATCAGTAGGTAATAAATTGTGTAATTTCTTGTCTCGTATTTTTCCCACTTAATGGTAGATGCATTACATTATCAAGGCAAGAAGTTAATCATTTCTTGCCGTCACTAAGTAAGAGTTTTACCATGAATGAGTTTCATTATAAGTCGACTGTAATGTGGCTTTTAAACAATTTCTCTAATCTAAGAAATCATCACATTTCTTGCCTTCTGCGAGAAAGTAATTAACGATTTCTTGCCATCGGTAGGTAAGAAATGGTATAATTTTCTGCCTCATTTTTTCCGCAGTTAATGATAGTAACATTACCCCATTTCTTGCCCGATCAAGGCAAGAAGTTAACAATTTCTTGCTATTAGTAAGTAAGAGTTTCACCATTTTTGTCATCAATAAGTAAGAGCTATTGTAGTGGGCAAAATTTGTAAGCCCAAATTAATATAGCCCATAAATCCGACAAGTCGGACTGGACAGCCAAAACGGCCAAGTAACATAGACAATAAGCCTGACAAGCCTGACTGAACAGTCAGCACGGCCCGATAAGGAATACACTCAAGCCTAACTATGCAATTTGGGCCATAAAACCCTATCCGGACTAAGGGGTCAAACGCGTCAGTCACAACAGTTAACACAGTCAAGATATGTGACTTATCAATTAAGTCGAGACTGAGTCAAATAACGATCTAGACCAGAGAAGTTGGAACAGACCGAGGGAGGCAGAAACTAACTAATAAGGCTTCCGAGATAAACCCTAATGGGAGGCCGGCCTATATAAGTGGACTGAGTAGGTCAAGTCGGTCACGATCTATTCCACTCTCACACTCCCCTCCACACTTCCAACCTCTCTCTGACTCTCTGTATTCACCTGACTTCCGCCACCGTCGGAGTAGGGCAAACAAGCTTCCTCCGCCGTCCAAAACTCTCTAACATCATCTACGCCGTCCGAACGCTCCAGTCGTCCGCGACCACCTCGACTTACCATTGCATTTACTATTATTTACCTTCGCATTCCATCTCTTTGATAATCGTACTAACTTGAGCGTCGGAGGCCCTACGGCTGACACCCCCACCGGTGTTCCCTTAGGGCTCTAACGTGTTTGTGTCGTGTTGATAACAGGTTGCTAGTGCCCGAATCGACCGGATCGACTGAACCGACCGACTGTACTCAATTGTAGATTCTACTTCTACAGCTATTAGTTAATATTTTGAGATGCAAAAACAATAAAAACAAATATTTTTAATTCAAGGATTGTTCAAAGGAGAGGGTATTTTTTTTAATGGTGATTTAATTCATTTTATTACTATTCTTGTGTTCTTTTGCATATAACTTGCAATGAATTATCAAATTTTTTGCCTTCAGTAGGTAAGAAATCACCTCATGGCTTGCCTTCTGCGGGCAAGTAACTAACGATTTCTTACCATCAATAAGTAAGAAATCGTATAATTTCTTACCCCGTCTTTTTTGCAATTAATGGTAGTTACATCACCTCATTTTCTGTCTTATCAATGCAAGAAATTAACCATTTCTTGTCAACATTAAGTAAGAGTTTCACCATTTTTGTCATCAGTAAGTAAGAGCTACAAAATACCGACTATTCCAATTTTTTTAAATACTTATGTGTATTTTTTTGGAATGGCAAATCCAATGCCCGATAATATTTCATTAGATTTGAGTATTACTTTATTTTTTCCATGCTTTGCAATTACTTGCTAATGCTATGTCTAGTTCTCATAAGTGGTAAGGATTTGATAGCTGCAAATAACTTTTGTAAGATTTCGTCAATAACTTACCAAATATTTAAATGTGAATGGTAAAAATATCTTAATTACTTGCCTTCTTTGTATTGCATTTCACACGAATGTCACACAATCTCATGGTCTTGCGTTCTTTGCATATAACTTGGCAAGACGTTATTGACATCTTGCCAACTATCTTACCATGAATGACAAGACGTTATCGATATCTTGTCAACTATCTTACAATGAATGGCAAGATTACATCAATATCTTACCAACTATGCAAAATCTGATGGTTATATTCGAAACCCACTTACAATATATTTTGGAAAGACGTTATTGACATCTTGCCAACTATCTTACCATGAATGACAAGATTTCATCAATATCTTACCAACTATGCAAAACCTGATAGTTTCATTCCCATTTACAATAAATTCGAAACTTTAAAAAAAAAAAAAAAAAAAAAAAAAAACGAGATAAGGAAATGAAAAAAGGAAAAAAAAAACTGAAAAAAAAATTTAATATACATAGAACAAAAAATAAAAAAAGAACAAATAAGAAATAAGCTAGAAAAAATAAATGAAAAATAAGAAAGAATAGAAATATAAAAAGAAATAGTGAATGTGTGTGTGAGAGAGAGAGAAGCGTGAGAGGGGGGGGGGGAAGAGAGATCACGTGGTGTAAGGTGAGGTGGAGGAGAGAGGAGAGAGAGGGAGAAAGTAAGGGTAAAGTAGGAAGAAAGTTGAAAATATGGGTATATTTTGTATAAAGTTATAGTTGTGTTATAATTTGTATATATTATCCTCACATAGGTATATTTCCCCTCTCTTTTATATTTGATTGATTTTTTTTAAAAACGAATTTGATTGATTGCTTTAACAATGCTCAATGTCAAATAATATAGTCCAAGATGAATGCTCCAATACCCACTGTGGGCATATTTAGGGGTGCTTGGTATGATGAAATGAGGGTTGGAAAGGAATGGTCATTTATTCCATTTATTTTTCAATGGAAATAGTCATTTCTTCCACTCGTATGGTATTAGTCATTCCTTCCTTACTTATTTTTCTTGTTTTATTTTATTTATGAAAATTTATTTTTCTCTCAAAAAATTTCACATCCCTCTAAATTCTCTCTCGTCACTTTCTCTCTCTAAAATTTTTCTCTCTCGTCACTTTCTCTCTCTAAAATTTTTCTCTTTCACCTTTTTCTCTCTCTAATTTTTTTTAATATCTCGTCACTTTCTCTTTCTTAATTTTTTTTTATCTCTTGTCACTTTCTCTCTCTAAATTTTTTCTCTTTTATCAATTTCTCACTCTAATTTTTTTTTATCTCTCGTCACTTTCTCTGTCTAAAATTTTTCTCCCTTATCACTTTCTCTTGTAAATTTTTTTATCTCTCGTCACTTTCTCTCTCTAAATTTTTTTTCTCTCATCACTTTCTCTCTGTAATTTTTTTTTCTCTCTTATCACTTTCTCTCTCTAATTTTTTTTCTCTCTTATCACTTTCTCTCTCTAAATTTTTTTATCTCTCGTCATTTTGTCTCTCTAAATTTTTTTTCTCTCATCACTTTCTCTCTCTAATTTTTTTTTTCTCTCGTCACTTTTTCTCTCTAAATTTTTTTCTCTCGTCACTCTCCCTCTCTAAAATTTTTCACTCTCATTAACTTCTCTCTCCAAAAATATCATTTTTATAATTTTCGCTCTCTAAAAATTTTTACTTTCGTCACTTTCTTTTTTTTAAAATTTTAATTTTCTTATAAGTTATTTCTCTATAATTTTTCTTTTCATTACTTTCTCTCTTTAGATATTTTCTCTCTCTAGAAATTTTTCTCTAAAAAATCGTTTCTCTCTAGACATTTTTCTTCATCACTTTATCTAGTATCTAAAGCACTCGTCATTTTTTCACTCAATCTTTTTTGTATTTTTCATAATTTTCTCTCTCATCATTTTCGCTCTTAAATTTTTTTTTAATCAATCATTATTTTCTATTTTAAATTTTTTTCTCTCATCACTTTCTCTTACTAAATTTTTTATATCTTAAATTATGAATTTATTATATAAAATAAATAAATAAAAAATATTGATTTCATTCCTTCTGTATTGCTTGTTCTTACCAAGCATGTGAATGAAATGGTTCATTCCATTCCATTCCTACCTTCATTTCATTCCCACTACCATTCCATTCCTACCTTATTGCATTCCATCATACCAAACACCACCTTAATGTGCCCACGAGTGACGTGACAATGTTATAAATAAAGAAACTAATATAAATATATCATAAAAAATATACCCTATATAAAAAAAAAAAACAAACTAAACCCTACTAAAAAAAACTCAACCCTTAATGGAAAAACTTACCCATGTGGCACTGCCACATCAGCGGTAGACACATTAAATGTGCCCACGGTGGGTAGGAAAGCGTTTCTGTATGGTCCAATGTCTTATACTCCCTCCATTTCGCTTAACTTGGCTCATTTGAATAGTGACTTTTCTAGCACGCTTTTCCACGCTTCTTGATGATGGATTTTAAAATGGATTTTTGAAGAATTATTTTTTTTACGGGATACTAGTAGTCGTAGTATCCTGTAAAGAAAATAATTTTTCAAAAATTCATTTTAAAATCCATCATCAAGAAGCGTGGAAAAGCGTGTCAGCACAAGCCAAAAAGTTTTGAGTCAAGTTAAGTGAAATGGAGGGACGAGGGAGTACTACTTTATACTTACTTTTTATGTAAAATTTATCATGAGATCTTTGTTATTAATTTAATGAGAGGTTAATAATTTAATTTAAATTCTACATGTAGCTAGTAATGTTTAAAATCTATTTCCTATTTCAACCTATAAATGAATAATTAGTTCATTATAGTACCAATAATTAACGAATAATATTTTTAAAAATTAATCTTAGGAATACTAATTTAAAAAAAAATTCAAAATTAGGTATAGTGGGGAGTTCGGTAAAATGTTTTATTATACATCCACAAAATTAAATTTTACAAACATGTGTATGTACTTCATCCGGCTAACCCTATTTGGCCTAGTTTTCTAATTGTGGTGTCTCATTTTATTTGACCTACATCTAAAAATAAAAAAAGAATTAAAGTCTTATTAGTTCATTAAATTAATTTAATAATCTAATATATTACTACTCATCCAGTTTGTCACCATCTGCACGTATTTTAAAATAATTTGAATTGTAAATTTTTAAATTATCATAACTTGCTTGTTTGAAGCAACCACAATAGAAAGGACAATCCCTTGTTGATCTATTTTCTGTATAAGTCTCACAAACTAATCATGCTGGTGATCCATAATCACCATCGTCTCAGAATAATTCTCTCAAATTCTAATATGGAGTATGAACGGGCAAACATAGAAATATATATGTCAAGGGGCTAAAATAAAGTAATTATGAGAAGAGATGTGTCAATCTAAAATCAAAAGAAAAATAAAATCAAAATTGATCGACTTATATTTCCATCACCAAAATAAACATGATCATGCTCTACAATCTTTGTCATATGACTACTTCTTTCATGAATTGACGCAATATTATTATTTTGAAAGATAGATTTTATTACAATAAATAATGGATGAATTCACATACAAGCCAAGTACAAAGATCAGAAAATACTAATTTTTTCCGTTTCTTACTGTGCGACTATAAAAGGTAAATCTAGCACATTGATTTATGCAAATAATATATTTCTTAGTTACGCACCACATATAAATATAAACTTTTTTAATCTCTATTTTTCTATTTATAATATTAAAACTAATTAAAAAAATCAATTTATTTATATCAATTAATGGTTGTTGAAATATTAGAACAAATCGAACTTATGAGCATCCTCCAACAACAGCTCAAACGGACGGCCTGGCATTCAAAAAGTGTACAAGTTACCCGAGAAATTTTGATCCACTTTGACCTCTTTTTCTATTATATTGAACCAACAACCGGATTGATATTCAAACAAAAATACTTGAGAAATGTTATCTCTCATTAATCTATAATTTTTCTACATGTACAATGAACATATTGACTCTTGACATTCAAAATTTGAATAAAATGTTACCGCATTAACTTATTTTTCGTAACTATGAACAACAGGTGGTTTGAGATTCAAAATTTGAACAAATATAATCACCATTAACCTATATTTCTATAACTATGAACAGCGAGGTGCTTGACTTTCAGCGATGTAAAACTAAATAAGAAATATAATCCCTCGTTGACATTTTTTCTAAAACATATAATTCAATGTTAACATCTTTTCTAACAAATTGTGACAATCATACATATTGAAATAAATAAATATATTATTTTATTATTATATTGAATCCCGTCGAATTTGCAAGTGGTGCACTAATTGCTCTAAAACAAAATGTGTTGTATTCATTTTGGTTGTATTTATATAAAGGAAAGGGTGGTGCAATTATTCACATATTCATACTCCCTCCGTCCCACCTAATAATGTGCAATTTACTATTTTAGTCCGTCCCACTCAGAGGTGGACCCAGAATATAATATTGAGAGGAGCTCCATTAACCTCAATATCTTTTTATTGTCAATTTTCTTATCCAGAGTGACAAAGAAGTGAGGGAGCTGGGGCAAAAAAAATTCAACAAATCAAAAAATTTACAATTATAAAAAATAAAAATAAATAAAAATAAATAAAAAATTGGGGGAAGCCAATGCTCCCCATTGTCTATGTGTGAGTCCCCCCTGGTCCCACTTAACAATGCGCATTCTTTTTTTTACACTACCCCACTATCATTTACTTTTCTTTACCCATATTTTAAGTTTTTATTTACAAAAATACCATATATTTTTTCCATTAATATTGCTATCACTACCTTTTATTAATATTTTATACTTAATGTGGTCCCCTATCTCCACTAATTTCATATATCATTTACATTTTTTTTAAAACTCGTGCCACAATCTTTGTCGCATTATTGAATGAGGCGGAGGAAGTATTTAGTAAAGTTTGCCAACTACCACATTTTAATTTAGTCTAGTTTCTCCACGTCAGAATCATCTACTACAAATATATTTATATTATTGTATTTTATATTTTCATGTGTATGATGCATAATATGCATATTGATTAATCAGGGTTGTCAATATGCATACACAATACGTAATATATAAAAATATTGGACTATGCAATAAATAAAAATCTCGAATTCTGATGATAACTTCAAGTCAACAAAGAGTTTTAATGTTAAAAAAAAAAAATAGTTTTTCATACATAAGGCAACCTGGAATTAAGTATGTATATAATTTTTTTACTAATTTCACAGACGAATATTAAAAAATATATTGCAAGACTTGGCCGCTTGTAATTTGTAATATATATATATATATATATATATATATATATATAGGGATGAGTTATGGTGAAAACTAATTATTACGTGAAACCTGCAACCCATCATAAAATGTTACATTTTATGCACAAAAGTGTTGTATTTTTATCATAAAATGTTGCATTCTCATGATGATGCATTATATGCATAAAAATAATATAAAATAATATATTTTATTATGCAACATTTTATACATAAAATGCAACATTTTATGATGGGTTGCAGGTTTCACATAATAATTAGTTTTCAGATGATCTACTACCTATATATATATATATATATATATATATATATTTTTCACAATTTACAAAACAGTCATGTTTGTTTTACGAGTTACAAGTTGCAATTTTCAATAGCTATCAATATTTATAAGAAAAGGTCATAGATCAATCGAATATATTATCGAGTTCATATAATAATAATAATAATAATAATAATAATAATAATAACAGGATAATTTTTCTCTCTTTTTGTGATTGCTAAATAAAACAGCTGATGGGTGTTTAAAAATAACAAATGAATTACCCTAAAAAAAAAATAATTAATAAATTACAAATGAAAGATGTAGGTTTTATTGAGATGCTAAAATCCTGAAAAGTGGCATCTCATCAACTCTAGTGTCATGTCCGTGCGTTGCACGGAAGATATAAATAAAATATTAAAATTATATTTTTTTTTCTCACACCATAATTGAACAATATAATACATTACATTACATTATTGTTATCTTCAATAAAAATTTAATTCTCATAATTTTAGAAACCTAAAATAATTTTAACAGAATATAAGTAAATATAATTTTAAATATTTATACGATAGAAACATAAGCCCCCTATAGGCTATTATAGTGAAACTACTATTAAAATTAAGATATTCAAAATAATATTTTTTGGTATTTTATTTAAATACGTAATAGTTATCTAAATCATGTTCTTTTATTAATTTAATACTTTTTTTTGAAAAAAATAATACATCAAGATATTAAGCAAATAAGTCATGATTACACTAAATTTATCGAACAATAAATTTAAATCTAACTTAATATTATTTCACCAAGTTCAAATAATAATTAATTTTTGTGAAAATGTATCTAAATTTTGTATTGTCACAACAAAATTTTACGATAAAAAATAGGATTGAAAAAATTATAAAAATAAGAAAATTAATAGAAGAATTTAATGCAAAAATAGATATATTAGCAAACAATGAAACAATAATTATAATTTAAAATACATTTATTATCAAATACATTGAACAATTCACAACTTTTTAAAGTAAATCATCTTCATGAACCATTGGACAATCCATGGTTACTTTTGGAGGGAAAATGACAATGTTGTAATTTTTGCCAACATTTTTTCTTTTATATATTGTATAGATGTTAAAATCTTGAAAAGTGGCATCTCATCAACTCTAAGAATTCATGAATATCATGATAAAGGGGACTATGGTTGTCATCGTCACTTTTTAAAAGTCAATTTAAATGTTACTTCTTTTGCAAGCTTATGATAAGGATTGGGCCTGCTTTAATCGACACATTATTATAAATCATCGTTCATATTATTTGTTTTATTTTACAAATGCACACTACCCTAAAACAATAATATGATAATAAGAATATGATAATGAATGATGTCATGAAGCAACTGCAATTCAGTATTGTTCCTACAGAGGAAAAATCCAAGACAACGTCAACTCTCTATAGCAATGTTTTAAAACCCGGACCGGAGGTCAACCCGACGAGGCCTTCGGGTCACGGTTCAATTGGTTCAACCGGTTGTACCGGGGGTTGAACCGTTTTTTAATAATATTAATTATAAAAATAAAAATAATAATATTAAATACATTATATACATAAATATAAGTAAATTCATAATGTATAAGTAAAAAATACCTTAAATTTATAATAAAGAAATTTCTTCTTAATATAAATTCAATATCATATCTTAAATTTAATTTTTGCAATGTGAATTTCTTGATTATACTTATTTTTTTTGTATATTACATATTGATATTTGCAATTAATATATGCAAAATATTTTATATTATTTGTATAACTTTAAGAATTTGCATATAAGTAAGGCAGTAATAGAAAAATAGTTAAAAATTCATTGAAGAATCGAAAAGAGAGGGTAAATATTGAGATAGATTAATGTAGTATTGTGCTTTTATTATTTTAAAATTACTATAAGTAAAATAAAATGTTGTAGACTTGCAAGGAAGTGCGGTAGTCCAGTGGTAAAGCTATTGGCCTCTCATATTAGCACACCAAGGTTCGAATCCTTGTGGCCTCCAATGAGTTTTTTGGTTGAAACTCTAACCCGGACGGTTCTTGAGAACCGCCTCCGGTTCAGCGGGCCGTCCGGGTTTGGCCGGTTCAATCCGGTTATGGCGGTTCATTAGCGGTTCTATGTGACTGCCGGGTCAATAGCATGAACCGGACCGGCACCGTGACCGGTTCCCGGTTGAACCGACCGGTCCGGTCCGGGTTTTAAAACATTGCTCTATAGGGTTTTGCTAATCATAAAAAATATTTCAAAAAATTATTTTAAAATCTATTATCAATACGTTTGAAAACGCTTGTCACAAATACTGAAAAGAAATGACTCAATTTGAAAGAGACATATGTAGTATAATAGAGTAACACTCCAATGTCCATCGTGGGCATATTTGATATGCCCACATATGAGGTGACAATGTTTTAAATAAAGAAATTAATTTAAATATATACCATAAAATTTAAACCTTACAAAAAAAATTAAACCCTACAAAAAAAAAACTAAACCCCAAATGAAAATGATTAACGACGTGAAATTGCTACATAAACAGTCGGCAAATTAAATGTGTCCACCGTGAATAGGGAGCGTTTCCGAGGTATAATAATAGGGGTAGCATTTAACAACGTAATTTTACCTTGTATACGAACAAGAATAAATGCAATTCGGAGTAAAATGTAATTTTACTCCAAATAAGAATTTTCACTTTCATTCTAATTTTTATGTAACGTGATTAACCAGCTTTACGAATCCTTAAAATTGAAGTAAAACAAGGATTAATTGCACCAAATCACACACAAACTTTCAATTAAATTTCATTTTCTATACGAACTTAAAATTATTTGTATTAAATCATGAATTTTTAACTCTGTCCAATTTTTTCTCAATTTAATTTTTTGCCTCAAATTAAATCTAATTTGGCGTCTACATGGCGGTCAGCGGATGATATCCTCTGTCCCAAACTCGGTATCCCAACCGTATTCCAAATTTTAATTTCTATTACTTTTATATTGTATTTTATAAAAATAAAAAATACTATAACATTCTAAATCATAATAGACATTTATAAGTAAAAAAATCTAGTTTTAAATTTATGAACACTAATATAACTAACAAAAGTGAAATTAAATGCTAAAAAATAATTACAAACCCTAATTGGATGGGTGAACCCTTGAAAAGAATCATAAAATTAAACTAAATCATTATAAAAATAAATTTATTAAAAAATATGTATAAAACTAATAGAAATAACGATTTGGGACACGGTTGAGGCATAAAATTTGGGACAGAGGATCCCAAGTCGGCGGTCAGGAGTGTAGAGGCTAATTCTCCGGTTGGGAAATAAAACAACATCGTTTTTTTAAAATTAGAATGAAAGTGAAAATTCTTATTTGGGGGATTTTTTTATGTTAATTTATAAATAAATAAAAAGGTGACATAGTTCTACTTTAAAAATAGGGAAAATTACAGTTTATATCCTAAGCTAATTGATCATTTAACAAAAATATCCTATTTTTTTTTAAATTACAATAAAATATACGAACTATCAAAAAAGTAACAAATATACTCCGTATTCACTTTCCGGTGACAGATTGCTGACATGTCACGCCGGATTATGAGATGAAATTTTTATTCATATTATTCATCTTTTTCAATAAATGATGTGCACACACCTCTCACGTCCGCTCCCATCATTTACCTAAGAAAATGAATAATTTGAATAAAAATTTCATCTCATAATCCGGGCGTGACATGTCAGCAATCTGTCACTGAAAAGTAAATACGGGGTATATTTGTTCTTTTTTGATAGTTCGTGATAGAGTAAAGGCACAAGAACGATAACAAAATAAGAATCACGATAAAATTCTCCTCAAAACGAGGCCTGCGGAAACCGCCACTACTTCTTCAATAATGATCGATGATCTTAGAACGACAATAAAACCCTTATAAATACTGCTAACTCTAACGGACCCCACTTAAAGCCCATGAACATTGGGCTGACTCCACTTAAATAATAATGATAATAAATAATAATAATGTTGACTCAACTTAAATAAAAACAATAAATCAACACTAATAATTAACTACGTTTCTTCTCCCTCTCGAATAAACACGCCATGGGGCCTGCTCGTTATCAACTTCCCCACCCTCCGAAACAGCCTTGTCCTCAAGGCGGAAGTATGGAAACTGGCCACGTACATCAGCAACATCCATCCAAGTAGCTTCATCAACACCCAAACCACTCCATTGAATCAATACCTGTTCCACAGTCTGGCCGTCGCGCTGCACATCTCTCCGCTGCAACACAGATGCAGGTAAGAAAGGAGGGTCCACAAAAATCAACTCCTCAAGAAGATTAGGCTCAGCCTGCGCCGTCCCAATTGCCTTTTTAAGTAGGGACACGTGAAAAACCGGATGAACTCGTGAAGTTATTGGAAGCTTCAAACGATACGCCACAGCACCAACATGTTCCTCAACCTCAAAAGGTCCAAAAAAACGCAGGGCAAGCTTCCGATTACCTGCTTTAAACAAAGTAGACTGACAATAAGGACGAAATTTCACATAGACCAGATCTCCTGCATGTAAAACCACATCACGACGATGTTTGTTGGCCTTGCGTACCATGCGCTGCTGCGCACGTTCGAGGTGAACCCGCAAGTGAGCCATAACCTCATCTCGAGATCGCAAGGAATCCGCCAATGCCTGAACACGAACCTCACCAGGCAAAAATTGCCGCAAAGTAGGCGGTGGTCTGCCATAAACCACCTCGAAAGGTGTGATACCCGCTGCCGTATGAAAACTTGTGTTATAGCAATACTCTGCCCATGACAACCATTTGCTCCATTCTTTGGGCATCTCTAAGGAGAAACAACGAAGGTAGGTCTCCAAACAACAGTTAAGGACCTCGGTTTGCCCATCCGTTTCAGGATGATAAGCCGAACTCATCTTAAGAGTTGTGCCTGCCATTCGAAATAATTCTCGCCAAAATGAACTAAGAAAAATGGGATCACGATCCGACACAATAGACCCCGGAATCCCATGCAGACGCACTATCTCTCGAGTAAATGTTTCAGCCACCGTTCGAGCTGTAAATGGGTGACGTAGAGCCAAAAAATGTCCATATTTCGAAAAACGATCCACCACTACCAAAATATAATCAACTCCCGCAGATCTTGGTAACCCCGACACAAAATCCATGCTGATATCTTCCCACACCAATGACGGGATAGGCAATGGGGTTAACAGACCCGCCGTTGACTTCGTATCATACTTATTCTTCTGACAAACCACGCAGGCAGCTACAAACTGAGTAACTCGTTTCATCATCCCCGGCCAATACACGTTTGAAGCCAAACGACGATAGGTGCGGAAAGCACCAGAGTGGCCCCCTGTTGGAGTAGAGTGAAATTCGACCAAAAGTTTGGGAATCCAATCCGATAATTCTGGAATCACCAACCAACCCTTATAGAACAATACACCATGAACCAGTGTGTAATGCTTGGGACCTGATTGTCCCTTCTCCAACTCCTCTATCACCTTAGACAAGCGCGGATCAGCTCTAATCTCTCGATGCAATGCTGACCAATCTATCCACTGAGGTAAGGATACTGTAGCCATCTCCAGCTCATCATCTTCATCACGCCGCGACAACGCATCCACTGCTCGATTCAGACCCCCTTCCTTATATACCACAGAAAAATCATACATCAAAAGCTTAGCTGCCCAATTTTGTTGTGCTGGAGTAATTAACGGCTGAGACAAGAGGTAACGTAAACTGCGTTGATCAGACCGCACCACAAAACGACGACCCATTAGATAAGGTCGCCAATGTTGCACCGCAAGAACAAGTGCCATTAGTCCTTTTTCATATGCAGACTTCGCCAACAGTTGCGATGAAAGTCCTTTACTAAAGTATGCCACAGGCTGCTGCTCCTGCATAAGGACAGCACCAATGCCCCGACCCGACGCATCACACTCCACAACAAACTCTTTTGAAAAATCAGGCATACGCAATACTGGTGCAGTTGTCAACGCCTGTTTAAGCTCTTGAAATGCATGTTCAGCTTCAACCGGCCACACCCAAAGGCCGAGGACTATCCTTTTTAAGCAGAGCCGTGAGAGGAGCTATGATTTGCCCATAATCGCGTATAAAACGACGATAATAGCCAGTCAATCCCAAGAACCCACGTAATCCCCGAACAGACTTCGGTTCCGGCCATTGTAGAACTACAGATACCTTGGTGGGATCCATGTGCACCCCACTTCCCGACACAATATGACCCAAATATTCCACTATCTGCCGACCTAATAAACACTTCTTCGGGTTAATTACTAAAGAATGATTGTAAAGAACCTGAAAAGTCTGGCGAAGATGATGGAGATGCTCCGACCACGAGTGACTATAGATCAATATGTCGTCGAAGAATACCTGCACGAATTTCTGAAGGAAAGGGCGAAAAATATCATTCATAAGGCTCTGAAATGTTGACGGAGCATTCGTGAGGCCGAATGGCATAACCAAGAACTCATAATGCCCCGAATGTGTCCTAAAAGCTATTTTCGGAACATTGGCTCGAGCCACTCGAATTTGATGATATCCCGCACGGAGATCTAATTTGCTAAACCACTATGCCCCATGTAATTCATCTAATAACTCCTGAATCACCGGAATCGGATACTTATCTGGAACTGTCACTTTGTTAAGCTCTCAATAATCCACACAAAACCGCCACGAGCCATCTTTCTTGCGAACCAAGAGGACAGGACTAGAATACGGACTGTTGCTAGCTTGAATAATTCCTGCCGCCAACATCTCAGCCACAAGTCGTTCCATTTCATCCTCCTGCATAGTATTATAACGATAAGGTCACACGGAAATTAGTTGGGTGCCTGGTTGAAGCACAATACGATGATCACTATCACGTGCAGGAGGAAGGCCAACTGTGGGTGCACTAACAGTAGGAAACATAGCGAGGACCGCAGCTAATTCGTTCCGGGCAGCAGCTGAAAGGTCCTTCGAAATCCCAAATTGGTGAAGTATGGCATCCTGTTCAAGCGTCCATAACAACCAGCACTCGTACTCCTTTGCCAGAGAATGTATCTCGCGGCCAGAACAAACCTTACGTGTGAGTGAAGGATCACCACGCAGACACTTGGGACGACCATTAACCATAAATTCCATAGTCAACTTACTCCAATTTGCTTTGACATCGCCCAAAGTGGCTAGCCATGAAACCCCCAAAATAATGTCGACACTGAAGATTGAGAAGACGTAACAAGAAATAAAAAAATAATTCAGAATCCAATAAGAGAGGAATATTGTTGCAGATTCCGCCAGTTTGCACGCGAGTACCATCGCCCAGAATCACAGAGAAACGATTTGTGGGTTCAATAACCCAATTCAACTATCTGGCAACATGTTCTGCCACAAAACAATGGCTCGCCCCATTGTTGATCATGAGTAACAGCCGTGAATCACCCACCTTGCCAAACAACTTCATGGTTTGAGGGCCATCAAACCCAAATGAAGTTAATTCAGATAGATTGAGCTGCTGCAGCGTGGGAGATTCCTCCTGTACTTCAACCTCTGATGTTGGTTCATGGGAATTTCCTAGCTCTTCTTCAACTTCCTCCTCCAAATCCCCTATCAGCACTTGTAGCGTTTTAGGAGGGCAACGATGCATTGGTCCGAATTTCAGCCCGCAACGGAAGCAAGTGCCTGATGTCCGATGCTTCCAATACTCATCATTTGAAATTTGGCGAAAGTTCCGAGGGTTTCGAGGAGTCGATGACCCCTGAGATATCATGGAGGGTGTGCTCACGGGGGCAGCCGACCCTGGTAACGCCGTCGAAAGGTACACGCGAATTGTGGGAAGGACGTGTTGAATAATTTGTGACTGAGACAGACCTGGAAGAATACGCCATAGGTGTTGGCGATGAAGCATGATCCAACTTCCTCGCGGCTTGAAGGGCCGCTGAGTAACTCCCAACCACACCATCTTGGATCTGGGCACGGAGCTGTTTCTTCAACCCCCCAAGGAAAAACCCAAGGTAGTGCGCATCAGAGAAATCGACGATTTGTGAAACTCTATTTTCAAAGGCAGATATATATTCTTCCAACGATCTTGTTTGCTTTACAGCAATCAAAGCCTCGTAACCATTAATCGCAGACTCGTCACCATATCGGATTAATAGTTCCTGTTGAAAAGTAGCCCAATCCGGATTCGGAAGTCGCCGAATCAATAGCTGATACCACGCCATTGTCGAGCCAGACAAAGCGATTACTGCCAGCTCTACCTTCTTTGTTGCTGCTACCTTGTGCACCAAAAAGTATTGCTCCACTCGTGACAACCATGCTCGAGCGTCCGAGCCATCAAAACCAGGTAGTTCCATCTTCTGCGGCATTAATACGGGAGAGCTTTCTTCCTCCTGCGCTGATGATCCGTTCTCGTGATCATCATCGCCACCAGAAAAATTTCCCGAGATGTTGAGCTTGGCAAGTATAGCGTCGAGTTTGGCATCGGTCGTTGCTTGCCGTTTGTCCGTCTGCGCCTGCTTTGCAGCCGCCACAGATTGGACGGCGTGAAGCTCCGCTACCGCAGCCTGAACTTCCTCCATCGCCTTCTCCATCAGTTCTGCGTGTTGCTTCCGCGTGAGCGTCTGTTTGATCCGGCAGGTCGGACCAATTTGATAGAGTAAAGGCGCAAGAACGATTACAAAATAAGAATCATGATAAAACTCTCCTCAAAACGAGGCCTGCGGAAACCGCCACTACTTCTTCAATAATGATCGATGATCTTAGAACGACAATAAAACCCTTATAAATACTGCTAACCCTAACGGACCCCACTTAAAGCCCATGAACATTGGGCTGACTCCACTTAAATAATAATGATAATAAATAATAATAATGTTGACTCAACTTAAATAAAAACAATAAATCAACACTAATAATTAACTACGTTTCTTCTCCCTCTCGAATAAACACGCCATGGGGCCTGCTCGTTATCAGTTCGTGTATTTTATTGTAATTTTAAATAGTTTAGGGTAATTTTGTTAAATGATCAATAGTTCAGGATATAAAATGTAATTTTCCCTTAAAAATACGACATCATTATCTTAGTCGAGGAATAAACATCCACACTCCTGGCCACTCAAATTCAATTTGGGGGAAAACTTATTGTGAAAAAAAATAAAATAAAAAACTAATAAAAATAAACAAAGTTAGTGATTTAATATAAGATAATCTTAAGTTTGTGTGCAAAATAAAATTTGACTGCAAACAACGAATTATACTAAACATTAAGTAGTAGCAATAACTAGATTTGAAAGAATCAATGCACCTCAATTAATTCAAATCTTTAAGAAAAAGGGCAGTGACATTGCAAGGGCATAAGGTTATTTTCATTACATCGCCATACAAATCAACATCAAAGGAAGTGAAAGAAAGTAAGCATGATTTCAAGTTAAACTTATACAATCATAGAGTTTACAAATGCTGAATCTGAAACAAGAAAACTCCTCAGATGTCAAGCATTGTGCACGCATACCTTCAGTTTCGATTATTGTAGTCGAGTTACGTGCAGTAGTCTTTAATCACCACTTGCACAGCCATTACAACCACAATGCACACACTCAATAACCTTCTCCTCATGCAAATGCTTTGGAACTCGACAAACACAAGTAGTTTGAAAGTTGTGGTCCCGAGGCTGGATGCATCTCAGACAGCAAAGCCTTTCATAACCAGGCTGCCAAAATGAAACAATTATCATGAGAATCTAGAATAGTAGTAATCTCGATATTGTACATTATAATTTACATGGCCCAACCATAAATAACAGTATATATCTTATGAAAATCGTTATGATAACATAGTATTCAGTTGAAACGCCAGCCAAAATCTAAGAAACAGAGAGGATTTGCAGCATTATTATGCAAATTCTTTAATGTTGTGCCCATACCTTTTTCCACTTTGCAATTAAGTTACGGTCTGCATATCCTTGATCCAAGCAGAACTCATATAAATTCCTTGGAAATTTCCTTCCTCCGGTGATAGAGGTCGAAGATATATCTACTCTTCTGATGGGCTATTTTGAAAATAGGCCACAAGGCCTCGCATTTCCTTTTACCATCATGTGGGTCATTCTCAGCTGCCACCAAAAAGGCGGACACAAAAGTCAGAACATAAGAATATCAAATAAAGAGAAAGAAAACAATAAAAGACATTCTCTACTTATCACCAACTGACGAGGCTAACGTGACTACAACCAGAATGAAGCAAAAAAAGAAAATAGATTATTGTCAATAAAATTTGAAGAACCTTCTCTCATCTTTGCTTGTAGTTCAAGTAGAGTAGGTTCAATCAACTCCCAACCCTCTGGAATCTTTACTCGGTTTGTCTTCACTTTCGGCATTGTTCCTAAAGCAAGACGTTGTTGAACAAAGTGGAAAATTATGCTTATGAATAGCATAGCTATATTGGCAGTTTAAGTATAATATTCATCATAGAAATGACCTCTAAAGAACATTTTTCATGTCTTATTTGCATGGATATGAAATTTGTGGCCTTTTTCTAATCTAGCAAGGATTGGGCCCATGACACGCTTGGTAAATTTAATAATGTTATTATCAGGAACTATGAGATGTTCTATTTTGTAGCTAATATGGTAATGAATTACAGAATGACACTGGAGCTTCTACTTATCTGCAGCATCAAATGACAAGTCTCGTGGCTCAATTAATTTTAGCTTTATAACTTGAACCAGCTGAAACCTAAGATAACAGCAATACAATGAGGAAGCTTTGAACTCGACAAGGAAATACTGTATGGTGACCAAAATCGAATTCAAAGCCTAAAAGGCTAAAACATCAGAGATATACTATCTAACACCTATCTTTTATGAGCCAAAATGCTAAATGTAAAGCATAGTTATTAAATGCATCCAACACCAAAATGATAAGGACTCCTAAATCCGAGATAGAAGGTCCGGACATTTGCACTTCTAACGAAAGCAACAAAAAAGAAAAGAATCATAATTTTGTTACATTATCAACAAGTAGTAAGTGATAGGTTCCAAAACACAAACCATGAAACAGACAAACTAAAAGGCCTAAAGGAAAGCTCAATAAAAATTTTAACTACCAAATACTAACATTGAGTTCATCCTTGTTGAGGAAAAACAATTAGTCAAAGAACAATCCCTAGATCTTCTTTACATTTATGAACCCTTCAACTTCGATAAATTCTAAGTATGTGTGTTTTATGGATTCAATTATCACAGGCCCACATCAAAAATAAAATTATGTATGCTCTTGATGAATTGATTAAGACTCATAATGCCATTATTCTCCGGGAACTTCTGACTCTGCAAATTATGAGCAGGTTCTGACGATAAGAGCTACATCCTCTTAGAATTAAGTCACACGTTGGTAAATTAAGGGCAGGGAAATTTCTGGAGCCATCAGGTGAAATTTGCGGAATAGAACAAGAGGAAAACTTAAGCAACAAAGCGAGTGGAAGACTAAATACCTGCATTAAAAAAAACTATGTTTCGATTGAAATGTTCTAAAGAAGATGATACACAGATTGGCCAAGTCTTATATAAATGCCCTTTTAGAATTTGCTTGAATGACAGAGTAGATGGAAACTAGAATGGAAGACAGGAAGAGTAGGATGAAGAAGAAGAAGAAGAAGAAGCTGCGCAGAGGTTCATTTAGCCATTCCTGTAGTATTATTCTTTGTTCTTCTCATGTCTAGGCTAGTTTTGGGAGTTTGCATTATCCTGAAAGGCCAGTAATTACAAAAGCCAGTTGGGTTCATTATTTGTTTATAACTGTTGGCTCTAGTGCTTTTTGCTTGTAGATGATTAAATTTTGGAGAACTATTTTAAAGATTTACTTTTTATCTTGATAGCTCCTGAACTTCATTATTACGAGAGGAACCAACAAAGAAGAAGAAGAAGAAGAAGAAGAACCCCCAAACAGAAGTCGGAAAATCCAATAATCTTGAACAAAAACAACAATTACCCCACCTGATAGAAATAATTAACAAAACAAGTGATAATGACTAATGAAAACATAAAAACCCTAGAGAAATCTCATTAAAGCTCCCACTTGCTGAAAATGAACAATGGAAACCTAAATTCACGAACCAATACAGTGGCCAAATATCAAGACTCTGTTACCCCAACTTATACATCACGAACTACCAAACTGAAAATCTTCAAAAGTTGAGGATATGAGATTACATTACCAATAGATTTTAGAATCTAATTACGGTGGAGGCGGCGGAGGCGGTGGCTCCCGCGTCACAGCAGCGGAGGAGGATTTCTGTATCAAAGAGTTCAATTCAAACAGAGGCAGGCCAAACCTTTCGTTCCATAATGCGATTCCTAAATTCCGCAAAAGAGCTTCTTTCTATTTTCTATTCTATTTTCTTTCTATTTTCTTTTTTCTTTTCTTTTTTAATTAATTAATACTCCAATTCAAATATATATATATATATAGGGATGAGATCTTGTAAAAAATGTACCTAGAGTAAGAAGTAAGAAGCATTTCAAACCATTAATTGCTCATAATTTAACGGTCAATATATAATGCTAGAAATATATTTTATTAAATTAGTCAGAGCCTTTGTGTTAAATAAGGGTAACCTGGTAAACAAAGAAATAACCATATCTTAATTTTAGGTGGTGGGGGCGAAAATATAGGGATATTGGAACTAAATTTCTGAAATTCAATCTACTTTTTGCGGATTTCATGATAAAAGATGAGCAATTCGTGCATTTAACAGAAAAACAAAAACAGTAGAGATAAATTTTAGTTGCATTAATCGCGTTATGCATTTTGTTTAGGTTTATAATGCATTTGACGCTGCATTGCAATTCACTTATCATTTATAAGAAAAATAGTATGAATTTTGTGTGTGAAGAAGACAACTTTTACCGATACATTTGTAATGCATTAATTGTTTGTTATAATGCACTTATTATAGTTTTACAATGCACTTGTTTTTAACTAAAGAAAGTATAAGCTTAGTTTTTGAATGTTGTCTGGCAAAAGACATGTTATACAACTGATTTCGTAATGCATTAATAGTGTGTTTTTAATGCACTGGTCATAGTATTATAATGCACAAGTCACAACAAGAAATTATAATAATATTGTGGTTGATCATATCAAAATTAATGTATTGTAGGAGATAATATAATGCATTACATGAAGAAGGATAATGCGCTTCGAATAAATTAATTGTGCACACAACACACTAACCGAACAACCCAATGTAAGATACCATTGAGAAACAAAATGATAAATTCAACAAAGCAATATGTGTTAAATAAGGAAAAGTAATGTAGAACAATTCTGGAACAATCCATGGCTGAGGAAAAAAATAATGAGAAGAAGATAAAATACAGGAACTTACGTTAGAAACCATAATGAATATCATTGGATAAAAAAGGAACAAATTCCTTGATTTAAGGTTTAAAGGGCTAACCCTCATAGATAAAATACGATTATGTCCCTCAATTAATATATAAGGCAATCTTCTAACTAAAGCATACTAATTAACATTGACCGTTGATCCTTAAATCTCAATGGTTGATATTATTTCTTATTTCTTACAGAAGTTGTCTTTTTTACATGATCCTTCCCCTATATATATATATATATATAAAGGGAGTGGATCTAATAGTAGGGCTGAGCATAATCAAACTACATCCAAACAACCGAACCGAACCAAACGGTTTCGGACGATTCTGGTCAGTCAAAAAATAGAAACGGTCGGTTTTGGTTGGTAAGTACGAAACCAAAATTTAATTTGGTCAGTTATGGCTTTTGTTATATGGATTTGGGGCCGACCGAAAAACCGAAATATAGCTAATATAATTTTAATTTTTAATTTTATATTTAAGAATTATGAGTTTATAACTAAAAAAATAGATATAGGGTTTACTTTATAATTACCTTTAATTTCTATTCCACAGTAGTCTTATGGTAGATTATTGAAACTTTTTACTTTTTATGATATTTAATGGTGAATTATATATGGATTGTAATTCCTTAGGTATCTCTATGGCCATTTTATAAATTATTTAGTAAATATATGCTATGATTGGATATTAGTCAGTAATGTGACTATATTTTGAATGAATTCATAGAAAAAATGAAATAATTAGAGAAGAAAACAGGAGAGAAAGACATTTTGACATTTTGCATCAATAATTCGGTTTGGCCGAAATCGAATCAAAACCGACCGTCAGTTTTTGGCTGGTTTTTGGCCGGATGAGTACAGTTACTTTGGCTAGTTCGGTTACAATTTTTAATTTTTTTTCGATCATCGGTTAAATTGGTTTTGGCCAGTTTTCGGCCTAACCGGCCGTATGCTCAGCCCTATCTAATCGAAACCACCCCTTAGAAGTTAATTAGGAACGAATATAAACCATGGATTAAATGAAATGGATGGATGGGCTTTAATCTAAGATAAATAAAAAAAATCATAATTATTGCCAAAAACTTACCTAAAATTAGCAAAGTAAAAATTTGTGACAATAGCATATGATAGGATATGGCCCAACTCCTAGGCCCAAGCATCAGGCCCAATATAATTGGGCCCCAATAGTTAAGCTCAGCCAACGCAGCTCGACCCAACTAAGAGAGAGACTTCTTCACCAAGGCAACCAATACTCCTACATCGACTATAACTCGAGCTCCAAGAGAGATATAGAAGCTCCAGATGCCAACCCATAAGAAGAAGATAAGCTCAAAGAGTCCTTATGAGAATAGACTTTGTATTATAGTCGAACTCCATATAATTATCTATAAATAGGGGTTTAGAATAGAATGAGGGGGGAGAACAATCTTGTAACCAATACTCATACTAGCAATAATATTTACACTTTTTCTGCTCCGTGGACGTAGATCTATTCCGGTAGATCGAACCACGTAATTTTTTGTGTCCCGTTTACTTTCGTGTTCATTAATTCCTTATTGGTGCTCATTAATTACCTTACGAAAATAAGATCGATCACTGGCGCCGTCTGTGGGAACCATAAATTCGTGATTTCCGATCAAAAGTTTTATGGGTAATCTGTCGTCATGACAACGCCAACACGATCAACCGCCGTTGCCGCTGCCAACAAGAAAAAGGAGACTAAACAAACCGGACAAGGTCAAACAGCAAATCCACCAGTTCAGGAAACAGAAATCCTTGAAGCCGAGGCAAGCCAGGCGTAAGATCCAAACCCTGCAACATGCCGACGACACGGGAAGGAACACGCGAGAGACCAAACTCCGGACGGACACGTTCAGCACGTGCCGTTGGATAAGCATGGCAATCCGATGTACCTGGAAGGAGAGGATCACAACAGCAGCCAGGAGGAGGACGACGTCCATCTCCAACCGGACGAATTCGACAAGGCTGTAAGGGGATATCTTGCGCATAATAAGCAAGATTTTCTCCAATTTGCTAAGCAACAAAAAGTCCAAAGTCGAGGTGGAGAACACAAAGCTACCTCCGGATTGCGGCATCGGCAAAAGTCCCCTAGCGTCAGGATCGTAGGCACACGGGACGCCGGGATTCCCCCTAGGAGATTTGTTGACGATCGCCAATAGGACCACCATCGCATCTCACCTCGGCGCGACGTCATTTCACCTCGGCGCGACGAGGACAATTACCAAGGAGGGAGGTTCGGCGTGTACGGGAGGATCTTTACCCTTTTCACCAACCGAATACTTTACACTCCTCTCCCGGATAAGTACAGAGTCCCGCCTATCAAGCCATACAATGGATCGTGCGACCCGAGGAATTTCATGTCCCAATACCAATACAACATGGTCAACCAGGGACTCAGCGACGATATCTACATGTGCAAGGTCTTCCCAGAATTGTTGGTAGACAATGCACGCATGTGGTTCGACAGTCTACCACCTCGCAATATCGAGTCGTACGATGTAACACCCCGTATTTTTATTAGCTTAAATATCTCAATTAATAGTATTTAAAGATTGTTAGTATATATAAATCTTCTATAATTCTGAGATTTATAAAGAGTATAATAATTTAGAGAATTAGTTTCAGTGGTAAACTGTAGTTTACTAAAATAACGCATTATCCTCGTTCCGCTCGATTTCGTCTTAGAATGAAATAATTAATAAATATAAAAGTATATATATACACATATATAGTCATTGCAGAAGGGCTGTGATTGGTTAAGATTTGTTTGTACTGTATATCAAAAGGAAAAGAAAACGTATACATATATGTGTGTGAGCCACGTGAGGCTCTTATTGATTAAAAGGAAAACAAACTTATGTATATAATTATAAAATAAAAAGGGAAATAAAGTTTTAAGAAGATGGGGTACTGTAAGTAATTGCTAAGCTTAAAGTTATACTCTACAACTACTAATATGAAATATCTAGATACTACCTCCATCCCATTTATTTAGACCTATTTGCTTTATGCACGTATTTCTACCGAAATCTAATACGGGTTTTAAAACATAATTTTGTAGTATCGTTTTTTTTACGGGATACTATGAGTGTCATAGTATCCTGTAAAAAAAACGATACTACAAAATTATGTTTTAAAACTCGTACTAGGTTTCGGTGGAAATACGTGTCAAATAGTAAATAGGTCTAAATAAATAGGATGGAGGTAGTATTATATTTATGTTACTATTCATCACCCCCTCAATACCCTGCTTCGATTATAAATGCTCCTACACCATATACGAATTTCACTCCACTTCCAGAACTACTCTTCTACTCCTTTCCTTTTATTCACTGCGTTTTTCTTCAAGAAGTTGCCATGGTGATTACCATTTAATTCCAAAGCTTCAAGGAGGTAAGATTGATCAACCTTCTTCCTTTTAATTCGAGAAAAACCATCAAAAGCATATATATATTTCTTCTACCCACTTTCATGGATTCATATAGGATGATCCTAAATTTTTGTTGATCTTCTAATAGATTATTTAGATCCTCAATCCAATCCAAACTTTAGCTTTGATTTTGTTCATAACCAATCCAATGCTTTAATTTCTAGAGAGAGGAAAAATGGAAAATTGGAGATTTTGAATCTAGTTTTTCTATTGGGAAATTGTTGATGATTATAGTCTTGTTAGTGTGATTAAAGGCTTGAATTACTAATGAGAGCATATTTGGAAGTTCTACCCTATTTTATTTATATTGGCCGAAAATGTTTGCTGAAGGGGGAAGGAGTATTTGCTTTTATTTGAGTCAATTGAATTCATATTTTTGATTTAATATTTATTGGGTGTGATATATATTTTATTTGGAATAAACCGTTATTTTTATTATTTAGTAGTTTGGAGGAAAGAATTCTTCATTCGATTTGCTTGATCAAATTTTAAAGCTTCAGTATATATATAGATGTATGGTTCATTTGATGAAGGCTACGTATACTTAATTATTGGAATTTTTCTATATTCAATTGTTAGCAATGGTCGAGTATTTCTTTTCCAAAGCCATAAAATTATTTTGATAATTCCTTTAGTGTCCTTATATTGGTTGTTTTAAAGGAAAGGAAGAAAGGAACAAAAATAATTTTGCTTTTATTATTAATTTTTCTTCTTCTTGTTCAGTGGTTGAGGGATTTCAATCCTCAAAGCTTAATTATGTTGATGAGTTCTTTAATGGCAGTAGTTGTTTTCAAAGAAAAGGAAGAAGGGAACGAAAATTAATTTGCAAAATAACTGTTTTCTTTTTCTTTCATTAGTCTATTAATGGAAGTTGTAGTAGCCTTTATGCCTTTAATTGTTGCTACTGATTCTTTTAGAATTGTGGTGAAATTGTGTTTAAAAGTCAAAAGAATGATTATATGAGCTAGATTAATAGCATGATTTTCGTTTCATATTAGATGAACAGAATGATTGAAGTGTTGATTAATTTATGAAGAATTTTTCCAAAGATAAAATATTTCTCTATTCTTTTGTTAATTGTTAAAAGTGAAGAGGTTACAGTGGGTAGTTAGTTTAGTTTGCTAATTAATCCCATGAGATATAGAGATATATTATGTTTCGGTATGTAATTTATATAAGTGTGAAGATAGTTTTATTTAAGAACTTAATAATAAGAATATCAAATATTAAGGTATTGATCCTAGTTCCTTAGGTGTTAGTTTGAGGAAACTACAGTAGGTATAATACTAAGGACTTGTTTAAGATGAGGAATTAATATTCCTTTAATGAAATTCTTATTGAAGGCATCCAAGAAAGATAGTTATCTTATCTTCTACTACCTCCATCCCATTTATTTAGACCTATTTACTATTTGGCACGTATTTCCACCGAAACCTAGTACGAGTTTTAAAACATAATTTTGTAGTATCGTTTTTTTTACGGGATACTATGACACTCATAGTATCCCGTAAAAAAACGATACTACAAAATTATGTTTTAAAACTCGTACTAGGTTTCGGTGGAAATACGTGCATAAAGCTAATAGGTCTAAATAAATGGGATGGAGGTAGTATATTCCTTCTCGTTTATATGTACTTACACGAACTTTCGTACCAACGAACCAATGAAGGTACAAGCGGAAAGTGATCGAGAAGGGCAACTAGAAGAGAACTAATAAACTAACCAATTCAGAGACAGGTGGACTTTCTATCAAAGAAAATATTTGATGAAAATGATATATGAGATATATCTTATCCTATGATTATGATGAATTGACTTGCCTTTGTTTTATGAGTTTTGTATGATACCAATTGCATAGTTATGACGAATTCGGTTCTGCACAAGGCAGAATTATGTGTACACCCGTGATTGTGAGTCGTTTAGCGTGTTGACCGATCACTGTGTCCGAGAGGGAGGCCTCTTTCTCAACACCTACTATGTGAAGTGTAGCTCTGATTCATACTTATGATATCTATCGTCTGCGCAGACATTTACACTGAGGTTTTATAAAATGTTTAGCATTCTCGAGTTGATTTCAAAGTAAAATACTCGTGAGATGTTTCTTCATGGCAAGTTCAATATATAGCTCGATCGAGCACTTTAAAACCATTTTGGCATGTGTCACACTGAGTAGTTGTACTCAGCCCTGTATGTTATTTCTAAAATGTGCAGGTTAAGCTTGGTGACGAGATGGGGGTGTGCTAAGTGGCTTGTTGTTATTAATAAATAATGTACAACTTGTTTCAAGTTAAGTTTATATGTCTGCATACATGTAAACTAATCCAGTGTTTGTCCGCTGCAACACCTCTTTGATATACTTTTGAATTCAACCTTTAGTATGTGGTTTGCTTCCACTAATACTATATAATCCACCTGTACTCTTGAATACATTGGTTCTTAAGTTATCTTTTACATCAAGCTTATGATTTAACTAAGTAACTTGTATTCTTGATTTTAAAGTTACTAGTGTGCTTAACATACTTTGAGCATTGATTATATTATTCTACTTGATTATTGGATTATTGAATAATCAAGTTATATAAGCTTAAGATCCAATCATGTTTCCCTTTATCACTGATATGATTTGCCAGTGTAACCACCCCGGCTTAGGATATTATTATGTTCCCTAATGACGGTGCGTTACAGACGAGCTGATGGATGCCTTTGAGCGAAGATTTTTCTAGAAAGCCGAGGCGAAAACCACCTCGGCACATCTCCTCACTATCAAGCAAAGGCGAGGTGAACCTATCAGCGACTTTATGACTAGATTAAATGAAGAAAGTCTAAAAGTCGAGCGCCTAACTGATGAGGTCCTAATCTCTACCTTCCAAAATGATATCCAGTCGGGAGCTCTGTACAAGGAAATTGTGAGGGACGAGCCTCGCACTGCGAAACAATTATGGATCATAGCAGATTGGTTTGCAAGAGCCGACAAAGCTGACAGGCGCAAGCGCGAAGCCGACAAGGCTGAACCGTCGGATCGGAAGAAGGAGGATCGGAACAACTGAGGCTAAAGTCGGCGAAGTGCCCTCGACAGGCTCCAGCGTGTACCCTTGGAATCTAGGCTCGGACCTCGGCAAAA
Source organism: Mentha longifolia (assembly GCA_001642375.2). NCBI lineage: Eukaryota > Viridiplantae > Streptophyta > Magnoliopsida > Lamiales > Lamiaceae > Mentha > Mentha longifolia. Next base: position 35,301,053 of record CM038110.1, read on the forward strand.
CCAGGAACGAAGCCAATTGACTCCATTGGCGAAGCCGAGGATAGAGATCTACGAACTGCACACCGATATGTTCGAGAAGCCTCGGCCCATGTCAAGTGGAGGGGCAAAGCACCGATCCAAGGAGAAGTATTGTCGCTTCCATGAGGATTACAGGCACGACACAGAGGAATGCTGAAATCTTGTTGCGGATATAGAGCAATTGGTGCGCGACGGCACCCTCAAGAGGTACCAAAGTCATGGCCAATATGAAGCCCGACCTTAGGGCAAAGGAAAGCGCAAGCAGAATAGGGGGAAACAATTGCGACCCCCATGTTGATAAAAAAACGAAGCGCAATGATGATGACGAGGACGAGGAACAACCTCAGTTTGATGGAATCATCACAGCCATCACGGGGCTCCCTCAAGGTGCAACGAAGTCCTCTCTCAAGGCCGAGGCCCGAAGTCCTCAAACAGATGAGCCTTCCCATAAGAGGTTCAAAAAGGACAAGGCCATCACCTTTTCTGAGAAGGTTCCGGTGCCAGAAAGAGTACCTCATCAGGATGCAATCGTGATCAAAGCAGTCGTTGCCAATAAGCTAGTTCAACGGGTATTCATCGACAACGGAGCTTCGGTGAGCATCCTTTTCAAAGATTGCTTTGAGAAACTAGGAATCGAAGAGGCATACCTCACGCTGGCACCAACCCCCTTAAAGAGCTTCATATTCAGCAGAAGTTCACTTTGGTAGCCCATCCTCAAGCGAACGGCCAGACCGAAGTCACCAACCGGACGATCGTTAATGGACTTAAAGCTTGCCTCGATAAAGCCAAAGGAGACTGGGAGCGAACTTGCCCCAAGTTTTATGGTCATACCACACAACTCCCCGGACCTCGAACGGTGAAACACCCTACAACCTGATGTATGGAACCGAAACAGTGATCCCGGTAGAGATCGGCCTGCCGAGCCCTCGCACTATCAACTTTTCAGCCGAAGATGATGAGGAGAATCTTCAAACCGACCTAGATCTGGTAGAAGAAAAGCGAGAGCTCGCCTACATAAGGGAAGCCAAGTACAAGCAGCAAGTGGCTCGGTATTATAACCAAAGAGTCAAGTACCAATAGTTCCAAGTACGTGACCTTGTTCTTCGGAATAACGAAGTAAGCAAGGCTGCAAGGCTCGTCAAGCTCGAAGCCACATGGGAAGGACCTTAGCGAGTTGAATAAGTCCTCGGCAAAGGGTCGTACAAGCTCGCACACTTGTCCGGTAAGCCAATACCCCCCGCATGACACATTACTCATTTAAAAAGATACTTTGCATAAGTGGCTGAGAGTAATGTTCAAGTCCATATAGATTATTTAGGTCGTATTTGTCAAGAGTCAGGTCGTCATTTTTACTTATTAAACTACAGTTCTTCTATCAATAAAGTTTTTATTTTTCCTTTAATTGTTTGGTCTTTGCATATCGCATCTTGCACATCTCTCTCTTCTACTTATGCATATTATCTCATATATATAATTGAAAATCCTGACGAGGATGAATGAAACCCTAAAATAGGGTAAACTATAAACGCGCGTAAGGGGAGCACCCCTATCGATACTTCTCGACAAATAAAGAACCTAAAGCCAATCCTCGTCTTATGACGAGGAAGAGCTATTTAAAGCCAAATCTCGTCTTATGACGAGGAAGAGCTATTCAAAGCCAAACCTTGTCTTATGACGATGAAGAGCTATTTAAAGCCAAACCTTGTCTTATGACGAGGACGAGCTATTTAAAGTCAAACCTTGTCTTATGACAATGATGAACTACCTAAAGCTTACCTTCGTTTAAAACAGGGAAGACTACCTTAGTTAAAAACGAGGATGAAAGGCTTAAATACAAGTACATAAGTTTCCATTTTATTTCATAAAAAGGAAAGGTATAGTTGCATCAAGACGACGTATAACCTGAAGGTCTAGAACCCGAAGGCTTACTGAAACTAAGTCAATCTCTGGCAAAGTCCCTATCAGAATCAAAGTTCAAAATATTATCTATGCTAAGTCTACCCCGGCCTCGACCTCTGCCTCACCCACCGGACACTCCTCGACTCTGGCCTCCAACAGTGGAAGCCCTTTGACCACGGCCTCGGCCGGTTGAAGCCCGTCGACCTCGGCCACGATCAAAAGCCTCTGGCCGTTCAAAGATCAAGCCAGGACCGGGACTAGCCGACCACAAAGGACCAGCATTCAGGAACTCCCGAGAAGTCCGATCAAGAAGCCTCAAGCTAGAACCATGGGTAGCTGAAGTCGAAAGCCCGGCCTCTGACAAGATACGTTGCTTTAGTCTTGGGTGACGATCCATGACTATCTCATAAGTGTTCACCACTCGCATAAGCTCATCCACTTGATCCCGAAGCTCCCAGGAGTCATCTCCGTATCGTTTCCTGTAGCTTCAGCACCGAGCCTTGAGCTCATTGACCTTGTTATGGGTCTCAGATATAGTAATCCCAGCTCGGATGATAGCCTCGTACTCAGCATGCTCAAGAGAGATCACTTTGGTATCTTTCTGTAACATCTCCAACTTCTCTTCGAGCTCCAAAAACCGAGCCTGCAGCACGTCAAACTTCACCTGGGCAGCAGTAAGCTTGACATCGGCCTCGTTTTGAACATGCCCAGCCCGGCCTTTCCAGTGTAAGACTTTAGCCTCTTTCGATTCAAGAGCTCGGGTTAATCGGGACATTTGATCAACCCACAGAGAAACATCAAATAGTTCGGGAGAAGACTACACAAGAGTAAAAGAGATTTCAATAAAAGTTGAAATTTTATTAAGGCCATCTTGGAAAAAGGAAGCGACATCCTAGCGATGCCGTAGTATAACGGTCTAAAAAAAAAAAGAAAAAAAAAGAGGAGGTGATCAACTGACCACTCCGGCATTCTCCTCCTCATGAAGAGGTGCCTCGGCGTTCACCGGAGCAGATTCATCAGCACCTCCCGTGCCGACCTTAGCCTCGGCCGCCTCTCTTTGTAGCCCGGCATCCTCAGCCTCGAGCTCTGCAGCATTGTCGAAGCTGGCGATTGTGGTCTCTAGGTCAGCATCCCTGTCGACCGGCCAGTCCCGAACAACCTCGACCGTCAAGACCTCAGATGACGCAACCAAGCTTTCCAGCAGCGGGATAACCCTCGTGCCTTCCACCAGAACCTTGGCATACACATGGTTCAGGGCCTCATCCGACACCACCACATGCCCGTATTTGGACTTATCCAAATCAGGAAAGTCGGCAACAACCTCGTTAATGGCGTCGGCGGCAACGCGCGTGTTCAGCACCGACGCTAACTGGCCGGCCAGCTCCGAGAACTTCTCGGACCGAAACAGCCTCTCGGTGGCCACCGCTTCGGCCTCCCGAAGCTTAGCCGCCTCCGCCTTGGCCTTCCATGAGGCCGTCTCAGCCCTTGCCGCTTCTGCTGCAGCCCGCTCCTTGGTCACCTTGGCAGCAACAATCTTAGCCTTGGTCTCATCCTCAACCAATAGATTAGCGAGGCCGACCTTCTCACTCTCCAACTCCCGGTGGACCCGGGACATCTTGTCAAAACGACCAACCCCCTCATTCAGGAAACTGGTCAAATCCGAAGCGGAAGGCTCCACAATAGACCTCGTCCTCGGTTTAAAGTGGAAAAACTGAAGGATCAATCCTAGGGTTAAAGGGACACCGCGACGACCGGCCTCGACAGCGAGATCGATGAGTTGTTTAAACGAGTTCGGCATAACTTGGCCAACGACTATGCCAAACTTCCGTAATAACTTATCAAAAACTGGAAAAAGGGGAAGACGAAGACCGCAACTCAAGCAGTCTTCGTACACGGTAAAAAGCCCGTCTGGAGGCGAACAAGCCCTATCCTCCGTACAGGGAACTACAAGCAAGGCAGAATTAGGAAATAAAAATTCTTTGGCAAGTTCTCGAACCCTAGATGCGTTCAAAATTGACGCATATTCAAGAACCTTGCTGGAATCCGGATCTATGGGAGGATACCGGACGCTACAGACACCAGGAAACGGGGAATCTATAGAAAAACATTCTATATCTACAAAACGAGAAACCGCCGGAGAACCCGACGGCGAAACCGATTCATCCCGGCTTTCATCGCCATAAAAAGGACCAACACCAGAGGAAGAAGTCATAGAAGTAACTTACTTATGTATGAATATCGGGAAGGGGAAGCTTATACGGCAAGTTGAAAAGATTCCGACGAACGGCGGAGGAAAAATCGCAGCAGCAATAAAGTTACAGCGGAGTAAAAATTGCAAGTGAAGAGTTTTTTGAAATTTTTGGAAAAAGTAAGGAAATGGCGTAGGAAAGAAGTTTTATCAAAACTTCTGTCTTTTCACCTTCCCCCACGTCGCTAAACATGCCTACTTTATCGAGATTCCAACGGGCGCATTAATTAAAGTAACTGACACATCCTGCGCTTAACCTCGGCGAGACGATACGCATGCCACTTCGTCAAATTTATTTTTCAACGGGGCAAGGCACTTTTCTCTGACCTCGTCTTCAACGGGGCAATACGCACTTTACTTCGTCAATTTACTTTTCGGCGGGGCAACGTGCTTTACTATACTCCTACCCCTACTATCTACCCCAAGTCACACCCTCGCCTCTACATCTTTTTTTTAGGGGGGGGGGGGAATGTGATAGGATATGGCCCAGCTCCTAGGCCCAAGCATTCTAGGCTCAAGCATCAGACCCAATATAATTGGGCCACAACAGTTAAGTTTGGCCCAACTAAGAGAGAGACTTCTTCACCAAGGCAACCAAGACTCCTACATCGACTATAACTCGAGCTCCAAGAGAGATATAGAAGCTCGGATGCCAACCCATAAGAAGAAGATAAGCTCAGAGAGTCCTTATGAGAATAGACTTTGTTTTATAGTCGAACTTCATATAATTATCTATAAATAGGGGTTTAGAATAGAATGACAGGGGAGAACAATCTTGTAACCAATACTCATACTAGCAATAATATTTACACTCTTTATGCTCCATGGACGTAGATCTATTCCGGTAGATCGAACCACGTAATTTTTTGTGTCCCGTTTACTTTCGTGTTCATTAATTCCTTATTGGTGCTCATTAATTACCTTACGAAAACAAGATCGATCAGCATACTTGCCGTAACATAATCCTGCGAGATTTCTGCAACCCACACATGAATAGAAATATAGAAGAAAGGGTTTATATAATTAGCAAAAGTAATGCATAATTAAAGCTATGCAAGTTCTTAATGTAAACACTCTTTCATCATTTGTACTAGTACACTGTACACATGAAAATGTGCATGCTTATTATATCACTTTGTCATTGTGATAAAGCAACTTTTCAATTGATAAATAAGCAAATACAAAACTCTAGAGAAGCAATAAAATAAACATAAATAAGCAACTCTCCAATTAATAAGAAGCAAATACGAAAAAGTGGAAAAACAACAAAATAAACATAAATAAGCAACTCACCAATTGATAGTAAGCAAATACAAAATTGCATAAATAAGCAACTCTCCAACTGATAAGAAGCAACTACAAAATTGTAGAAAAGCAACAAAATATATATGAATAAGCAACTCTACAACTGATAAGAAGCAAATATAAAATAAAATAAAATAAAATAGAAAAGCAACAAAATATACATAAATAAGCAACTCTCATATTAATAATAAGCAAGTGTAAAATGATAGAAAAGCCACAAAATAAAGAGGAAATACCCCAATATGCCTAAGATCATATAAGGAATACAAATTATATACTCAACTTAAGAAAATACAAAACTTACCCAATTTTTGTGTGGAGGGACAAATTTACCCTTTCTTCTCTCCTCTTTCTATCATCTCTTCTTTTCCTTTCCCATTTATATGACTCTCTCTCTCTCTCTCTCTCTCTCTCTCTCTCACACACACACACACCTTCTTCTCCCAAGATCGTGAAGCCGGAGGCGGTTGCGGACATTCTCCTGAGCTCGTCGAAGAAGTCGGTGAAATCGGAGGGGTCCAAGGCGGTGTCGTCGAAACCCCGGTGGTTGGGTGCTAATGGGCACTTTTGGAGGTGGTGGGGTGGAGGAGATTTGCCTTGTTATAGGTCCGTGGGGGTGGTGGGTTGAAGAAATGAGCAAGGATGGTGATAATTGAACAAGGTAGTTATGAATTAATTTGTAATTGGGCAAATTTTATGTTTGGATTTTATGTTGGTATCATAATGATTTTTTTGGGAAGAAGCTGAAGTTGAATTATGTGGCTTTCTATTAATTTTCATTTTTTAAAAAAAATTCATTTTGTATCTTTTTTCCATTTTCCAATTTTGCCAAAGGGGATGGGGTTGTGTCATATGTTTGTTTGGTTGTATCAAACTCGTGAAGATGTTTTTAATAAATAAGCATTAGGAGGAAGATGAGGCATTAGTAAATATGTTGGGATTTTTTTTTCCTCCTTGTTCATCTCTTCAAATTTTTCTGCAATTTAGTGGAAGATAAGGGATTTTTTTGTTTTGTTTTGGGGAGAGTAGAGTTCAAGTAGCTAATGCTTTGTGTTCGAGTGTGGTTGGAATTGTGGAATGAAATGTTTTAGAGGGAAGTTTTAGATTTTAGGCACAATTTGTATGCACAATTTAGTTGTTGTTACCCTTTCATTTCATTGTTGTAACTCGGAAAACAATGTCTTCGTTGTTGTTGGTAAGAAATTAATCATTTCATACCTTCAATAAGTAAGAATCATTTCTTGCCTTATTGAGATAAGAAATCGTAAAATGGAAATTAAATAATTTCTAAATTTATGTAAGAAATTACACAATTTCTTGCCTTATTAAGGTAAAAAAATTAACCACTTCTTACATTAGATAGGCAAGAATTTTGTCATTTCTTACCTTGTCCTTACGCAGTCAATGATAGTTTAATTAATCCAAATGCAGTCAATGGCAGCTTCATTAATTGTTGTGCACGGAGGATATTGGAAGAACAACTTATACAAGGGTGGAATAAAAGATTATACTCAGTATCTTTATCCCTAATTCTATACCACTCCAAATAACTTGGCAAGAATTCGCCAACATCTTACCAACTTTTCATCCTGACTTGTGTGAATTTCAAAGTTTTTTACCCATAGTACTTGTAAAGATCCTCATAGGTTTGAGTAAGTGGTGAGATTGACATTGTTATGTAATGATAAATTTTTTTGTAGCAATAATTCATGGCATATTATGTATAAAAACACTTATGACTATTTTCGTATATGTGAAAGATACTTGGTCTCTTACAATTACTTGGCAGGATATAGTCAACTTCTTAGAGCATCCACAGCCGAGAGCTCATTTTAGGGGCCCTCGGCCACTTTCCGGTGGAGAGGGGAGAGAGCCCCTACAGCCCACGGGCTCTCTCCCCGGCTCTCTCTATTTAAATATATTATTTTAAATTCTTTTTTTAATCGATTTTTGATTTTGTTTTTTTAATTCAATTTTTGTTTTGATTTTATTTATTTATTTAATTATATATTTTTAATTAGTTTTTTATCAATTTTTGATTTGTTTTTTAATTCGATTCGAATTTAATTATTTTATTAATTCTATTTTGAATTAAAAAAACACAATTTTTGGACTTTTTTTATTTAATTGAAACAAAATACGGAACGAAATACAACAATGAAAAAAATAACTACACTAAGGAAGATAGCTACTTCTCGATCATGATCCACATTTTTGCTAGGAGCATTTGATGCTGCTCCAGCTGTTCCTCCGACATGTGGCTCGTATCTATGGCGAGCAACTTGCTATACGAAGTCATAATCTTGCTGTTATAGGCTTGGACCTTCTTTTCCAAGACTTGCGCTTTCTTTTGTGCCAAAGATAAGTAGGTCTGATTAACTTCGGCGTTTGATTGCAGAAATTGCGTCTCGTCTCCGTCGGCTTCCAAATCGATCGCTTCTTCAGCTTCTTTTCCTTTATTCTGAGCTTGGGCCTTTGCTTGTTTGGTCCCGATCGTCCGGCTACGTTCAGGAAAGTATCCATCCTCTTCTGCTTCAGACGCGTCGGAATTGCTGGAGTTGGACGACCCATCTGTGCCCTTCTGCTTTTTTAGAAGCTTGAAAAATATCATACTTGGGCAGAAGCTGCAACTGCTCATAGGCCTTTCCATATTGACAGTGTTCTAAAAGTCGCTAGACGCTAATAGGGCGGAAGGGGGATGATTAACGTCTAGGCGGCCTAGGCGGGAGTCTAGTTGGTGCCTAGACGTCCTAGACGGATTAATATAAAATTAAAGTTTACGTCAAAATTTTCATATATTTAAACATGATATCCATAAGTTAAAGTATAAAATCCATGATTTTAAACTATAATTTAATCTTAAAACCCTTCAAGCCCTGACTAGTCTGCCTAAACCCTCCTAGGACTATCTAGACATGCCTATGACCACCTAGACACCTAGTTAGATGCCGATTAATTCGCCGCCGCCTAGCAAAAACTGTCTTGCCCTTAATCGGGACGACCCGGCACCTTATAGCGCCTAGACGCCTTCTAGGCGGCCTAGTCGGCCTTCTTTTAGAACACTGCATATTGGAAATGCTGTTTCGTTGTGGCGTAATAGAGGAGGGCACATGCATTGCTGAAAATGTCCTTTGCGTCTTCTCCACTCTTCCAGTCCCGCGTAGCTTGGACGTAGTAGCCATGGAAGAGGTTGCATTTGGGTATCATCCACTGCCAATGCCCCTTCAACATTTTCTTGTTTCTGGGCTTGTAGCCTATGCTTTCAATCATAGCGTTGTACCTAGCTACGACTTTGCCCCAGAAAATAACCTCCCTATGTCTATCGCCAATTGCTGGGTCCTCGAAAATGATGGACCAAACCTTGACGAGATGGCCCGATTCCTCCGGACTGTATGGAGTGGCCTTGGTTCTTTCAGTCGATTCCTGCCGTCTGAGATGTCGTGGATGCCGAAGCCTTGCCCTTTCCTTTCTTCTTGGCCGGTGAAGGGATGTTCGAAACTGACTCGAACGAGCTAGATAGATTTAGGCCTTTGAGATCTTAAGTCGCACCTCGACTTCCCTTGGACGGCAGAGTTTTGAATTGATCGAAGATGGACGGAGAAACGTATTGATAACCGGCAGGGGAATAGCCCATCACTCCTTGGGGAGTACTTGCGTAGGGAGCAAACCCAAGGTTGTATTGCGATTGCGGCGGCGGCGGCGGCGTCGGACTTTCATTGTGTTGAGAGGAAGAACCACCGGGTGCCTCACCCCTCATCAAAGCGAGAAATGACTCATCATCCATAGCAATAATTTTTTTGTTTTTTATGAAAAAACAAAAATTTGAGTAGAATTGTGGAGAAATTGAGTAGAAAATATGTAGAAGTTGTGTGAAAATTGTGTATGTGGAGGTATGAATTTATAGGGAGAAATTGGGGGGTGACCGTTGAGTTTATAACGTTCAAATTTTTATATATATATATATATTAGGTGGCTGGCATCATTATGACATCATCACACCACACAACATGGGGCGCGAGCCGGGCTCTCTCCTCCGCACCGGGCGCGAGCCTCCCCGGGCTCGCAGGAGGGGCTCTCCGTCGGGCTCGAGCCCCTCCCCAATCGTGACGGGTAATATTTTGGTAGATGACAAAAAATGTATCACTTCATACATACATATGGTAATAATTGTATCATTTATTACCTAATCATATACCAATATAACTTGGGATTACCTTAATATTCATACATATAGATGACAAGAAATGTATCAATTCATACATATAGATGGTAAGAATTGTATTATTTCGTACCTAATCATATACCAAAATAACTTAGGATTATGCGTTTCATAGATACATATACCCCGTGTTTCATACCCAAAAAACGAGCAAATTATATATTTGTGGATCCAACTACTATTAACAAAAATATACAATCCCCTCGGCATGTCCGCCCTCGATATTGTCCTCTCTACTTTCTTCAAACAGTAGAGAGCATGGCATACAAGATAAGAAGTTAAAGTGTACAAGACAAGAAGTTAACAACCACTTACCAAGTACATACAGTAGAATGTAAGAAGTTAACAAATACTTACTAACTTTTTTATAGCAGAAGGTAAGTCGTTGTTAACTTCTTACCAACGTATATTCATAAGATAAAGACACTTGCAAATTCATACCAAAAGACAATCTTACCTTCTATAAATCGTTTGGTAAGAATTTGACAAATCCACTTGGTAAAAATATATCAATTTCTTACATTCTCTGAATTCGAAACCGACTTATAGTATTAAAAAAAAAAAAACTCAAAATAGCAACGGAAATGAGGAAAAGAAAAAAGGTTAAAAAAAATTGAAAAAAAAGAAAGAAAAGAAAAAAAGAAGACATACTAGTAAAAAAATGAAAAGAGAATAAAATAGAAATATCACGACCGCACTTCACTAATGATAGCTTAGTTCGGTAATTTGTGACTTAAGGGAGGAAATGGAAAATAAATAATAGAAAGAAGAAATAGCTTCAAGGACACAACTCATCATAGCAAAAGAGGTTCATACTTCAGGTACCAAATTACAAAATTTGGGGAAATTGTACGGAGTACAATAACATTTGACAACTAATTGTCTCACAATTACAATCAACTCGAATAAGGACTGAAATAACTTAGTGTGCACAGCGGAAATGGATGCATGTATGAAGACATGCACCACCAAGAGGCTTCAACATTTAACGATCGACAAAAGCTCCACCGGCCACTTCACTCCATTCTACTCAACCTGCACATGAAAAATATGTACATGGCTGAGTACTAGGTACCCAGTGGACACATTGCCAAATTATTTTCTTTAATTGTCAGCCATTCAAGGGTAGCACATAGGGTTTTATTGAAAATGCCTATGTGTACTTAAAAGCACTTGTGATACTTAAAGCGTCTGCAGACTAAGTTCTTTAGTATTAAGCCATATCTGAGCTAATTGCGCTCGGGAAGTTGTACACCTTCCACGGACACCGGATCGGCACACCCAAAAGGGTGCCCTCCCACTGCGTGCACGTAATTCAGGTAAGACCGCCGCCTTACAAGGACCCGAATACGATTCTATAAATTGGCAAAGCCAATACAGATAGACATCATACAAAAATCAAAATATTTTATGGCATGACAATTCTTTAAAAGAGCTACATCAACTAATAAAACTTGCTTTATTTTTAAGAAAGCCCACCTCAATAACTTATTCTTTTCTTGTCACCACGCTGAAATGCTTCATTTGCTACGGTTCACCCTTTGTTTGACTTTTATTCAAAGAATCGTAGTGAGATCCGGGATTCGATCGATATATTATATCGACTTACGCGAGGGTTGCTATTTCTACTTAAATTATTAAGAATTTTTCTTAATAATTATTATTGAGGTTTTCTTATTGATTTAATTAAGAGGTTTTTCAATTAAGAAATTGAATATCTTAATCAATTATTTTGGAATATAGTGTAACTCTTGGTTAAATTGTAAAAATTAATTAATTATTCGGGTGAGTAATCTCGACATAAAACTTGTAATTTAATTAGTGGTATCGAAATTCGACGGGGTATCATTTTATTGTATATTTATTAAAATAGTAATATTATGATAATTTGTTAAAACGATTCTTATTTTATTTCTAATTTATTATAAAGTGTCTTAAATTGAAAACATACATTTTTGTTACAAAAATTTTACAATTATAGCTATCGATACGTACTAAAAGACTTCTAAAAATTTATTGGCTAATGAGCCACCTCAAAACCAATTTTGTGTCTAATATATTCTCAAGTGGTTTAAATTCAAAATATACATTTTGTTACAAACATTTGACAATTATAGCTATCGATACATACTAAAAGAATTTCAAAAATATATTGGCCAACAGGGCACCTCAAAATCGAATATGAATCGCCCGTGGCTATGCACACTTGATGTATAGGCAAAAAAGTATTGGCCAACGGGCCGCCTCAAAATCAGATATAGTCGCCCGTGGCTAGGCGCACCTGCTGCATCCACCGATTTAAGGGTCTAACAAACCTCCTCCACCAAAACTCGAAGACGTCATCGTCATGTGGGATAACCCTCTTGTCTTCAATCCATTTTTAGCAACAACTCGCTCACCACAAGTGAGTTCTACCAGCACACCATGTCCGTTGCTTGGCGCAGCTCCCACCAAGACTTTTGCATACATGAGCACACCACGGCTCACACTTGGCTGTTTCATCGCCATGTCCAGTCTCCACACAGTCCACTTTCGGCATGTCTTGACCATCATCTAACACTTGCATACCCGAAATATACTATATCGTGTTGACCCGAACCTCCTCATCCACTGATTTAGCGACCACATCCATTCAACTTCTCCTCATATTAGCCTTCCGCTTTGGACAATCCCGTATCTGGTGGTCTTCATCACATATGAAGCACCCGCAAAGCCTGTCCCCACCCGCGAAGCATGACTCACCGCACCACCAGCGTGGGTCGTTAAAAGCCTTCTTGTTCCAACCTTTCCCCTTGTCCTTAGCACATCCTGCATTCCCATGTTCGGGCTCGGAAGAGTCACATGCCTTCAAGTCCACCAACTCCTCGGCAGCGGCTAGTGCGGACGGCAGATCCTTGACAACTGTAAGCGCCTCATCTCAGTTTGGGCCAACGGACCACCTCAAAATCGAAATAGTATTGGAGCCAAAAAAAAAAAAATCAAAAACTTCTTGGCCAACGGGCCACCTCAATACCGAAATAGTGTTAGGGCAATAATATTTTGTACTAAAAATCAGTCTAGCCTGATCAACCCGAACTGAAAAATAGTATTATGATAATTTGTTAGAGAATATGTTTTACAAAGTCATGTTAAATTTTATTAGAAAAATAGTTTAATGTGGTGTACTCCATTATCGAGTAGTTGTACTCTATTTATACGTATTAATAAAAAAAAATCAAATCATTGAAGGAAATCTCCATTATGGAATTGTTCATGGCCAATGGGCCACCTCAAAATCAATATAGTATTAGGGCCAAAATATTTTAACAAAAAAAAAAGTTTAGCCAATCCGAATTGAAAATAGCTCACGAAGCTCATTTTGTGTCTAATTATTGTCAATTATTTTAAATTAAAAATATATATTTTTTGTTACAAAAATTCGACAATTAAAACTATTTATACATACTAAAAGAATTTAGAAAATTTATTGGCCAATGGGCCATCTCAAAATTGATTTTGTGTTTAATAATTAAAAATATATTTTTCGTTACAAAAATTTGTCAATTTTTGTTATCGATACAAACTAAAAAAATATCAAAATCTTTTGGGCGGGCCACCTCAAAATTGAAATGGTGTTAGATAGCCCGAGCCAAAATATTTTACTTTCTTTTCCTTTCCTTTCCTTTCCTTTTTTTTTTTTTTTTTTTTTTGTCTATTTTGGGGCGAGGAAAAACACCCTTAATATTGAAACATTTTTCTGGTCATGATTCGACCGGTTGAACCATTTAATAAATAAATTAATATAAATATCTATTGTATATTTATAAATATCGAAAATTTCATGATTTATATAGTATAGGTTCATAAAATTTAAGAAACACATGTTAAAATCAATAAAAAAAATATATACATATTCATATTATATATATTTATACTCAAAACATATATTTATAATTTTATAAAATGAACATAATGTAGTTGATAATGATTAAAAACTGATTGAATAATGGATGTATATATTGTAAGCATTAAATAAGTATTATTTAGTGATGTGGTGTAGTGGTACAAAACATAGCCTATCATGTGGGAGATCATGAGTTCGAATCCTCCAATTCTCATAATTAAATTTTTAAATTTTATGTATAATATAAATAGATTATAATAATAATTAATATATTAATATATATAAATAATAATTAATACGTATAAATATATAAATTTTAGATAAATAAGAATGGAGGCCGTAGGAGACGCCACGTAGGCGCGTAGATCGTTGTGGTGCTCCGAATCCGCAACGGAATGTATAATATATTTATTTGTTCTATTTAATTAACTCTTAGTTGGAGAAATAATTAAATAAATTATGGTTCACAAGAGAATAATTGGTGATGGCCCAATTTTCAAGGCTCGGCTGATAATTACTCCCAGCCCAGCTCCTCTCTCGGCCCGATAACTTGGCCCAGTCCTCCAGCCCGGAACCCAGGCCCGCTTCTGACCCCTCGACCCGGACCCGGACCCGGACCCGACCCGGGTCAAACATAACCCCAAGACCCTCTTCTCTCTCGTTTATTCACGCTCGATCCCTCTCCCTCCCTGAACTCGCTATTTCTCCTCTCTTCCCTTCTCTCGATTCTGATCCTGTGCACACCCTTCGTTGCCGTCGATCCCACCGGCGCTGTCGCTCTTGCATTGGCATTCTTGGCCGTCGAATGGCTATCATTCTCTCTGTTGAATTTCTCCCGAAATTGGAGCCCTAAAATTCAAAATTTAGAGCATCACCCTTTGATTTCCGGCGATCTCCTCCATCGGTGTGCTCCCGTCGTCGCCCGTGGTAAGACGGCGCCGCTCCGGTCACCGGCGCAACTCCCACGATGCAGCGACGAACTTGATGTTCGGACATTAAAATCCCAATTTCAAAAGAAATTGGGGACATTCTCCTCCCCTCTTGTCTCTTTATCTCGTTGGTCGACGGTGGTGAGAACGCCGCTGCGTCGACGACAGGGCCACCGGCGGCAATTCTGCCCTCTATCGACTCCATCGCCAGCAGCAGCTGCTGCTGCCCGTTTCGACTCTCCCCCTTTCTTTTATTTATTAATTAATTTATTATTATTATTATTATTATTATTTTTTTTTTATTTTTTTTTTATTTTTTGTGTTGTTGCTGATTTTCTATTTTTGTTATCGGTTTTGAATTTTTGACGCGATGGTGGCTGGTGGTTGCTTCGGTAAGGACGCGCTTCGAGACAGGGCTCCGCCATGGCTTGTTCTTCTAGTGACGTTGTTTGTCGTCGAGGGCTGCAGGGTCGCCGGCTGCTGCTGCTGTTCGGTTACATCGAGGGAAGGATCCCTTGTTTAGGTAATTTCGCTTTCTCTCGTTTGTTTACTTGTCGTGTTTTGAATGCCTGATTATCTAGCTTAAAGGTAAATTGGGAAGAAATTTGAAAAATTGGGTAGAAATTGTAAATTTTTAAATTTGTGATATATTTTGTATTGCTTATCTATTACTCCCTTCGTTATTTTCGACTTGGCTCATTCTTTTTGGACACAGAAATTAAGAAATATAATAATAAAATAATTAATATGTGGTACCCACATATTATAATGAGTGTGGATGATTTAGAGATAAAGGGTAAAGTTAGGGATAAAGGTGGTGTTTGTTTGGCTAAAAAAGAAAATAAAACAAGTCCAAAAAAACAACCTAAAATGGAAAGTGAGCCAAGTCGAAAATAACAGAGGGAGTATTAGGTAAAATAATTCCCTTATCCAAAATAAACATAAATATGCAACTTTCCAATTTATAGTAAGCAAATACAAAATTGTAAAAAAGCAACAAATTATACATAAATAAGCAACTCTCCAACTGATAATAAGCAAATCTAAAAAAAAACATAGAAAAACAACAAAATAAACATAAATAAGCAACTCTCCAATTAATAATAAATAAATGTAAAATTGTAAAAAAAAGCAACAAATTATGATCCCAAAAATTAATGAAACGGACGTCTTAAAATGCCACATGGTTTAGCACAAATGTCAAAAGAAGCTAATTATATGATAATCGTCAAATTATGCAATGCTTATATTTAAGTTCTTTATTGCTTGTAATCCTATATTACATTGCTTACAGTCTTAGGGTGTGTTTGGTAAAGAAGATGAACCAAGATGAGAGAGATCATCTTGGTTCATCTCACTGTTTGGTAACCAACTAAAATAAACTGGAGGGCCCGAGATGAATACAAGGCCCGTTGATATTTCACTGTTCCGCCTTGTTTAGTCATCTCACGTTTTTGGTCGGATGAGGTGAACTCATTCAAACAGTAACACAATATTTTCTCTCTCTTACCATTTTACCCTTATGTATTTATACGATTTCAAATAATAATAATAATAATAATAATAATAATAATAATAATATAATAAAATAATAATAATAATAATGTAATAAAATAATAATAATAATAAATAAATAAATAATAACAATAATAGTAATAATAATAATAATAAATCAATAATAATAATAATGTAATAAAATAATAATATTAATGTAATAAAATAATCATAATAATAAATAAATAATATCAATAATAGTAGTAATAATAATAATAATAATAATAATAATAAATATTAATAATTTAATAAAATAATAATAATAATAATAATAGTAATAGTAATAGTAACAATTATAATAATAGTAATAATAATAATAAATAATAATACTAATTTAATAATAATAATAGTAATAATTATAATAATAACAAGAATAATAATAATAATAAATATAATAATAATAATAATAAATAATAATAACAATAATAGTAATAATTATAATAATAACAAGAATAATAAAAATAATAACTTAACAATATAATAATAATAATAATAATAATAATAAATATATTAATAATAATAATAATAATAAATAATAACAATAATAGTAATAATTATAATAATAACAAGAATAATAAAAATAATAACTCAACAATATAATAATAATAATAATAATAATAATAATAATAATAATACAGAGTAATAAATAATAAATAATAAATGGTACTATTTAATCTCAATGATAAAAAGTGAAATCGGTAGGGGTATTTAATAAGGGTAAAATAGTCAATATAAATTTTAATCTAGAGTTTTGCAATTTGTACCAAACACAATATGATATCATCCGGGTCTGAATTTTTTGCTACCAAATGGTGAGATGAATGATTCATCTTGACACTATTCATATGAGTCATCTTGAGATGAATCATCATTTTTCATCTTGAGATGATTACCAAACGCAGCCTTATACTATTATATTGCTTACCATCCTTCCCATGAGCAAAAATATTTTCTTGTCTGATCTAAATTGGAAGTTGATCATTTTATATATTTTTATTTTATTTTAGCATATATATGTAATGCTTATTTCAACTAATTTTAATGTTGAATATGTATAGAATAATTTGTCAAGAAAAGTAAGATTGCAAAACAAATGATTAATGGGATCGGCAGTTACAAATTAAAATAGATTTACTATTCTGACCTTTTAGTATTAAAATGGAAATATTTGGTATTAAATCATCAGTTCAACATAGACCATTGATCTGAGTGAATTGAGAGCTTAGATTAGTTCCTAGTTAACAAGTAGGGTAAGGGTTCTCATTTGAACTCTCACACATATATATATATTGATAGGATACGGCCCAGCTATTAGGCCCAAACACCGGCCAAATATAATTGGACATCGGCAAATAAGCTTGGCCTAGATGAACTCAGCCCATTGAAAGGCCCAGAAGACACTTTAGCCCAATCCAGCAGCGCGGCCCAACATCATAGAAGCTCGGCCGACCCACGAGCTTCAACCCACGATCTCTAACCCACGATTGCTGAGGTGGCACCCCACGACCTCGGCTGTAACTGCTGCTGGGCGCCTATAAATAGTGATGCTAGGATAGATTGAAGGGGACATTCTGTAACTCGAGAATATTAATACAAGAAACTATTTTCTCCGTGGACGTAGATCTAACCAAAGATCGAACCACGTAAACTCTTGTGTTCTTATTTTTCTGCAAATTTTACTATCGCACAAATACTCTAAAATCGACGATCGATCATATATATATATATATATATATATATATATATATATATATATATATTGGGCGATTTTCTGAGCGCCGTCCACGTCATATTCCAAATCCTTTCCTTTAATTCCTCCAAGAGTGATGACTTATTACAGTATTAGTTTTTTTTTTTCTCTTTATCCGTTCATTTCTTTTTCCTCATTGCATCCACATCACTTTTTTCTTCTTTTTTTTTCCCACTATATCGAATACCATATACTATTAATATGTTTTTATTAATTCCCTAATATATTAATTAAAGTTTATTAATTTCAACAAAGTTTATTAATTTTAATTAATAGAAGTTTATAGATTTTTAATTAGGGTTCATACATTGGGTTAAGGTTTATAAATTCTCAATTAGGGTCTATTAATTCCTATCAACAAACCATGCTTTAAATAATTGATGTGATTATTAAATAATTAGATTATAACCGAAATTAATAAATCTTATTTTCAAAATTAACATAACTTATTTTTAATTAAGTTTTAATTGAAATTAATAAACTCTAATTAGAAATGCATAAACATTGAAAATCTATAAATCCTAAAGAAACTAATAAACTCTAATCAAAATTATTATAACAAAATAATATATCAGATTTAATATAGAAAAAAAAAAGAAATAAAAAAAATGAGTGCAACTAAAGTAAAAAAGTAAAGGGACGGTAAAAAGAATAAAAGAAATGAAAAAAGAATTTAGAATCACTCAAGTAAGGAACTCAAATTGTAATCAATCTGACGTGGAACACGGCGCTCACAAATCGCCCAGCATATGGCGCCCAACTGATCAACTCTCTCTCTCTCTCTATATATATCTATTGCAGTGCCCGTCGAAATTCGACGGGATCTAATTTTAAAAATAAAAAATATTTTTAATTATTTGTTTCAAAATGATAGTAAAAATTTATTTAAAAAAATATTTTCAATTATATACAATTTTTTTTCATTTAATTTTCTACATTTTTAGTGTAGCGTCCGTCGAAATTTGATGGAATCATTTACAATTTTTAATGTATACTCACACCCGCGACGGGTACCATCCGCCACCCATACCACCACCGTCGAGTACCCGTAAACCCGACACCCGTCCAGCCGCCTTCGACTAGAAATTTAATATTCAAAATCTAAATCTATAAATCACAGTTAGTATTCAAAGTAGGAGTATGTAATTTTTAATATTTATTCTTTCTTTTGTTCATTTTAAAATAAAATAGGAGTTTGTAATTTTTAATATTTATTAACATAAAATAATCAAATAAAATACGTGTAGCGGGTATTTTACGGGTAATACCCGCAGGTATTTTCGCATGTATGCGGGTTTCACGGGTACGGATAGTAACTATCCATACCCGTACCTCCGAACTAAATGGATAGTAAATTTTAACAACGAAGCTACCTGTGGATATCCGAACTAAATACCCTCAAACCCGTGCCTATTAGGTTCATGCTTACCCGCAGGTAAATTGCCATCCCTAAATAGTATCTTTATTGATTTATTTATTTTTTTTATATAAATTTTAATAAATTGTCGCAACCAACAATTCAAGGTGGCTTAATGTGTTATGTTGCGGAATTACATATAAGATCAAACAACTCATTCGATTTTCAAGTTATCCTTGTCGGGCTCTGGTTGATCAGGTTAAATTACTTTTAAATTAAAATATATTAGCTCTAATACTAATTCGATTTTGAGGTGGTCTTTTGGCCAAGAAATTTTTGAAGTTCTTTTAATATGTATTTAGGGTACTTGTATTCATTTTGAATGTCAAATTGCCCGTTAAATCCATCTATAAGAGAGCCCCTATCAAGATATCTTATACTATAATAAAAGGATAATATTATTTGCCGAATATATTATATTATGAATTAATTTTATCAATTATCCCATATCGAATTTTGGGATAATATATATATATATATATATATATAGAAATAGTTAACTGCATTTTTGTGAGACAAAAATGCAGTCAACTATCCCTAAATAAGTGAGACGGATAAATATACATTGTAGTTAAATTTTTTTTCTATTATTTATTGTATGTAGGGGAAGGGGTACTTTTATAAAATTATTTATATTATTTGTGTGTTTTTTATTTTTTTTTTATTTTTTTATCTAACATTAATGTTTTCTTTAGGGCTCCACAATAATGTTGTGGCTCCACAAATTAAATTATATATTTTGTTGGAAAGATATAAATAGGGATGATAATTCGGTACGGGTCGGGTACCCGTCTCGAATTTTTTGGGTACCAAACCCGAAAATCTTAAAATTTACTATCCGAACCCAAACCTAAAAATATTTTCAGGTATCCAAATACCCGAAAAAACCCAAAAATATAAAAGAAAAAAATTGTATATTATTTATTTTTATTTTTTCTATTTTAAATAATGCATATCGATAGTTTATAAGGATATTATGTTTACAATTGCATAATTGATAAAACATCAAATGAAGAAATGGGAAATGAGAGTGGTGGTTGAAGTCTAAGTGTTAATTTATTAAGTTAATTATTTATTATTAATTATTTTATTTATTAACTCTATTATTTATTTATTTTATAATTAATTTAAATATAAATTTTGGGATTTCAGAATTTTTTTTTTCAGGTTCGGGTATACCCGATACCCCGAATTTTTCGAGTTTCGGGTACCCAATTTCAAATCTCACTACACGACTCCGAACCCGAACCCAAATTTTTAAAGTTTCGAGTACCCAATTTCAAATCTCACTTCCCGAACCCGAATTTTTCAAGTTTCGGGTACCCAAATACCTGTTCGGGCTCGGATATTTTTGTCCTTACCTGAAAATCCGAACCCAAATTACCATCCCTAGATATAAAGCTATTTATATAGGTACTCCTTCGATGAATTTCTTATAAAAAATGTGATTGAAGTTTTAAAAAAAATTACGAAAAAATTACGAAAAAGGCAAAATTATGAGACATTACCAATGATAAATATTCGAAAATTGATTAGAATCTTCTAAGAAATCTTATGTTGGACAATCGAGATATTCATGAAGTTTATAAAATATTCAAAAATTAATTATAATCTATGTAGTTGCTAACGGTGTGCTTATGAGTTGCTTAGGTATATTATAAATGCTTCGAATAAAAAAACTATTCTAAATACTTATCAATATATGAATAGAATATAAAACTAAAATAAAAGATATACATGGAATAAGATATAATAATATAATTATTATGAAAACGTAATTTAAATATAAAATAGGAAAATATATTCATATTTTAGATAAATAGAAAACGGGGGATGTAGAGGGACGCCACGTAAGCGTTGTGGTATCAGGAATCCGCTGCGGAATTATATATAAGATATATATATATATATATATATATATGGAGTGGATTAAATATAAACCATCCCTTAGGTAGTAACTAGGATCCATTATCCACCATTGATAGTATCTATTTGAAACAATGGAAATAGCAAAACACGGCTAACAAACCAACGAGAATTCAGGCAAAGAAAGTGGACTTTCATTTGCTTTAATTTGCTCACAAGTTACAAACATATTATCGCATTATTATATATCATAATATAATATAAAAATTTAATAAAAGAAAAACTATTATATATTCTTAAAAAAACCAAGACTCCTAAAATTTTAATCAAGATACTAAAAGAAACAACACCTTATGAATTGCTTATTTACACCTTATGAATTGCTTATTTATACTTTTATGAATTACTTATTTTATATCTATACTTTATGAGTTGCTTGTTTATACCTTGTGAATTGCTTACTTAGACCTCTAGAATTATTTTTGTATAATAAAAAACAATGTTTGTCTCTATTGCTTATTTAGATTTCTTGAATCACTTATTTACACATTTTAAATTGCTTATTTACACCTTATGAATTGCTTATTTAGAGCTTTAAAAGTGTTTATTTGCAGTTAGTAAATACTTATTACTTGTGAATTGCTTAGTTATATTTCTCAAATTGCTTATTTAAATAAATCGGATTGCTTTTTTTTTTTTTAATCTTATTTGAAAGATCGAATTGCTAATTTAGACAACTTATTTAGATATATCGAATTGTTTGTTTGGACAATTTGAATTGCTACATCGAATTGCTTATTTAGAAAAATTTGAATTGCATATTTATAATAAATAGTTTACAAATGTTTTGTTGGGAATCCTACTCAATTTGAGTTTTGATGATGTTTATCAAAATAACATTTAGATAGCTTTTCACTCATTTTAGAATTAAGGTTGATAGAACTAAACTGACCTGTATAGCCAGTTTAGTATGTATTACTCCCTCCATTTCATATAAAATGACACTTTTCCTTTTTTGCCTTTTCTGGCACGCTTTTCTACGCTTTTCGTTGATGGGTTTTAAGATGGATTTTTGAAGAATTCTTTCTTTTACGGGATACTACGACTGTCGTAGTATCCCGTAAAAGAAAGAATTCTTCAAAAATCCATCTTAAAACCCATCATCAAGAAGCGTGGAAAAACATGCCAGAATAGCCACTATTGAAATGTGTCATTTTAAGTGAAATGGAGGGAGTATGTATTAGTCGAAACTGTTTTAGTTTCTTAGCTTAACATCAACCAGCTCAAAGGAGTTCAACACTTGCCTTGAAGAGTTCAAGATTGCTCGAAGATTGAAGGAAGATTGCTGAAGACTCCAGTTTGATGAGGTCACTTCAACCTGCCTACATAGGTTGATCTAGTCTGGCCCTTGCCACCTTGGAAGCAAACTGGATTGCCTCAACGGGAAGAAAGTATAATATGTCACTGTACGGATTTGACACATCAAATGGCTCTATTTCAAATTTGAGCCTATAAATACTCCTCCCCATACCAGAATTAGCTACGGGAAATTCATGCTTTCAAGCCAAAAAGTTGCAAAATTCTCAAGCAATCAAAGCACTCACTCGACACTCGAAACCAAGATAATTTCCCAAGTGTTGAGTCTTTAGAGAGTTATAATTCTGGTCCTTGTATACTTAAACGTTCACTGCTGTTCAAGTTATACTTACGAGAGATTTTCTACAAGCTTAAAGTTAGATATTTGAGTAGAAGTTCTCTGTTGTAAGTTCTGTCCATAGAGTTGAGTTAAACTCTGTGATAGAACAGACTAGCAGTTTTTAGTTTGTGTTAGTTTGTAAAGAAAGGTTGTAAGAGTCACGACTCTAATTCATGCTTCTATTTTCTTCAAGTTAGAAGAAAACTTAAAGCTGGTTCTCAACCTATATAAAGAAGAGAGAAGGAAAATCTGAAGTAAGGGATTTCAGATCAAGTAAGATCTGACGTGTACGTAGGAGGGTTATCTCCAAACCACGATAAAATCTATTGTGTCAATCTCTCTCTCTGTCTCTCTCTCACAATCTCCTTTCATTTATGCACTTATAAACTGTTATAAACTAACCAACATATTGCATTGCATACATTAGCCAAACTGGCAGTTTTAAGCGAAAAGAATTTTCAAAGAGTTTATCAACCTAGACCACCAACTTTCGCACCTCAGTTCAGTTTAGCAAGCTCAACTGTTTACAGTTTGAGCTGGATAAACTAAACTTACTCTAACCCAGTTTACTTGTCACAGTTTGTATTAATATTCAAAAACGGTTGAACATTGGTGTATTCCCCCCATCCTATACACCAATTAACTCTTTTTGGGACCAATAAGTGGAGTGGTATCAGAGCCAAAGGTTCGGCTGGGTCCAGGGGAGCACCACTATACTAGTTTGAGGCCTATGGGAAGGAGCCTAAGAACAAAACCATGCGAGCTTGGCCCAAAGCGGACAATATCATACTAGTGTGGTACATGCGGTAGTCCCTATAAGTGGTATCAGAGCGGTGGTTTCTTTTGACCATCACATCTACATTCTAAAAAGTTTTTCAAAGCTTTTGGTCAAATTGGACTAGATCCAAGAAAATTCTTTTCCTTTCACATCATTCCTAAGCTGTCATCATGGAAACATTTCTTATTCATGCTTGCGAGGATTTTTTCCATACAGGGTTATGAGGACTGAAGTTTCAGGATCCCCATGTGCCTACAAGCTCATCACTATCTCATGTAAGATATCATTGAAAATGGACCATCCCCCATCATGGGAGAGAAGCTGGAGATCACTGGAGAAACTCTCGGAAAAGCCTCCTATACCTAAGAGCCAAAGGATCCTCGTGACTACACATCTGAGGACAGGAGGATTGCTGGCCTCGATAACTTTGCTAAAGGCCTCATATCTAGCATTGTCAAGGGAGTTAATCTTGTAAAGACCAGGAATCTAAAAACTGCAAAAGAGATATAGGATACCCTCAAAGCCATAAGCCAAGGCTCGGAGGAGATGCTGGAGAACAAACTGTCCATGGCGTGTAACAAACTCGATGTCTTTAAGATGTTGCCACAAGAGACCATTGAGCACATGCAGAATCGCTTCATCGAGATCACGCTAGAGATCAATGCTATATGATCTGACAAATATACTCAGCGTGAACTGAATCAGAAGGTGATCCGTGCTTTACCTGCAAACTGGCAAGTCTATGCTGCCATGCATCCCAACCACCTGACTTCAACTAGCTCACCACTGAAGAGCAGTTCGATCTGCTTATCGATAATGAATACAAATGATTAGTATTCTGATTCGCCATACTTTTGAGGTAGAGAGATGCAATGATAATCAAATAAGTATATTCGAGTCGAATCCACAAGGAATGTCAAGGCGTAGGAATTTTAAGTAGTAACCTAGCTACTAAACTCGCTATCCAAGCTACCAACTATCATGTTTTTGGTTTTTCATTTAACTACTAATAATGAAAGTAAAACAAGTTCAACTAAATATCAACTAGCAACAAACGATCAAACTAATGAGTAAATTCAATAATAAACGAGGGTGATACCAACTATACTTCAATTAGGCTTAAGTGATGGGAGATTAGAACTCTAACTATAACTAACCATTTTAATCTACATTCATGTGGGAAACCTCCTAACTATGACTCACTCAATTCTCATTGCAATGAAATTAAGTAGATTAATGAAATACCTAATTCCGACTAGGACATCAAGTAACATATTGAGTTCTTTATCCCTACTATTTCTAGCATGCAAGTCTCTTGTTTCCTAGCATCTAATCTAAGCCTCCTAAGCATTAGATCAAATACTTGATATGCAACTATGGTGATCAAGCATAATTACACAATAAAACATGGCACCAAGAGAAATGGACATGAAGTAGAAGGTAAATTCAACAATTAAAGCCTAAACCCATCACCTAATCCTAATCTACATATAATTGGAATCACAAAAGAAATTAGCTAGACATGATTAAAGAAAATAAACCATAAGAAATAGATGAAATCATGCTTAAAAGAAAGATAAATGAATAAGGAAAAGGAATATGGTCTTCAATCTTCAATCTCCAAAGTAAATCTTCATAAAACTTGAAATTACTAAAGTAGCAAAGAGGAAATGAAAACTAGGGTTCTAGAGTGAATAGGAAAGCTTAGAATACCCAAATTGGGGATAATTGAGTGTTTAATACATTGGTAATTCATAAAATCCCAAAGTCAAAGGTCAAAACCCCGTAAAAAGTGAAGATACAAGGGAATGGCGCGGCCCATGGGCTGGGGCTCTTGGCCACGCCATTTGACAGATTTTGCGCATTTGGGGCGTGGGCTACGGCACGGCCCATTGGGCTGCGGCCCAGCCCGCGTGAGCTCCTTCTCCGGTTCGGTCTCTTGCGCAGTTTTACGGTTTTATCTCGTTCTCCCTCGTCTGAACTCCGATTCTCAATCCGCTTGTTGCTATGGCTTCCTAAAGAACTCTTCTTCGACATGGAATAATTTAGATGGCCAAATACTTTCTTCATTTTTCCTGCAAAAAACATAACAAAACTCAAGAAAATGAGGAAAATGCGAATGCAAGCAATACTGGTAAAACCCTAATAATATCACTCAAAACTCCACATATTCAAGCATGAATTCCATTCCAAATGAACTCAACATGCACATAAAATATGTGTTTATCAACTCCCCCAAACTTAAGTCATTGTTCATCCCGAACAATGGAACGAACAATCAAATCACTCAACACGTATGGAGTGTGTATTTTGAGTTCAACGATGCCTCATACCGCTTCAAAAACCATTTCAATTCCAAGAAATTTTCAAGTCAAGCCAAAAAATCCTAGAATCACTCACTATCCTAACTTAGAACTCAATCACTTAGACACATTAAACCTTATACCTCACAAGAAGTGTGTGTATCACTCAACCACTAAATATAAAGAAAGGTTAATCACTCGGCGAATTCATGCAATGCACAACTTTTGCCATAAACTTGCCTATCGTCTCAAGTCTCTAATACTACAATGTGTGCACAAATCAAGGTCAAATAGGTCTTTCCTTTAGCTTGTAATGTAGGGACATTGGTTAAGGTAGTGAATTTTAGGCTAAGTGACTTAAATTTTTATCTAAGTTCATTCACCTCTTTTCTTCTCATTTCTAAGTATGAATTTATCTATCTTCTATCTTATCCAACCTCTTTTTATCAATGAAAACCCAAGCTTCTCTCAAAATGCACCAAATCACAAGAAACACTCATTTATGCTCTTATTCCCAACTTTCTTTATTCTTTCTTTTTCTTTTCTTTTTCTTGTAAGAACTTTGTTATTACATTTTTTCTTTTTTTAAACATGAGCTTATAGGAGTGTTCTTTCAATACAAAACAATTCTCAAGACCTTTTCCCTATCACCCATCATTCTTAATGAATTTTCAACTTTTCACAAGATTCCATTAACCATCCTTCACCCCCTATCATCCTGTTTTAGAATAAAAGGCTTTATAAGGCTCAAAATGGGACAATAAGAGTAATGAGAGATAGGTTAGTGTTTAGGGATAATGTGATATGAAATGATGGCCTAAGATCACTTCTCAGTTCAATACACACATGTAGCACTTTCAAACAAAGAGTACCAAGGCAATTTCTAGAAAAGATAGTGAAATGCATGACAAGCTCTCATAAAAGGAAATTAACTATATGTAATGTATAGTTTTAGGCTCAAAGTCCTCACAAGATTTTTGCCTAGAGTCTAAGTGCTTAAGATCAATCCTTCTAGCTAATCAAGTGATTTGATCTAGTCATGCTCAACTCGAACTTGAAAAATTTCAAAAAAATGTTGCCAATTTATCATTAATCATTGACATCTCTCTCAAAAGCATTGAATTAACAAACACGTACTTTCGCACTCAAGCATGCATCACATTCATTCCAAAAAATCCACTTCAATCTTTTCAAAATTTTCAAAAATTTTGTATTCAAGCTCATCAACAACCAAACATCAACAAAACAAAGATTCTCCAGGCAAGCTCAATTCCATTTCAAACCAAACAATCTCCAAATGACTCAATCAAACCACATAATCCAACAAATTCATCAAATGATGACCAATATCAACCAAAATCATCAAGCAAGCCTAAGCATATAATCAGTGAAATCATAATGATACCACATCACATAGGAAATTGAAAAACCAAGAGTAAAGTAATTTAAATTCCTTATCCTACCCCCTCCCCCAAACTTATTTTAGAAAATAAAGTCTAAAATGAGTTTGGAGGGAAGAAGAATAAGAAATTTAAATTACACTTACAAAGGTCCATAGCTATGTTGAAGGTGGTTTTGAAAGCCATTCAATCATTTGCTTGCTTGATCGGTTTGATTTTCCTCATTCACTCGTTCCAATCATGATTCAACCTCGTGCATTGATAATGAAACACGTGAAACTTGTGAATTAGAAATGAACTTAAAAAAATAGGAAGTATTAACATATAAATAGGGAAAAATAGGAGAAACGGATAAATCAAAAATAAGAAACAAAAACCAAAATCAAACTAAACCTAACTAAAATGAGAAAGAAAAGGATATTTGTTGGGGTACCTCCCAACAAGCGCTTGTTTTTAACGTTGTTAGCTCGACGATACCTCATTGCCATTCAAGGGACTTGAAATAAAGTCCAACCCCGATCAAGCACCAACTTCTCATCATCAATTCCTTTCTTGCTTGAATTTCCCGAATTGTTCAAAGCACTCGACATGTGGAATGTCGCCTTCTCTCCATTCATTCGAAGGGTGATACTCCCTTCGAAAACATCAATAAGGGCTTGACTTGTGGTCAAGAAGGGCCTTCCAAGTATCATCGGGATGTCCCGGTCCTCCGGTATGTCGAGAACAACGAAATCCACCAGGAAAATGAACTTTCCAACCTTTATAAGCACATCTTCAACGATACCTCTTGGATATGAGATTGAACGATCCGCCATTTGTAGAATAAGTGAGGTGGGTTTAAGAGTTCCAATCTTCAAACGATTGAAGATGGAAAGGGGCATCAAATTCACACTCGAGCCCAAATCACACAAGACATTCCTAAAAACTTGGCCTCCTATCTCACAAGGTAAAGTGAACTTTCCAGGGTCCTCTTGTTTGTTCAGGATCTTCTTTTGTAGACGAGCACTACATTCCTTTGACAACACAATGGTTTCACCCTTATCAAATTCCACCTTCCTTTGAGCCACATCCTTCAAGAGTTTCTTATGATCCGGCATACCACTCAACAAGTCAATCAAAGAAGCATTTATATCCAATTTCTTGAATGCATCTAACAAATCACCCTTCCTCTCATGCATATTCTCATCAATCGACTCAAGGGGAAGTGCTAGACTATCCATGCTATTCGACTCAACATGCTCTTGAGAAACTTTAGAAGTTGAAATAGAAAGGGTACCTATTTGATTCTTGTAAGCACTCTCCTTCTCTATAGGCTCTAGAGCACCAAATTTACTCTTCACATTTGAAGCTTCATAAG
Organism: Mentha longifolia; assembly: GCA_001642375.2. NCBI lineage: Eukaryota > Viridiplantae > Streptophyta > Magnoliopsida > Lamiales > Lamiaceae > Mentha > Mentha longifolia. Next base: position 35,329,675 of record CM038110.1, read on the forward strand.
CATCCTTCATTCTTTATAGATCGTTTAGCTTATCAAGACGCTCATCAAAGGGAATTGCCTTGGAAATCCTCATTCTAGAATAGTAATCATAAATGTCCCAATTTGTCCAACCTTTTATAGATGGAATAATGGCCAAAGATCTATGATTCTTGGATCGGACTCATCAATTTCCACAAGATTGCTCTTAGCAAGATTCAAAAATTTCTCACAAGGTGATGAGACGGGACTTAGCATTGAAGAGACCAATCGGGACTTGCAGCTCGGAGGAGCAGTGACGAGGTCGAGAGCCAAGAAGCTGCAAGGTTATTTGCAATGCTACGTTTCGAAGAGATTGACAAATGATGGAGTCAAATTTCATCAATACAAGTTGGTGAATTTAACAAGTGTTGAAGATGAAGATTTGGGCGTCCATCATTGAAGAAAAGGAAGACAAGTCCAAGAAAACAAATTTTCTTATATTTTATTTGGGCTTAAAAACTTTGTATTTATTTTTAATTTAGTTTAGTCCAATTATCACAACATGTTTAGGTGATTAATTGGCCTAGTTATATTTAATTAAGGAGTCCGAAATTATCAAGCCCAAGCCTTGTTAATTTCGAAAACCTACCTAGCTTAGGAATTAGATTAGTATTTATGTTAATTTTCGTTCATACTTTGAGACAGACTTGATTGAATGAAAAAAACAGCTTTACGCTATTCTCTTGTCTCACACAACAAATCGTTCCTTAGGTAGAGTTTGATATTGGCGATCTCAAACTTGAACTCATCGACTCGTTCGTGATATCTCGTAGTATCCGGGTTAGTCGAGCCACGAAGATTGCTCCATAAACGCGTTTCGGATTCACGTAGATCCGGGGTTCGTTTCGGGTAAGATTCACAATTTGTTTCCGTTTGAATTCTGCAATTCGTGTTCTTTTCGTTTCCAGCCATTCATCATCGTTCATATATCATAAATATCCATCCTACATCGATCCTGTAGTTATTCCATCCCAGAAAAACCTTAGATTAAGTTCAGATCCGTTTTTGAAACCCTAAGTCGTCCTGAAAATCACCACCATGCCAAATCGAAAACTACTCGTGCGTTTTCGTTGAATTTTGGATAAGTTCTTCATAACCCTAAGTTGTAACTCGTGTTAAAATTTGAGCTTAATCGGAATTGAATTGCTTAGGTTACTGTCGACGCCTATTCAACGTATTTGTGGGTAGAAATTCGGGGAATTGTCATTCGATTTTTCATAGTTATATTTGGATTGAATCTTTCGTGTCTGACGTTGTTCGATTCTCAGCTTCCGCGTATTGTGATCGCATAACAAGGTATATGTGAAGGCGTCGAAGAAACTTCACTCACCATATGAATGGCGTTGCATTGTTGCTTCGGATTCACTTGAGCTTTGCTAGAAGATTCTCCGGCCTTTTGTAGAGAATTCACTTGGTTAGCTATTTGTTTCACTTGTCCTTCAAGCGTCATTACTTGCTTAGCAAGAGTCGTGACCGAAGTAGCAATTGTTGACACTGAATTCTCTAATGCATTCATCTTTTGGCCGGTTTGAGCTATGAAATTTTGTTGTTGGGTAACCATTAGACCTTGATTGCTCACCAATTGTTGCATCAATTGCTCCATAGATTGAGATGTCTTCTTGGCTCTTCAATAACCCCTTGAGAGACGGAGAATCCGGAAGGTGGAACTTGAGCATTGCTAGGATTTCCATAAGAGAGGTTGGGATGATTCCTATTGTTGGGGTGGTAAGCCTGGTTACCACCTTGATTGCATAAGAATAACTTCCTTGGTAATTTCCTTGGAAGCCTTGCTTATTGTAATTCCCATAAGCTCTTTGATCCTCAAAATTCACTTCTTCACTTCTATTGAACTCCCAATTCTCTTGAGATTTAGCCCTTTGAATTTGAGCTTTCCTTTCATCTTCATACTTTCTCTTCATATTAGCAAGTTCCAATGCTAATGCTTCATACCTCTCATCCTCAATTGAAACTACCTTTCTAGAAGGGGCCCTCTCTATTGACCACTGATAGCTATTAGTCGCCATCTCTTCAATGATTATCAACGGTTCCTTTGCATTTCTATTGACTAGGCACCCACCAGAAGTAGCATCTACAATGCTTCGTATATAAGGTGTTAACCCACTATAGAAGTTGGTTATTTGTTGACCCTCATTGAAGCCATGTTGAGGACATTTCCTTAGGAACTCCCTATATCGCTCCCATGTTTCACACAAGGTTTCGTCACCTTGTTGAGAAAAATGTGAGATGTCGTAGATGAGCCTTTGAGCTTTGGAGGGTGGAAATACTTGGAAAGGAAAGCCTTGCACAAATCATCCCAAGTATGGATGTTGGCCTACTTCAATCCTTTGTACCAATCTTTAGCCTGATCTCTTAGAGAAAACCCAAACATTTGCATGCGAATAACATCATTTCAGACTCCATTTAGCTTAACGGTGTCACACATATCAAGAAACATGCTAAGATGGGCGTTTGGATCTTCCATAGGACTTCCACCGAATTGCTCACTTTTGACCATTTGAATAAGTCCGGATTTGAGCTCAAAATTATTGGCGTTGATCGTCCCCCACTCTCCTCTTTGGAATTGCTCCGTAGGAGATTGGAATATATGATTGAGAGGAGGTGGTTGAGCTTCATTGGCTCTTCTTTCTTGCTCATCTTTCCATGCTCGAAATTCTTCCATTTCCTTCATAAGAGCTTCATTGCTTGATGATCTGCTCCCATAGCTTGGTCTTCACAATTTACTCTTTTATGTCTTCTTTCAAATTCCAAGATCAAAGGCTCAACAAGTCTTCCTTGGGATCTAGTGTGCATACACCTACAAAACAAAAATCAAAAGAAAAAAACAAATGCTTGAATTAGCAACTTAATAACCAAATCAACTATTGATATTCAAACTAAATATTCCCTGGCAACGGCGCCAAAAATTGATCGCTGTACTTTTGAGGTAGATAATGCAATGATAATCGAATAAGTATATTCGAGTCGAATCCATAAGGAATGTCAATGCGTGAGAATTTCAAGTAGTAAGCTAGCTACTAAACTCGCTATCCAAGCTACCAACCATCATGTTTTTGGATTTTCGTTTAACTACTAATAATGAAAGTAAAACAAGTTCAACTAAGTATCAACTAAGAACAAACGATCAAATTAGCAAGTGAATTCAATAATAAATGAGGGTGATTCCACAACTATTCTTCGATTAGGCTTAAGTGATGGGCGACTAGAACTTTAACTAGAACTAACCATTTTAATCTAACTTCATGTGGAAAACCTCCTAATTATGATTCATTCAATTCTCATTGCAACGGAATCAAGTTGATTAATGAAAACCCTAATTCCAACCAGGACATCAAGTAATTCATTAACTCCCAATAGCATATTGAGTTCTTTAGCCCTACTATGTCTAGCATGCAATTCTCTTGTTTCCTAGCATCTAATCTAAGTCTCCTAAGCATTAGATCAAATACTTGATATGCAACTATGGTGATCAAGCATAATTACACAATAAAACATGGCACCAAGAGAAATGAACATGAAGTAGAAGGTAAATTCAACAATTAAAGCCTAAACCCATCACCTAATCCTAATCTACATATAACTGGAATCACAAAGGAAATTAGCTAGATATGATTAGAGAAAATAAACCATAAGAAATAGATAAAATCATGCTTAAAAGAAAGAGAAATGAATAAGGAAAATGAATATGGTCTTCAATCCTCAATCTCCAAAGTAAATCTTCACAAATCTTGAAATTACTAAAGTAGCAAAGACGAAATGAAAACTAGGGTTCTAGAGTGAATAGGAAAGCTTAGAATACCCAAATTGGGGATAATTGGGTGTTTAATACATTGGAAATTCATAAAATCTCGAAGTCAAAGGTCAAAACCCGTAAAAAGTGAAGAAACAAGGGAATGGCGCGGCCTATGGGCTGGGGCTCTTGGCCACGCCATTTGATAGATTTTGGGCATTTTGTGGCGTGGGCTACGGCGCGGCCCAGCCCGCGTGAGCTCCTTCTCCAGTTCGGTCTCTTGCGCAGTTTCACGGTTTTCACTCGTTCTCTCTCGTCTGAACTCCGATTCTCGATCCGCTTTTTGCTATGGCTTCCTAACGAACTCCTCTTCGACATGTAATAATTTAATTGGCCAAATATTATCTTCATTTTTCCTGCAAAAAGCATAACAAAACTCGAGAAAATGAGGAAAACGTGAATGCAAGCAATACTTGCAAAACCCTAATAATATCACTCAAAACTCCACACATTCAAGCATGAATTCCACTCTAAATGAACTCAACATGCACATAAAATATGTGTTTATCATATTCATGGGTCTTCCCATGCTTCTATAAGCAGTTCAAAACCTCAACCTGAGAAGAAAAAGAGAGAAGCAGCCTTCAATGCTGATGTTGCTGTTGAACCTCTACCTGCTAAATCAGACCAACTTACAGGGAAGGAGAAGCTGATTTAAGATTTTGCATTGCTTGCACATCGAAATGAGAGATTGTAATCAATCAAGCAACCTCAGCTACATCAATCAAGCTCCTACTAAAAATGACAAGAATGGTCAAGGTAACCCTAGCCCCTCTAAGTTCAATTCTTCTAACGAGGTTGATTTCAATGTGGTGAACCAGGCCACTACAAGTTAGATTGCCCTGATTTGACTCAAGAAGAACGTGACGTTCTACAAGCTATACAGGATCACAAACTGAAAGAACGACGTGATGCCATGATATCTGAGGAAGCATCCAAAAAGGAAGCTCACCTCTCCGATACATCTTCCGAAGAAGATTATCTAGCTGATGGTGATGATGAAGAGAAAGAAGATTACTTTGAGGAAAACTGCCTAGCAGATGAGGTAGATGATGATAATAATGAAGAGTGCTGCATGGGCTTCGATGACAAGATCGAGGAAACCAAGGTAGTTACTGAACTCGTCTGTTCCATACTTTCTAACAATGATTTTGCAGATAAGAATTCACCCGAGATGGTATCTTGAGAGGAATTCAGTCAACAAATGACATATTACAAAAAGCTCGCAACCATGTTCAAAGAACTGGTACTTGTTTGAAAGGGTTTGGAAGAAGAAAATGAGAAGTACATATTGGCGCTCAACGAACAGTATTCTCCTTATGACAATGCTAAAGAAAAGGAAATCAAAACCCTCAAAGTATAGTTTGAGGAATCAGCCTTAATGGAAGAATATTTGAAGGAGATGCTCAAAGAAAAGGATGGTGAAATAGTCTCCCTCACCGAACGATTAACTGATATTGCAACTCAACACGAAGTATTGATCGAGAGATAAGCCCAACTACAATAGAAAGTTGGTCATATGAACAAGGGAAAGGATAAGCTAGAGGAAATCCTATCAGTTGAAAGAAACCCTATTATCAAGATTGGATTAGGGTTTACAGGACAAAGAAAGGATCAAAGTCAAAATGTTGACTGTCAGGTTCAGTTTGTCAAACCTAAAGGCAAATAGACCACCAAGCTAGCTCAACAGTCCTTGCCAGATAACAGATCAAACTGAAGAACCCAGCTCGCCAACCTCAAGGCATACTTGTAATATCCCGAATTTTATTATTAGATATAATTGGTTAAAATAAGTCTTATATATGAATTCAGAATTTTTTTCCAACTTTCTTTGGGAAAATAGAATAAGATAATATATTGTAAAGAATAATTCTTTTAATTTTGATAATTATATCTTTAAGTATATAATAATAATAATAATAATAATAATAATAATAAAATATGTACTATAACTTTAGTAATGATGATACTACTATATATATATATATATATATATATATATGTATATAGAGGTATATTATGCAAATGGGCTTAATTACTATGTATGCATGATTTTTATATTATTATAAAATGCAGATCTATCAATACCTATACTAGATATTGATACCTATATTAATATAATAATTGCCTTGTCAAAAGCCTAATCAAAAGACTTTCTACGTGTCCTTCTTCAAATTAAGCAAATTTGATTGGTGTATGGTCTAAATTGATGACCAATCCAAGCTATTATAGTAAATAAGCTGCAATATCTCTTCTATAAATAGGGGGCTATGACACCTCTAATCAATCGGTATCCAATTCTAGTTTCTACAGATTAAGGAGCTTGTAGAACAAACGAAGCTGGAGAGGACTGTTGTTGTTGCTAATGTAAAATAAAACCTTCCGCTACGCTTATAAATAAAATCTCTATATTTTCGTACACCACGAGTTATATATAATATTACGGGTACTTAGACAAATCAGCCAGCATGGGTTGTTCGGCTTAGCTAAACCCATAATTTGAGTTGTATGTCCCGATCCCGTATTTAAATATTATATTATTTTATGTCTACGGGTATTCAGACACAGGCGGCCAGTATGGGCAGTATGATTTATGTACCCCGTAGTTCGTGTTGTGGGTCCCGATCCCGTATTTAATTTCTTAATAATAGGGTTAAATATCCCCAAGCCATGAGCCCATTTCTATCCCCGCTTTTTAATTCCAATCCCTTGCCATATCCCGGCATACGTGCCTTCCCTCGGGAACTCGGGCGTGACAATACTGATCAAAGAACACGCACCATCAACCTCAAAGAGTCAGCCCAAGCAGCCAGCTCAGAGGAAATCAGATCGACCTATTCCATCTAAAGGCCAATCTGATAAAAAGGAGAGAAAAGGCTCAAACTGCTCCCAAACCATAAAAGAAGAAATCTGCACATCAGAAGCAGAATTACTATGAGCAGTGGCCTAATCATCATGATTATGGTCATCATGAGCAATGGAACTAGCAGCGCTACTATAATCAACAGTAGTTCTATCCATCAGATCACTACTCAAACTGCTGTCAGGTCAGCCAATAAACTGGGTACCCAAACCCGTGGTGCCAGTTCGGTTACTATGAGAAGCCTATGCCTCCAGATTACTACTACTCTGCTCAACAACCTTACCATCAATTTGGCTACTATGATGACTCATTCTTCTATGCAGATCAGTATCAATCCGTACCTCAACCCTACAGGAATAGGTCAAAGAAGAAGAATGCTCCTAAAGCTGCAAAGAAAACCTAATCTGCTAACAAGGCACAAGTTCGAATGGGTTGCTAAATCTGTTTAATTGTAGGTTGGAAGACAAGAGTGAAGGCGTCGAGCTATCGGTGGATTTGTCCGGATCATTGATAGTGGTTGCTCGAAGCACATGACTTGCGACAGAAGTTTGCTGTCAGACTACATCGAACGTGACGGACCTCAAGTTACCTTTGGTGGAAACGACAAAGGAAAGACTAGAGGCTATGGTAACACCTGTGTTGGTAAAACAACAATTAAAGATGTCACGTTTGTTGAAGGTTTAAATCATAATCTCTTTTTTTGTCAGTCAACTTTGCTCAAGTGCTAAACGAGTAGAGTTTACTTCTAACAAATGTCTAGTGAGGAATCAGGAATGAGAAGAAATTCTTCTTACCAGAATTTTGCAGGATAATCTCTATATAGTCTAGTGGACTAATGAAAATGAATCCTGCCTTCTCACCAAGACCTCTAACGAGCTAACCTGGCTGTGGCACAAGAGATTGAGTCATTTGAACTTCAAGTCTATCATCAACCTGGCTCGTAACAAACTGGTGGATGGGCTACTAGATCAAGTATTCAACAGAGATCATGTGTGTGAAGCTTGCCAAGCTGAGAAACAGTCTAGGACGTTCTTTCCATCAGTAGCAGCTCAAGCAACTAGCAGAATACTTGAACTTCTCCATCTGGATCTATTTGGACCAGTTACTCCTTTAAGTATGAACGGTAGAAAATACGCTCTTGTAATTATAGATGATTATTCTAGATTTATGAGAGTTATTTTCATGTACAAAAAGAATGAGACTTTAGAGAAGTTGCCAGCCCTACTCACCGGACTGTGCAATGAAAAGGATACCACTATCATCTCAATTCAATTTAATCGAGGAACTGAGTTCATCAATCAAATGATTGAAACCTATTGCGCAGAGAAATAGATAAATCATCAAACTTCAGTTGCCCGCACACCTCAACAGAACAACATTGTTAAACGTCGCAATAGATCACTGAAGAAAGCAGCTCGAACAATGCTTAATGAAACTCAAATTCCCAAGATGTTTTGGGCAGAGGCAATCAACACAGCTTGCTACACCTAGAACAAATCGGCTGTCAATATTCGATAGGGAAAGACTCCATATGAGCTGTGGAACAACAAGAAGCCCAAACTTAAGTATTTTAAATCTTTTGGCAATTTGTGTTATATCCACAACAATGGAAAATGTCAATTAAAACCCTTTGATAGCAAAGCTGATCCTGGAGTTTTCTTAGGGTACTCCGAGACTAGCAGAGCGTTTAGGGTTTATAATAAGGTTACCATGACTGTGGAGGTAACACCTTATATTATATTGTTTTTAATGAATCTATCTGCTTGTACAGGGAAAGTTCAACAGGAAATCAAATATATCAGTCAACATATTAGACCAGCTCACGAAATTAGTTTCTCGATGAAATCCTAAGTTGGGGTCCTACTGATCTGGAAAAAGAAGCAGAACCAGTTTAAACTAATCACAACCAGGTCTCATAGAAAGGGGGAATAAATGAGCCCACATCAAGCCATGCACCACCAGCTGACTCAATGCAATCTGGTCTTGATGCACAAATCAATCCGAACCAGACAACCGATGAACCGGTCACTATACAATCTACCCGAGATCAATATGTCACTATGGACCAGTTAGCTAATCAACTAGAGTAGTTTAACCCCTTCACTCCTCAAGCTCATCCCGAGTTTGATGATCCCATTGAAGAGCGAGAATCTAAACTGTCGGAAGAAGAGATCACTCGTCGAAGACGATAGGTTGATGCTCATCCTGAAGAGCTCATTGTTTGGAACCCAAGAGTGGGTATGAAGAAAAGACGACAAATTGGAGAAAGCTATCTTCTAAGCTGCTATCTCTCATATGTAGAACCTAAGGACGTCACCAAAGCTCTAAATGATGCAAATTGGACAACTGCCATGCAAGAAGAGTTGAACAAGTTTAAGAGAAATGAAGTGTGGTCTCTCGTGGATCAACCTCATCATCAAGGCATCATTGGTGTTAAATAGATTTTCAAGAATAAGAGAGATGAAACTGGTGAAGTAATTCGCAACAAGGCTAAATTAGTTGCGAAAGGCTACTGTCAACAAGAAGGGATAGACTATGATGAAACATTTGCACCGGTTGCAAGGTTGGAAGCCATCAGATTGTTTCTAGCCTATGCAGCTCATCATAGATTCAAAGTCTATTAGATGGATGTCAAGAGTGCGTTTCCCAACGGCAGACTGAAAGAAAAAGTCTACGTGGAACAACCTCCAGGTTTTGAAGAATGAGACCATTCCAAAGTCTACAGATTGCACAAGGCAGTCTATGGACTAAAACAAGTTCCCCGAGCTTGGTATGAAAATTTGGCAAAGTTTCTATTGGAATCTGGATTTAAAGGAGGAAGAGTCGACAAAACACTATTCACTATCAAAGTGAAGGAACATATCTTTTTAGTACATATTTATGTTGATGATATTATATTCAGATTAAAATCTCAATTTTTGTGTGACATGTTTGGTCAACTCATGAAAGACGCTACAAGATGTCTATGATTGGTGAGATGAACTTCTTCCTAGGGTTGCAGGTTAAGCAGTCTACTGAAGGAATTTTCATCTGCCAGACCAAATACACACACGAGCTGACAGACAAGTTTGGTGTCAAGGACAACAAACCTGTTAAAGTCCCAATGGTCGCAAAAGGAAAGATTGATCCAGATCCCGAAGGAAAATCGGCAAACATAACTCAGTATAGAGGGATTATTGGTTCTTTACTTTATTTAACTACTAGTCTACCTGAAATTTCTTTTGCAGTTGGAGTGTGTTCCCGTTATCAAGTTGCACCAAAGGAATCTCACCTGGAAGCTGCAAAGAAGATTCTTCATTACGTTAAAGGAATTGCATATTTCGGTTTGTGGTACCCTTGTGATGATAATCTGGAGCTAATGGGTTACTCAGATTATGACTATGCAGGTTGCAAACTGGATAGGAAGTCCACATTAGGAACCTGTCAATTTATAGGCAGTAAACTGATCTCTTGGTTCTCCAAGAAGTAAACTTCCGTGGCAACCTCAACAACTGAAGCTGAATACATGGCAGCAGGGAGCTACTGTGCACAGATATTGTGGTTAAAGCAATAGCTTAAAGATTACGATATCTCAGTCATTGAAGTGCCAATTTTCTGTAATAACACAAGTGCCATTGCCATCACCATGAATCCAGTTCATTACACAAGATGCAAGCATGTGGATGTGATACATCACTTCATACGTGATCATGTGGAGAAGAAGGATGTGGTGATTGAGAAGATACACATTGATATTCAGCGAGCTGATATTTTGACCAAACCTCTTCAAGAGGAAATGTTCAAAATGCTTTGTGGAAAACTATGGCTACTCAGTGTGACCTGACAGTTTGACCACCAGATCAGCTTCCCAATCCAGTTCGATGGATGCTAGACTAGAATGCATCAACTTAAAGCAGTTCATTTGCATCAACCAAACTGCTCAATCAACACTGATGTCGTATCAATCTCCAACTCTAAAAACTTCTTCATTAAGTTTTACCTTCTAATCATTATAATTTATTGATGCATGTGTATTATTTATTGAGAATTTGTACTGACACAACCAATGACATTCTCTCACTTTTACTTAGAATGTCAAAGGTTTTTTACGGAGATCGAGGGTGCATTTAATTCTGAGGCGATGGTTGCGTGGAAAGGCAATCTACGTGCGACACACTCGCCGACCCACTCGCAGCCCACTCGTACATTTTCACCCCCACGATCCCACGATGCACACAGACACATTGATCTCGGCCGTTCAGATTGATTAAATCAATCTCAGCCATAGATTCATTTCTCTATATATACACACTATATCACTGTAGAAGCATCACTTTCACATTACCTTGCACATTTTCGCCGTTTCCATACTTGAGAATTTTTGAAAACCCTTAATTTTTAAAATTCCCAAACTCTAACTCCTTTCAAATGGCAAAAATTCACTCTGCTTCCGGCCAAGTTGCCAAGAAACCCCTCTCGTGGAACAAGAGAATCCTTCTTATCCAACAGAAGCTCTCGCTGCAGTGTGTGGCTGTTCTGGAAAACTACAAATTTTCTGGTCTCGACCCACTCTTTGACCTCATCTGCCGGTATGATGGATTTCACAAGATTATCATAGCCCGGCCACCGTATTTCCTGCCCAGGCACACTGCCATCTTTTACTACACATTTTCCACTGTGGAGAAGGACCCCTCACGGCAACCTTCCGAATATCGACCCAAGGTGCTCCCGACTTGCTTATTGAAGTTTTCCCCCTTATCCTGAAAGCCTACAACTTGAAGGATGAAGGTGACATCAGCCGTGTTGATGCCATGCCCCTCACCCACGTCAACAATGTCAACAACCGAGTGATGGTCCGGCCCGCTGAAATCTTCGATCTGAAAACTTTC
>CM038110.1:35941331-36136329 GCA_001642375.2 Mentha longifolia
CAATCCGGGTACCATGAGCAGCCCCATCATTTTAAAAATCATGCTGCCTATCCCGAATACTATGAGGAGCTTTACTGGTAGGCTAAAGAATATCAGCCCGCTCCGTGTCCCTCCAGGAAGAAGAAGTCCCACAAGAAGAAGACTTATTCTCATCCCAAAGAACCCGTAACTACTAACAAGGCACTAATTTATTAGTGGGTTGCTAAGTCTGTTCAATTGCAGGATAGGAATAAAGGAGTCAGCTAGCTACTGGCAAGATCGTCTGGTTATTTAAAAGAGCAGCTGCTCCAAAGGCATGAACCGCAACAAAAGCTTCCAGCCAGACCGACTGGGAAAAAAGAACTAATGAATTTATAATCTCACGTCAAGGGGGAACTGGGCATCATCATCGAGTTGCACTGAGAATGCGAATGCAGTACAACATAAATCCATTCAGCTCGCTGCGAAAAGAATTTTCCAAAAATCAACCAGCCCCCTCTCATCCAACTTATTGTTGGGAACCCAAATAAAGAAAAGGGAAATTGGAGAAAGCTGGCACTTCTATTTATATCCTAGTAGATCGACTTCCTAGGTCAATCACTGTTATGCCACTAACTTTTTCCCGCTCGTTATCAACTAAAATGGAGGAGCTTGCTACCGATTATCAAGCCCGCCATTAGCAACAACACGTGATTATTGACGAGTTGGCCACTCAGTATCTAGCATGCTCAAAATATGATCATTAATCAAGGAGGTGGTGTTACAGCTGGCTGCTCACACTAGTTGGTTGCTCCCTCCAGCTCGCTGTGGATTTCAGTTGGCTGCTCTCTTTAAGCCAGCTCGCTCTTCAATAACACGTCTATTCTTTCAAGAACCTGATGATCAATTAAGGGGGAACCTGGGAATTTGTATCAATCCCAGTCTAAGTGTGTAGCCTCTTTTCTCTTGCCCTTACTGCATTTATTAATTGTTAATTGCAACAACTTTATCCTAGGGTATGAGGAAAGTTACTGTAGATGAAGGGATTATCTAACTTAAAGCTTCACCCTTCAAAATTCCCTTCTGCATGTGTCTTATCCACTTATTATTACCCTCTAACATATCTATAGTTTTACCTAGTTTTAATAGCTAGGAACTTGAAAAGTCTCTCCAGGATCGAGGGGATTGGAACTTAAATTCTGACGGTTCGAGTGAAAAACGACGTGCGTATATTTCACTTGCTCAACCACTCGCAACCGCCACTTACACACGATCCCATGATCATATGCTAGCTTAATCCTACCCGTCGAGATTTTCTTGAATAATCATGACCATTGAACTTTACTCTATTAATAAGCTGCTGTGTGTAGGAGAAAACCATTTTTTCTAACTCCCGCATCCTTAGATTCTTGCTCTCTTCAAGTTTTTTTCACATATTCTACAATGGTTGTAGATTTATCATTCACAGAGCAAGTTAAGTCAGTTATTCCGTCAATCTTCTTCGAGAAGATAGTTTTTCTCAACAACTATGACTACGAAGGGCTGAACCACATCTTTGACTCCATCAGCCGTTGTGACAGTTTCTTCAACGTCGTCACTGCAAAGCCACTCCACCTTCTCCCTAGGAAAGTTGCCTAGTTCTTCTGCTCCTTCACGGCGATGAACAGAGACCTAGAATCTGCAACTTTCCGCCTCGAAGGCGAAGGAGAAGGAGAGCCAGATATCTCATTTCCGGTACTGTCGTTGGTTCTTCAAGCCTACCATCTCACCGATGCAGGAGCCCTCTGCAGTATCGATGATATTCATATCTCTGCTATCCATGAAGTCTATCAGCAAGCGCTGATCTCACCGAAGAAGAAATACAATTTAAAGTCATTCTACCAGAGCCTATTAAAGCCGGAGTACCGAATTCCTTTTAAATTCATCCACAACGTCTTTCTATCCTACGCCGGCTCCAACGAGAATGTCTCCTTGCCCAAGCTAAGATTAATGTCTGCTGTGTTGTTGCAGGTGGATGTTAATTGGGCAAGGTTGCTAGTCAACCTACTGATCGTGGAAGTAAAGAGGATCTCTCGGGTCCTTGATGGCGACAAGGTGGTGGAAGTCAAGGTGAAGTATCCCCTCCACCACGGGACGAAAATTAGTTTCCTTATGCACTCTTATCTGCCAGATCATGATTGGTCTGACAAAGAAGAGCTCTCCAAAGTCCAGCTTGTTCCGAACAACAAATTGCAGCTGGAGATGCAGCTTGGCGTGACTGCCTACATGATCGGCAATGTCTCTGATGCCGCTAATTAACACGTATTTTATGTGCATGTTGAGTGTATTTTGTATGTGTTTGAGTCTCGATTTATGTGCTTTAAATGTTACAAATACTAGGGTTTCTGAACTTGTAGTATATTCTATACCTTTCTCATTTTCTCTCGATTTTTGATCTACTTTTGTAGGAAGTCGGAAGAGCATTCGAGTAGCTAAGGATTGAGGGCCAAAGACGAGGAAGAAACAAACTCAAAAAGGTGGAAATTCGAGTTAGAAAGTCGGCTCGGATGAAGAACGAAGAAAACCGGAAGAAGGAAGCAAAGAGGCATGGACCGGTCAAAGCAAGGAAGACCGGCAGTCGGACAGACCGCCTGTCACAACCCGAAAATAATTATTTCTTTAAAATTACTTTAAGTTGTTTATTTTCAATTAGCTGAGTTGGTTCTGGACTGCGATGGAGTCGAAACTTGGTCCATCTCTGTTTTATTGTCACTTTGAGTTGAGGATTTAGAAAAGGGGGTAGATGAGGTTTGCGTACTATTGATGGGAATTGCAGCAACAACGGTGGCGCCGCCGCCGTTATTTCTGAATGAAAAGTAGAACAAATAAGTGTCCTGTAATTGGTTTTCAAAATGATTTTGTGTAATGGTGTCAGATGGAGAGAAACGAGAGTAACAAAGGGCTAGGATCATGAACAAAATATTAATTTGGTTCAGGTTAGTGGTGATGAAACTTCCTTTTCAAGGATGATTTGTGCACGAAAATAAAGAATTAACAGAGCAGAAAATAGAAGGACACAATGAGATTTACGTGGTTCGATCTATCGGAATAGATCTACGTCCACGGAGCAAAAGAGAGTATGGCTATTATTACTAATATGCATGTAGCTTTACAAAGATCGTTCCCCCCCTCAATCTATTCTAAGCCTCTATTTATAGGTAATTACATGGAGTTTGAATATAATACAAAGTCTTCTCCTATTTGCACTTGGACTCTTTGGCTTGATCTCCTCCTTTATGGATAAACACCGAGCTTCTAGATCTCTCTTAGAGCTTGAGTTGTAATCGATGTAGGAGTGTAGAAGTCTCTTATTTCGAGTTGGGCCGAACTGCGTAGGCCGAGCTTAACTGTCGGGGCCCAATTATATTGGGCCTGATGCTTGGGCCTAGTAGTTAGGCCATATCCTATCACATCCCCCCCCAAAAAGATGTAGAAGCGAGGGTGTAACATAGGGGAAATAGTTGTGGTGGGAGTAGTCTAAAGTTCGTACTGCCTCGTTAAGACGAGGTCGGTTAAAAACTTCTCGCCCCGACGAAAAATAAATTCGACGAAGTCGAGTTCGTACCGCCTCGTTAAGACAAGGTCGGTTAAAAACTTCTTGCCCCGATGAAAAATAAATTCGACGAAGTCGAGTTCGTACCGCCTCGGTAGGACGAGGTCGAAGAAAAATACGTTGCCCCATAAAAAATAAATTCGACGACATCGAGCGTGTACCACCTCGTTAGGACGAGATGGGTAAGAAGGGGAAAGCGAGAATGGAACGACAGTTGGAGTCCCAAGTGAGTGGGACACGTGTCATGTTGCGGTAGTGGGAGTTGAAAAGGGCGGAAGTTTTTTGAATAAAACTTCCACTGTACGCCACTCTCCCTCACTTTACCCTAATTTCGGGAAATTGAGAGTGAGAAAACCTTGCCGCCGCTTGTCGCGCACTACCGTCGTTTTTCCGTTCGATTTGGCACAGTTTCAACCGGACATTCCTTCAGTTGGCCACTGCAGTCAATATTTACAAGTAAGTAATCCGACTATGTCTGCTAATTCGTCTCCTAGTGCTAGTGAAGATAGGTCCATGGGTTTTTCCGATTCGCCGCCGGCGACTTCCAATCGGGGTGGGGAAGCGGAAGTAGATATATATTCCGTGAAATCTCCTTGTCCGGTTAAGCATAGGGTAGTTTTTCCACGGCCATTAAAGTCGAAGGATAGAGCTTTTAGCTTTTCGTCGGTCCTTAAGGGCCCAGAAATTCTTAGTCTGGCTCAAAATTATTTATTTCCCGATTATGTGGAATGGATGGTTCCTCGGGCTGAGGATAGGGCTTCGGAGCCTCCTCATGGCTTTTTTACTGTTTACGAGGACTGTTTGCATCACGGTCTTCGTCTTCCCCTACCTCCAGTATTCGCCGAACTTCTGAGAAAGTGCGAGCTTCCTTTAGGTCAACTGTTTCCGAATTCTTTTTGTCAGTTATGTGCTCTTGGTGTGATGGTCAAGCGACACGGGTACGACCTTAGTGTAGATATGATTCTTAGATTTTTCCAACTTAGGTCATCCGGTGGTTGGTTTTATCTTTCCCCCCGTCTCGGCTTCAAAGTTGAGACGAAGTCGAAGGTGACGAACTGGCAGTCAAAATTTTTCTTCTGCCGGTTCGGTGAAGTCCCCGAGTTTATATGGAAGGTGGGGAAATTAGGGAAACAGAAGACAGAGTTTTGCTTTAGTGAGCTGGAAGAAAGACTCCATGGCCATATTGGAGAAGCGTTTTCCGAGACCGATCTGGCTCTTGCAGGGCTGAGCCCTTATGATCCCGCTTCGATGGAAGAGCCGGTGAAGGGTGAGGCTATATTTCTCTTTTTACTGTGTACTTAATGTGAATATCATTTGACTAGCGTTGTTTCTTTTGCAGTGAAGCTAGTCAAAGACAGGAAGAGGCCGAGGTCCGCGGACGCTGTAGTGCTGGAGAAGGCGGGTTCCGAGGTGTCATCGGAACGAACTGCTAGTGTACCGGGATCCTCTCCATTGAGATCGCCCTCTCCACAACCGTTAGTTCTTCGGTCGAAGGTACCGAAGCCGAACAAGAAAGCTTCGGCCACAGGCGACAAGATTCTAGTCGTTGGCCAGCCCTCGATTAGTGCAGCCTGCCCGGTGATCGAGTTGGAAGTACAACACCGGGATTATCCTGAGGTGAGGACTTTAACCTTCTCTATGTTGGGTTTTATGTGATGTATGTGCTGATATTGCTACCATCTGCAGGATGCCGACCTGGTGACGGCGAGCTTCCATAACTGGGTGGACGGGTTGGTGAAGAGTGCGTCCACCCTTACCAGCTATGTAAACGATGGGGTCTCGAAGTTCAATGAGACGAACCGCATTCGTCGTCAGCTGGAGAAAGAGAAGGCTAGCTTGACGAGCAAGCTCGATGCTGCTGTGCTGGAGGCCAGGGAGGCGAAAAAGAAGGCGGACGATGCTGTTGCCGCAGCTGAGGCGGCTCAGAAAGAGGTGGCCGTTCTGAAGGCCAAATTGGAATCGGCCGAGGCTGATGTTGTGGCTCGCCAAGGGTCCGTTCTCTGAGCCTATACTGAGAGGCTCTTCTTATCTGAGTTCTTCTCGGGTTTTTGCGGCGACGTGGCGGAGTTAATGACAGATCGATGTGTCGCCGAGACGGTGGAGGCCGTTGCCAAGGACATTCCGGACCTCGATAAGGCAAGGTACGGACACAAGGAGGTGTCCGAGGAGGAACTCAACCGCGGCTTCGTGGAAATCGTCCTGGAAAATTTGAAGGCGGTTCCTCTCCTTGAGAACCTGGCGGCCTCTACTGACCTGCTAAGTGCCGAAGTAATTAGGGACAGTTCGGTAGATCGTGATCCAGTCATGGATGCGATCGTTGCCGAACTGAATGCCGCCCCGAAAAGAACCGAGGCTGATGGCGTAGATGGTGACGATGCTGAGTTGGAAGCCGAAGCTCCAGAGGGTGCATCTCAAAACGAGGAGGAGGTCAGTTGATCGCCTCCTCGTCTCTTTTTTTTTTTTTTTTTTTTTGTAGCATGTACTTCGTCATCAGTAGGATGGCGCATTTTGCTGAATTAATGAAAACTTTATTTCTTATGAGAAATTTGTTTCCCTTTTTGTAGTTTTCTCCGTCTCCGAAACTTTTCGACGCCTCTCCTTACATAGCACAAATCGATAATTTACTTCGAACTCTTGAAGCCAAAAATAGCGAAATTCTTCATTGCAAAGACCAAGTGGGCCATATTGAACATGAAACCGAAGTGAAGCTGCAAGCCAGTCAGATTAAATCGGATGGGTTGCAGGCTCAATTGCTCGAGCTGAAGGAGAAGCATAATAGACTTAAGGAAAAGGCCAAGCGCACCGAAGAAGAATTCCTTGAGTACGAATCAATTATCCGCCGAAGCGGGAAGCCTACTATTGCCGAGGTCTTGGCCAAGGTGGATGGAAAAAGAGAGTGGCTGCAGCGTTTCCGGCGTGATTATGGCGAGGACTCTTGGGAGTACCGGGGGTTGGTTGACGAGATAGTCGAAGCCATCAACTCGTATGAGATTGTAAAAGCTCGTCGGCCTAAACTACTTCAATACTTAACCGCTGATACGAGCTCTTCGAGTTCGGCGAACTCTGATCCGAATCCGGGAATTCTAGATGCAGCCTCAAGGGCTTTCTTGGAAGGTCCGCGTGAGCAACCTCGCTTTCCAGGGATATCCCGAGTTCCTGCTCGAAACCCGGGTAATAGAGTTTCAGTAGGACGAGGACGAGCTCGAGGTTCTGTGGCAAGGAACCCGAATCGAGCTTTGGCTGGTCGAGACCGAGGTCGAGGCTTTTCTGCGCTTAGGGGCCGAGGTATTGCTCCTATTGATTACATTATGGGTTTGCCTTCACCTCCGGCTAGGCAGAGTTTTGCCGATAGATGGTTTAACTGTAGCAAGCCTTCGAGCTCAACGGCACCTCCTTGATGTAATCGTCCTTGTAATTGTAATCATTTCTTATATGGAATAAGATAGATAGATTTAACTTACTTTATTAAAAGGCGAAGGTTTCCTTTAACAAAGTTTTTCTTTAATAGTTCACTTCGTCTTTTGAGGAAGTTTTTGCCTTAATAGCTTACTTCGTCTTTTGACGAAGTTTTGTTTTAATAGCTTACTTCGTCTTTTGATGAAGTTTTGCTTTGATAGCTTACTTCGTCTTTTGAGGAAGTTTTGCTTGTATAGCGTACTTCGTCTTTTGACGAAGTTTTGCTTGTATAGCGTACTTCGTCTTTTGACGAAGTTTTGCTTTGATAGCTTACTTCGTCTTTTGAGGAAGTTTTGCTTGCATAGCTTACTTCGTCTTTTGACGAAGTTTTGCTTGCATAGCTTACTTCGTCTTTTGAGGAAGTTTTGCTTGTATAGCGTACTTCGTCTTTTGACGAAGTTTTGCTTTGATAGCTTACTTCGTCTTTTGAGGAAGTTGTGCTTGCATAGCTTACTTCGTCTTTTGACGAAGTTTTGCTTTGTACACCCAGTCCTCGTCAAAAGGCGAGGTTAGGGTTTTTATAGTTCCTTATTTGTCGAATTTATCGATAGGGGTGGTCCCCTTACGCGCGTTTAGGTATCACTCCATGATTGGAGTTTACTTTTATCCTTAAAAGGATATTGAATTACCCTCGTCAGGGTTTTGAAAAAGAAGTGAGATATTTTGCATGAGTGGAAAGAAAACATGCTATATGAAATATGCAAGACCAGAGTTAAGGAAAAAGAAAACTTTATTAATAAAAAGAAAACGAAGTTAAAAATAAAATAAAAGGACGACCTGACCCGAGACCCATATGAACTAACCAACTTTAAACTCAATCCCTTCCACTTATGCGAAATATCTCTTTAAATGAGAAATATGCCATGTTCGGGGTATTAGCTCACCAGATAAATGGGCGAGCTTGTATGATCCTTTTCCGAGGACTTCCTTGACTCGGTAAGGTCCTTCCCATGTGGTTTCCAACTTGCTGAGCCTCTCTGCTTTACTGACCTCATTATTCCTAAGTACGAGGTCGCCTACTTGAAACTGCCGATACTTCATTCTTTGGTTGTAATACCGAGCTACTTGCTGCTTGTACTTAGCTTCTCTTATGTAAGCTAGCTCTCGCTTCTCTTCCAACAGATCCAGGTCGGGTCAAAGCCCTTCCTCATTGGCTTCGGTTGAGAAGTTAAGTGTGCGATGGCTCGGCAAGCCGATCTCTACTGGGATCACTGCCTCGGTTCCATACACCAAGCTATAAGGTGTTTCTCCATTCGAGGTCTTGGGAGTTGTCCGGTATGACCATAGGACTTGGGGTAGATTTGCTGCCCAATCTCCTTTGGCTTTGTCAAGACGAGTTTTGAGTCCCTTCAGGATTGTTCTGTTTGTAACTTCGGTCTGGCCATTCGCTTGAGGATGAGCAACTGAAGTGAATTTTTGCTGGATATGAAGCCCTTCGCACCATTCTCTGAATACTCGGTCCGTGAACTGCGTTCCGTTATCCGAGATGAGGATGTGAGGTACGCCGAAGCGACAAACCACGTTCTTCCAGACGAAGTTTAAGGCATTCTTGCTCGTAATCTTCGCCAAGGGTTCAGCCTCGACCCACTTAGTAAAGTAGTCAATAGCTACGATGAGAAACTGGATCTGTCCAGGAGCTTTGTCGAATGGTCCGACGATGTCGACTCCCCATTGCACGAATGGCCAGGGGCTTTGCATGCTTACAAGGTCGGCCTGTGGTAACTTCGGCACTGTCGCATGGATCTGGCACTTCGGGCATTTTCTGACAATGTCGATTGCATCTTGTAACACTGTAGGCCAGTAGTATCCCCACCT
Organism: Mentha longifolia; assembly: GCA_001642375.2. Lineage (NCBI taxonomy): Eukaryota > Viridiplantae > Streptophyta > Magnoliopsida > Lamiales > Lamiaceae > Mentha > Mentha longifolia. Next base: position 35,950,153 of record CM038110.1, read on the forward strand.
CATTATCTTTCGTGCTAGTGCTCGAGCTCCGATGTGACTCCCACACGCTCCTTCATGCACCTCCCTTAGTGCATAATTTGCTTCATTTGGTCCAGCACATCGTAAAAGGGGTTGGAGATACGATCTCCGATAGAGTACTCCTTGCTCCAGGGTGTACTTTGGGACTTTGCTGAGGAGTTTCCTAGCTTTGAGCTTGTCGTGAGGCAGTTCCCCCTTTTCTAGATAAGCTCGGTAGGGGGTCATCCAGTTCGGCTCGTCCTCCTGTATGAGGTTTAGCTCGGCTTCTTCAATGCTTCGAAGTTTGACTTCTTCTACAGGCGAGTTGGTTGAGGATGAAGCCAGTTTGCTTAAGGCGTCAGCTCGGTTATTTTCCCCTCTAGGAATCCGCCGCAGCTCGAAGTATTCGAAACCTTCTTGAAGACTTTTTGCCTTTTTCAGATACTTCTTCATTCTCTCCTCCTTTGCTTCGTACCTGCCTAGCATGTGGCTCACAATGACTTGGGAGTCACTATGAACTTGGACGGCTCGTATATGCAATGACGGAGCCAGGCGGAGTCCAGCAATTAGCGCTTCGTACTCGACTTCATTATTCGTCGTTGGGAAGCTAAACCGAAGTGCATACGTTGTCTCCGTTCCATCCGGACTGAGTAACATCACTCCTGCTCCGCTGCCGGTATGACCTGAAGCACCATCTACATAGACTTTCCAGCAGTCTGTTGGAGGTTTTTTAGGCTGTTCGACTTCGGTTTTGCTTGAGGGGAATTCGTCCTTCTTTGGCACTTCGGAAAATTTGGTCTCTACCAGGAAATCTGCTAGGGCTTGTCCCTTTATGGCTTGCCGAGGACAGAAATTTATTTCATGCTCACCAAGTTCGACTGCCCATTTTGCGATTCTACCTGAGGCTTCAGGTTTAGTCAATACTTGGCGAAGTGGCAGGTCGGTCAAAACTTGTATGGTGTGTGCTTGGAAATATGGTCTCAATCTTCTAGCAGCATTTACCAGTGCAAGAGCGACATTTTCCAATGGCTGGTACCTTGTCTCCGGTCCTTTCAGAGCTCGACTAATGAAATAAACAGGAAGCTGCCGACGTCCTTCATCCCGAACTAGCACAGCACTTATGGCTTCATCCGTCGCTGCGAGGTATAGGGAGAGGACCTCTCCATCTTTTGGGACAGACAAAGTCGGGAGCTTGGCTAGGTACTTCTTCAGCTCTTCGAATGCCGATCTGTGCTCGCCATTCCATTCGAAGTCAGGTGTTTTCTTGAGGATTTTGAAGAATGGGAGCTGCTTTTCGGCGGCTTTAGATAAAAAATGACTTAGCACTGCCAAATAGCCCGTTAGTTGATGCACATCGTGAATAGTTTTTGGGATCTTCATTTCCTGGACAACTCGGACTTTTGCGGGATTGGCCTTCAAACCTTCCTGCGATACCCAGCACCCCAAAAATTTTCCTGATCGAACCATAAAGGTACATTTCTCGGGGTTGAGCTTCAGATTCACTTTCCGAAGTAAGCCGAAGATGATTTTGAGGTCATCAACGCAGGTCGCTGGTTCCCTACTTTTGACGACAATGTCATCAACATAGACTTCCACAATCTTTCCAATGTGTTGTTGGAATATCTTGTCGACCATCCTTTGATAGGTTGCTCCCGCGTTTTTAAGCCCAAACGGCATCTTCTTGTAGGCGAAGACGCCAAAATCCGTGATGAAAGCTGTTTTCGGTGCATCCTCCTCGCTCATCAGGACTTGATGATATCCTTTGTATAGATCTAGGAAGCTGAAGACCTTGTGACCCACCAGGGCTTCTACTTTCTTGTTAATGTTGGGCAAAGGGTAGCAGTCCTTTGGACAATGTTTGTTAAGGTCAGTATAGTCGATGCACATCCGCCAACCTCCTTGTTATTTTTTGACCATGACCGGGTTAGCTATCCACGTCGGATATTTGACTTCAAATAGAATGTCGGCTCTTCGGAGCTGTTGCACCTCGTCATGAATGACTTGACTTCGTTCTGCCGCGAAGACTCGTTGCTTCTGCTTTATTGGCTTCACCTCGGGGTCGATATTCAGCCGGTGAGTGATAATGTTGGGCGCCACTCCGGTCATGTCAAGGGGTGTCCAGGCAAAAACATCTCTGTATTCCCGAAGAAGTTGGACGATCTGCATATGGAGTTCGACTCCTCCTGTGAAACCTACTTTGACGACCTTGAACGGGTCGTCTTTGTAGAGTACAATGTGTTCTACCGGCTCATTTGATGCAGATTCTTGCTTCGGCTCCAACTCTTCGGGTTGCTGTAATTGCTATGCTTGGGAGTGCTGAGGTGTCCCGGCACCTCGTAGTGCGATCTGCATGCACTCCTTTGCCCTTTTTTGGTCACCTCGAACTATGATCACCCCGTTTTTTGACGGGATTTTGATCGTTAAGTGGTATGGTGAACAGATCGCCTTGACCCCCATCAGCCAATCCCTTCCGAGTATAACATTATATGGAGAATCCGCTTTAACAACGAAGAAATTGATGACCTTAGTGGTTGATAAAGGGTGAATCCCCACTGTGACGGGTAGCTGTACGACCCCTTCCGTTTGCGTCTCCTGTTGGACGAAGCTCTTTAGTGGGACTGGTGCTGGTGCGAGCTGCGTCCTCTCCACTCCGAGCTGGTCGAAGCAACTCTTGAAGAGGATGCTGACCGAGGCTCCGGTATCGATGAAAATTCGTCGTACGAGCTTATTGGCCACCCCGGCTTCGATCACTATTGCATCCTGATGGGGCATGATAGGTGGCACTGGATCTTGGTCCGAAAAAATAACCACTTCGTCCTTCTTGAACCTTTTTTGGAAAGGTTCGCCTTGTTGCGGACTTCGAGCCTCGGCTTTTAACGACGACTTCGTAGCTCCCTGTGGGAGTCCAGTAATAGCTTGTACGACCCCATCATACTGAGGCTGGTCCTCGCCTTCGCCATCCTCGCACTTCGGCTTTTTGTCGGCCTGGGGGCCGCAGTTATTCCCCCCCCTATTTTGTCTTGTTCTTTTGTTGTTCTGGGGTCGGCCTTCATTCTGGTTGCGATTTTGGTACCTTTTAAGCATACCATCGCACACCAACTTCTCAATATCTTCGGCTAAGTTCCAGCACTCTTCTGTATCATGGCCATAGTCTTCATGGAATCGGCAGTACTTATCCCTGGATCGGCGGTTTGTCTTTGATTTTGACATTGGCTGAGGCTTCTCAAACATGTTGGTATGTAGCTCGTAGATCTCCGTCCTCGGCTTTGTCAATGGGGTAAATCGGTCCTTTTCTTGATTCGGCCTAGGTCCAAGTCTGGATTCAATTGGGGCGCGCTGAAGTCTATCGAGAGCGCTTCGTCGACCTTGACTTCGGTCATTACGGTCTTCCTTCCTCCGATCTGACGGTTCGGTCCTGTCAGTTTCGCGCTTGCGCCTGTCGGCCTCATCAGCTTTAGCGAACTGATCAGCTATGTTCCATAGTTGCCTCGCAGTGCGGGGCTCGTTTCTTACGAGCTCCCTGAATAGGGCACCTGACTGAATAGCATTTTGGAAAGCTGAGATAAGGACCTCGTCCGTCAGACGATCGACCTTTAGGCTTTCTTCATTGAACCTGGTCATGAAGTCGCTAATAGACTCGCCTCGTCTTTGTCTAATCGTGAGAAGATGTGCCGCAGTAGTTTTTGCCTCGGCTTTCTGGAAAAATCTCCTTTCAAAAGCCTCCATCAGCTCGTCGTAGGACCCAATACTGCGAGACGGCAGGCTATCGAACCACATTCGTGCGTTGTCTATCAGCAACTCTGGGAAAACTTTGCACATGTAAATATCATCACCGAGCCCCTGGTTGACCATGTTGTACTGAAATTGAAACAAGAAGTTCCTTGGGTCGCACGACCCATTATACGGCTTAACCGGCGGAACTTTATACGAAGTCGGGAAAGGAGTGTAGAGGATTCGGTTAGTGAAGGGCGTAGAGATTCTCCCATATACGCCAAACCTTCCACCGTGGTAATTGGCCTCGTCCCGACGAGGTGGAAGTAAGTCGCGCCGAGGTGATTCAGCTTGACGACGAGGTGAATCAACACGGCGATGGGGTGAGACCACATCATGCCGAGGTGAGATGCGATCCTGGTTCTTCTGGCGATCATCAGCAAATCACCTGGGGGGAAATCTGGCGTCTCGTGTTCCTAGGATTCGAATACTGGGAGACTTTGCCCGGTGTTTCGATCCGGATGTCGCCTCGTGCTCTCGACGATCGCTGTGCAGAGGTTGGCCTCCTTCACAATCGCGATCTCTTTGCTGCTTAGCAAATTTTAAGAAATCATGCCTATTCTTTGCTAGATACGCCTTTACTGCATCATCAAACTCTTGTTGGAAGTTTGAAAAGTCATCCTCCTTGCTGCTGCCACGACCTTCTTTTTCGCGGCCAAACTTATCCACCGAGACATCAGCGACGTGACCCTCTGGGGTTTTGTCTTTCTCAGGTTCTTTCCCGGGTCGTCTGTTTACCGGTGGATTCTGGTCCTGCATCTGGCTTGTTTCAGCCGCTGGAACATCGTGACTGGTCCGGTGATTCTCCCTTTCTTTGTTGGCAGCAGCAGTCGCTCGTGTTTGTCTCGTCATCGTGACTTGTTGCCTTGAAAACGTTTAATTGGAATTCACAAATTCAAGATGCGAGTTCCCACAGACGGCGCCAATGATGAAACTTGCTTTTCAAGGATGACTTGTGCACGAAAACAAAGAATTAACAGAGCAGAAAATAGAAGGACACAATGAGATTTACGTGGTTCGATCTATCGGAATAGATCTACGTCCACGGAGCAAAAGAGAGTATGGCTATTATTACTAATATGCATGTAGCTTTACAAAGATCGTTCCCCCCCTCAATCTATTCTAAGCCTCTATTTATAGGTAATTACATGGAGTTTGAATATAATACAAAGTCTTCTCCTATTTGGACTTGGACTCTTTGGCTTGATCTCCTCCTTTATGGATAAACACTGAACTTCTAGATCTCTCTTAGAGCTTGAGTTGTAATCGATGTAGGAGTGTAGAAGTCTCTTATTTCGAGTTGGGCCGAACTGCGTAGGCCGAGCTTAACTGTCGGGGCCCAATTATATTGGGCCTGATGCTTGGGCCTAGTAGTTAGGCCATATCCTATCAAGTGGTTAAGGCCAAGAGTAGTATATATGCAAGTTGGATTTAATGTTTCAGAGGGATTTGGGAATTCAGTCTAATGTATTAATTAGCAATTTTCTTCCACATTACGTAGCCTAATATTTCTTAGTTGAGTGGATGACTTGAATAAAATATTTGGTTAATAGACTGAAATAAGCAAGAATTTGATTTAATTTGGCTATCTTTCTTTTACTGTTTTGTGTGCCATGAGGTTAGGATATTTGGAGAGGATGAAGACAACACTTATTGAGGAAGAATTAGAGAATGGTTTGGCTGCAAGAGTTAGCTAATTAGTGAGGCCTTGTAATTAGAATTTTTCTTTTATTTATTTTAATAAGTTTTGGTTTAATAATAGGTATCAAATTCAAGATAAGTTTGGAAAGTTATGGGGACTCGATTTTATTAAGCTTTGGATTTTATCTTTTAACTGAAGCATCATCTTGAATCAGGCTTCGATCGGTGAGACTAAATGGATCAAGTGGGTTTAAATTGGTGATTGACAAATTGTTTCTTTTCCTTTTTGTCCAAATTAGTTTTAAGAAATATAATTAAGTTAACGTAATTTGATATGATCTTTAGTGGATATAAGCCCTTCCTTTAAGCTACGAAATCATTTCAAGTTTATTTAAGGTTTCATACAGTAATTATTCATATTTGTGTGATTAGGTGCGGCGCGACTAGGATGTTAAGTTGTTTTGATTGCTCGACTTATATTTCAAGTTGAAGGTTAAGGTGTGATGATTTAATATCTTATGCTGTTGATTTATTATTGTCCATTTTAATAACGTGTGTTGACCGTACAATGAGTATCGCTTTTATGCGATTTATGGTGATTGGGAGGATAATCGAATGTTTATGGTGATTGGGAGGTTGATGTTTATGAATATGGTGATTGGGAGGTTTATGTTGATGATTATGATGATTGGGATGATGATGTTAATGTTTATGATAATTGAAAGATTGATATTTATGTTTATGGTGACTGGGAGGTAAATATTTTACATTTACGGTGATTGGGAGGTAAGGTTGGTTTTGATGAAGGTTCGGAGATATAAATTAATGTTGCCCGGGGCCCGCTAAATGGGTCCAGGACTTCACCGTCCTTGGTATGTCACTGTGCAAATCATGATGAATTTATGAGTACGGATTCCATTTTATTAACTTGGACAATGCTGCATAATATCCCACACTGAGTATACTTTGTATGCTCACTCCCCAAATTTAATAATTTTTCAGGTGATTAAGCTCGGACGCGTGCCGGTGGTCGAATGATGGGTCTTGTATATTAGAAAGCATGTTTTTGCATCTAGTATCACTTAGAAACTCACTTTTAATGTTCATATGTTCAATATGTAAAATATTTAAGGTTGTGGATTTTTTAACCATAATCTAAGTTTAGGATGATTATATAAAACTTAAGTTCTAATTCTTGGGAATTTTATTTATTTGAAGTTTTATTTTCTCTTTTATTTATAAAAAAAATGTGCTCACTTTTCCACATTTAGAGGTTAATTTTAAGTTACAACATTATTATTGAGTTTAGGGTGTTACACCGCCGGCTAACCTTGCCAAGTCGCCGCTGCCAACAGTATCTTCGGCGGTCTGTCACGGTGGTCTGACAGACCGCTGGCCACTCTGACTGACCGCCGGTTTCCCTTTCCCCCAGACCGCCGGTTTGGCGAGATCTCTCCTTATGACCGAGTTTGCCTTGACCAAACTCGGTCCAACTCGACCCAAAACTCAAGTTTAATGTATATTAACCCCAAATCTTCCCCAATTGGGTATCTTTTGCTTGAATATTTATATTAGAAACCTAGAAACATTCCCTCTTTCTACTTTGGTATTTTCATCAATTGTTGGAGAATTACTTTGAAGATTTGAAGATCCTTCCACTATTTTGTTTCTTATTGAATTCTCTATCTTTTGATTATGATTTTATGCATTTCTTATGGTTTATTTTCCTTAATCCTGTCTAGCTAATTTCCTTTGTGATTCCAATTATATGTAGATTAGGGATAAGTGATGGGATTAGGCTTGATCTATGAATTTACCTTCTAATTTCATGTTCATTTCTCTTGGGGCTATGTTTTAATATGTAATTGTGATTGATCACCATAGTTGAATATGAAGTGTTTGATCTAATGCTTACGAGGTTTAGATTAGATGCTAGGATCAAGAGATTTGCATACTAGAGAATAGTAGGGCTAAAGAACTCCATAAGCTATTGAGAGTTAATGAATTGTTTGATATCTTAGAAGGAATTAAGCCTTTCATTAATCTACTTGATTTCATTGCAATGAGAGTTGAGTGAATTATAGTTAGGAGGTTTCTCACATGAAATTGGATTAAAATGGCTAATTCTAGTCAAAGTCCTAAATCCCTATCACTTAGACCTAGATGAAGTATAATTGGAGTCACTTTCATCTCCTTATTGAATTCTAGTTATTTGCATACTTGTTAGTTGTTTAGTTAAACTTTAAACTTGTTACTTACTTTCATTGTCATTAGTTAAATTAAAAACACAAAAACATGTTAGTTGGTAGCTTGGATAGTAACTAGGTAAATAGGTTACTAGTTGGAATTTTATTCTATGCTAATACTTCTTATTCTTAAGTTTCTCTCTACTTCATTAGTTCCATGTGTTTTATTATCAATGCACGAGGTCGAATCGTGATGGAAACGAGGGAATGAAGAAAATCAAACCGATCAAGCAATCAAAGGATTGAATAGCTTTCAAAACCACCTTCAACATAGCTTTGGACCTTTGTAAGTGTAATTTAAATTTCTTATAATTCTTCCCTCCAAACTCATTTTAGATTTTATGATCTAAAATAAGTTTGGGGGAGGGGGGTAGGATAAGGAATTTAAATTACTTTACTCTTGGTTTTTCAAGTTTCTATTTGATGTGGTATCATTATGATTTCATTGATTATATGCATAGACTTGCTTGATGATTGTGGTTGATTGGGGTTAAATGGGTGATTCTTGCTTGTTTAAGTTGGTTTGGTGATGAGTTTGGGTTGATAAGCTTAATTGATGAAAATTTCTTCTTTGGTTTGTTGGTTTATTGATGTGAGTTTACTTGGAGAATCTTTGGTGTTGATGATTTTATTGTTGATTGGAGCTTGAATGCGTAATTTTTGGAAAATTGAAAAGTTTTGAATTAAATAATAAATGTATGCTTGCATGCTTGAGTGCGAAAGCACGTGTTTGTCATTCCATTGTGCATAAGAGGGAGATGCCTATGATGAAATATGGAAAATGTTACAGTGTTTTGAAAATTTTCAAGTTAAAAGTCGAGCATGATTAGGTTACTTCACTTGAAGAGCTTGGAATGATTGATCTTAGGCACTTAGACTCTAGGCAAAAAGCTTGTGATGATTTTGAGCCTAAAAACTATGCATCTTACATAGTTGATATTCTTTCATGTGAGCTTGGTCATGCATTACATTTTATTTGCTAGAACTTGCCTTGATACTCATGTTAGAAGTGCTCCATGTGTGTGTAGTTAGGAGATGATTTCAGGCCATCATTTCATAACCCTTAATCTCTAAACACTAACCTATCTTTCATAACCCTTGTTGTCCCATTTTGAGTCTTAATAAGCTTTTCATTCTAACACCGGATGAGAGAGGGTAAAGGATGGTTAAGGGAACCTTGGTGAAAGTTGAAAATTCATGAAGAATGGTGGGTGATGGTGAAGTGTCTTGAGAATTGTTATGAGTTGAAAGAACACTCCTATAAGCTCGATGTTAGAAAAGAAAAAAAAAAGAAAAAAAAACGTAAGAACAAAATTCTTACAAGAAAAAGGAAAAAAAAGAATAAGAGCATGAGGGAGTGTGTCTTTTGATTTGATGAAGGGTTAGTAGAAGCTTGAGTATTCATTGATAAAAAGGGGGTTGGATAAGGTGGAAGATGAAGAACTTCATACTTAGAAACGTGAAGAAAGGAGGTAAGGGTACTTGGATGAAAATTTAAGTCACTTAGCCTAAAGTTCCCTACCTTAACCAATGTCCCTACATTATAAGCTTAAGAAAGACCTTTCTTGTAACACCCCATTTTATTTTACTAATTATTATTATTATTATTATTATTATTATTAAAAAGTGTATTAAGTACATACGTAGATATGATTTTAAAGTTGTAGGCCACAATCCATGTTTTCTTCTAATTGGTTTTGAAGTTTGCTATGTTTTTTTTTTTAAAGATCTCAGCCTACGTTTCTGAAAAATAAATATTCAAAGTACATAAACTTTTACGTTTTTCGAAACGTGTCGTGAAAGGAAAAGAAATATATATATATATATATTTTGTCTTATTAAAGTTTTAATTTCATAGATTAATTTCAAGTATATCTGTATCATATCAGAACTCCTTATCTTATTAGAGGATGAATCTCAACTTCTACGCATGTATATATATATATATATCACGTATCTAGCACTAGCAATTGGTATAAATATAGGGCTCTAGTAGTTTAGAGGATACAATATAAAATTAACGCCTAAGTTCTCGAGATTCATTCATCGTCAAAGCTTTGAAGCTGTTTTCTTGTCCACGGCCGGTGCTTCAAGATTTATTATAGGTCAAGGTTAAGGTGGGGAAATTTATGCCCGTTGCTTTTATTATCCATGTATGTTTTATGTGTTCTTGATTCTTATTTGATTATATTACATATGATGCTAAGGGCCATTGATTTATGCCCTCATGTTATCAAGTTAGGGCCATTGATTTACTGCCCTCATGGTAAAGTTAGAGCCATTGATTCACGCTCTCATGTTTACAAGTTTTATGGTATGACGATTTGAATTATTAGCATGTTTAACATAAATGGATAATTGCATGTTTCTTCACTGAGTATATTTCGATATGCTCACCCCTACTATTTTCAGTTATTTTTGCTAGAATTCAAAGTCGAAGCAGACGTGGAGGCCGAGAATGACTAGTGCAAGGATCCAAGACGCAATAATATTTCTCTTTTTAATAAATTCAGATTTCGTGGGAATTCTTATTAGTATCTATTAAAACTTTTACATATGGAGTCATCGTAGTTCATCTCTTTTAAGTTAAGGATTTCTTTTTCAGAACTTCATTGAATTTCCTTTATATGTCAATAGTGAGACTATGATTCTTTAATATAATTGTTATTTTTTTTATTTTTTATTTTTTACCTCCGCCATGTTAATCATTGTTTCCGTAAGTTTATATTTAAATTTAGAGATTCATGTGTTTAACAAAAGATATTATTATTAAATTTAAAACATAATTCCTTAATTGCTTCTTGCCTGATTCTTTCACGTAAATATATGTATGTATATTTGTTTTCGGCGAGTTAGTTAAAGTTTACAAACTGTGTCTTCTTTTCAATCCTCTATGCAAATTCTCGTTAAAAAGTTAATAAATTAGTTATATAAAGATGGATGGTTTATTTGATAGTATTTAAAATTTAGGGTGTTACATTTCTGATCCTAAATTGTGCATACATTGTAGTATTAGAAACATGAGTTGATAGGCAAGCTTATGGTTAAAGTTGTGTATTGCATGATTTCGATGAGTGCTTACCCTTGTTTCTATATCAAGTGATCGAGTGATACATACACTTCTTGTGAGGTCTAGGGTTGAATGTGCTTGAGTGATTGAGTTCTAAGTTAGGAGAGTGAATGATTCTTTGAATGCTTGGCTTGACTTGATAATTTTCTTGAATTAAAATAGTTTTTGAAGAAATTCTGAGCCATCGTTGATGTCAAATGCACATATGTTGTTGCATGGTGCATGCAAATATGGAAATTCAAATTGGCAATTTATGTAGGAATGTTTCCGCTGTGCAAGGGAATTTCATGCAAGATTAATTTATTCAAGTATTATTATTTGGATAAATATTGAAGGAAAGTTGGAAAAGATATGGTTGAAGATATTACCATATCTTGAAGGATATGCAAAGATCTCCTAGGGTTTACTTTATTCCATATCAAGAGAAGGTATACAAGGAGATAAACGCATGTCATTAGCTCTGCCGGTTTATGTGAGATTGTTCGTGAATCTCTAAGTGTGAGTTTCTACAAGAGTGTGTTCTTGGGTAGAGCGTGTGTACAATAAAAGTACTTCTTAGTTTTATTGTTGGTTGATTCTGAATTGTGATTCAGAGTTTGTGTTTTTCCTTTCGGTTTTCTGAGGGTAGGACGGGTGCTATTTGCCAATAGCTGGAGTTCGATTACGAGTGATTCTCATAGTTCAATTCACATTCAAAAAAGAGCTGTAAACAGAAGTTTAGGTGTCACAACGTGTCATCCCTTGGTGTAAGTCCTGTACTTCTCTGCTCCATATTAGTGGATTGATTCTCTCTCGGATTTGTCCCCCAGACGTAGGTGTTTATCACTAAACTGGGTTATCAAACCTTTGTGTTCTTTATTTCTGTTCAATTTATTGTTCTTTAATCAAGTACATTCTCAAGAACATTATAAAGAACATATAAATGCACAACGTAGCAATTTCAATTGGCACCAGAGCAGGTTATTGGTTAGTTGGTTATGTTGTTTGTTGATCCTTGGGAGTGTGTACTAAGTTGTACTGTCTCTGATGGAGTTGCTGAGAGATCGAGGATCCTCTAAAGGACCACCGATTTTGGATGGAAAGAACTACAACTATTGGAAAGTTCGAATGACTGCTTACATCAGGTCATTTGATGAGAAAGCATGGAGATCCATTGTAGAAGGATGGTCTGAACCCGTAGATAATGAAGGGAAGGCAAAGTCTATGGAAAAGTGGAGTTCCGAAGATGACAAAGTATCGGGAATGAATCAGAAGGCATTGAATGCAATACTCTCTTCTGTAGATCTGGATAGTTTCAATCTTATCTCAACTTGTTCCACTGATTAACACATATTTTATGTGCATGTTGAGTGTGTTTTGCATGTGTTTAAGTCTCGATTCATGTGCTTAAAGGTTAGAAATGCTAGAGTTTCTTAACATGTAGCATACATTCTACTTTTCTTGTTTTTTTTTTTGTTTTCGATCCATTTTTGTAAGAATTGGAAAGAGCATTCATGTGGCTAAGGATCGAAGGCTAGAAATGAGGAAGAATCAAGCTTAATTAGGGTGAAACCTAGGGTTAAAAATGTGGAAATTGATTTTATGGAGTTAGGTTTTCACTAGTTCAAGTTCGTTTATGTTTTCTTCATTCTCTCGTGTTTCTTTGTGCCTTTTTGCAGGATAATGAAGAACTCATTTGGCAAATTTGATCATTCGATGTCGAAGAGGAGTTTGTTAGAAGTCCGTAGCAAAAAGCGGTTCGGAAATCAGAGTTCGGACGAGAGAGAACGAGCGAAAATGAAAACATCGCGCAAAGAGAAGACGGAGTTGACCGGTCAAGGAGGAGGGCCGGCGGCCTGACCGGCGGTCTTCCAGACCGCCGGCCAAGCTGCCAAACCGCCGTGACTGGGACAGAGAGTTCGGCGGTCTGGGCCGGCGGTCTGCCAGACCGCCGGCGACCTCCCAGACCGCCAGTTGGCCGTGCTCCCTCAACTTAAGGGGCGAGTTCGGCTAGCCCAAACTCACCCCGGTTCATCCCGTTTCGCCCCGATTCGACTGAAACTCGATTTTTAATGTATTTAATCCCAAAATTCACCCCATTTGTAGATCTTTTGCATACTTTAATATTTTAGAACCCTAGAAATATTTCCCTCTTTCCTTTTTAGTAATTTCAAGATTGTTGGAGCTTTACTTTGTAAGATTTAAGACCATTTTCTTCTTCCTTATGAAATCCTCTATCTTTTAAGCATGATTTCATTTACTTTTTATGGTTTAATTCCTTCAATTATGTCTAGCTAAATTTCCTTTTGGTTCTAATGCATGAAGATATGATCTAGATCACTAGGTTTTTGGATTTTGTTGTTGGATTTACCTTCTAATTCATATGTCTTGTGGTTTGGGACTTAATTTTATTGCATGATTGATTGGCCATCATTGAGTGCATACAAGGTATTTTGTTAAATGCTTAGTAGGCTTTAATTCATAGCACTTAGCATCAAATCACAACATATTAGTAATTCTTGCTAATAGGAGTTTCTAGATATTAATTAAGTCATTTGGAGTTAATTTATGCATCTTGAGTCCTAGTCGGAGATAGATGTCATAGGTTAATCCACTAATATTGGTTGCTTTGAGAGAAGAATTGATGTTTACTATATATAGAACTCCCATATGAATTAGATTAAAATGGCTAATCCATGCAAATCCTAAATCCTAGGCCTCTAGTGATTATCGGATTATATTTGGAACCAAGCTTTCTACTATTGTTTGTTAACTTTTGTTATTAGTTGTTATCTAGTTTGTTACTTTTCCAATTGCATTACTTAATAGGATTAAGAAAACACAAAAACATGTCACTTGTAAGCTTGAATAGTAGTTAGATAATTAGATTACTACTTGAATCTTAAACGACCTAGCATTCCTTGAGGATTCGACTCAATTATACTATAATTGATTATTATTGCATTCTTCCTCACCCCTAAAGTGAGGGTGGATCAATTTTTGGTGCCGTTGCCGGGGAATGCTTAGTTTGAATTTCAATAGTCAATTTGGTTATTAAGTTACTAATTCAAGCATTTTTCTCTTTTGATTTTTGTTTTGTAGGTTTATGCACACAAGATCCAAAGGAAGACTCGTTCAACCTTTGATCTTGAATTTTGAAAGAACGCATAGAAAAAGGAATTCGAGTGAAGATCAAGAAATGGCTAACAATTAAGAAATGGAAGAGTTTAGAGCATGGAAGGATGAGCAAGAAAAAAGGGCAAATGAGGCTCAACCACCTCCTTCTCAACCATATGTTCCAATCTCCAACGAAACAATTTCAAGGAGGAGAATGGGGGACGATCAATGCCAATAATTTTGAGCTCAAATCCGGACTCATCTAAATGGTGAAGAGTGAGCAATTCGGTGGAAGTCCTATAGAGGATCCGAACGCCCATCTTGGTATGTTCCTTGATATTTGCGATACTATCAAGCTTAATGGAGTTTCAAATGATGCTATTCGCATGAGGAAGTTTGGGTTTTCTCTACGGGACCGGGCCAAGGATTGGTACAAAGGATTAAACAAAGCCAATATTTACACATGGGTGATCTATGCAAGGCCTTCCTCTCTAAATACTTTCCACCATCCAAAGATCAAAGGCTTATTTCCGATATTTTACATTTCTCTCCATAAGGCGATGAGACTTTGTTTGAAGCATGGGAGAGGTATAGAGAGCTTTTGAGAAAATGTCCTCAACATGGCTTCACGGAAGGTCAACAAATTACCACTTTTTATAGTGGTCTCACACCACACACAAGAAGCATCGTGGATGCTACTTCCGGAGGATGTTTAGTGAATCGAAATGCCAAGGAAGCCTTGAGGATTATTGAAGAGATAGCCGCCAATAGCTATCAATGGCCAATGGAAAGGGCCCCTTCTAGGAAGGTTGCTTCTATTGATGATGAGAAGTTCGATGCATTGGCAATGGAAGTTGCTAATATGAAGAAGCAATGTGAAGAAGAACGGAAAGCTCAAGTTCAAAGTGTTCATAAATATCAAGAGAACTTGGAGCCTAATGGAAGTGAAGATTTGAACTATGTGAACCAAAGGCAATATGGAAATTTTAACAAATGAGGTTTCCAAAGACAACAAGGAGGATTCCAAGGAAGGCCACAAGGAGGAAATTCTTATGGCTATCAAGGAGGTTATCAATCATACAATCCCAACAATCGACCTCATCCAAATCTCTTCTACGGAAATCCTAACAACGCTAAATTGCCACCTCCCAGATTTTCCATTTCTCAAGGAGCAATTAAAGAACCGAAGAAAACACCTCCTTCTATTGAGCAACTTGTCCAACAAATGGCAAATCAACAAAGTTCGTTTATTACGCAAACCGGGCAAAAGGTGAGTGCATTGGAGAATTGATCCACCCTCACTTTAGGGGTGAGGGTAGAGAGCAATGATAATCGATGTGTATAATCGAGTCGAATCCACAGGGAATGCAAGGGCATATGAATTTCAACTTGTAATCTAGTTACTAAACCTACTATCCAAGCTCACAAATGACATGTTTTTGTGTTTTCTTAATTCTATCAAGCAATGCAATTGAAAAGTAATAAACTAGATAACAACTAATAGCAAGAGTTAACAAACAATAGTAGAAAGTTTGGTTCCAAATATAATCCGATAATCTCAAGAGGCCTAGGTTTTAAGATTTACATGGATTAACCATTTTAATCTAATTCATATGGGAGTTCTATATATAGTAAACATCAATTCTTCTCTCGAAGCAATCAATATTAGTGGATTAACCTATGACATCTATCTCCGCTAGGTCTCAAGATGCATAAATTAACTCCAAATAGTACAATTAATTATCTAGAAGCTCCTACTAGCAAGAATTACTAGTATGGTGTGATTTGATTCCAAGTGTTATGAACTAAAGCCTCCTAAGCATTTAACCAAATACCTTGTATGCACTCAATGATGGCCAATTAATCATGCAATTAAATCAAGCCCCAAATCACAAGACATATGAATTAGAAGGTAAATCCAACAACAAAACCCAAAAACCTAGTGATCTAGATCATATCTTCATATATTGGAACCAAAAGGAAATTTAGCTAGACATAATTGAAGGAATTAAACCATAGAAAGTAAATGAAATCATGCTTAAAAGAAAGAGAATAAGATAAGGAGTAGAAATATGGTCTTCAATCTCCAATACACCAAGTAAATCTTCAACAATCTTGAATTTACTAAAAATGAAAGAGGGAAATGTTTTTAGGGTTCTAAGATATTAAAATATGCTCAAGATCCACAAAATAGGAAGATTTTGGGGTTAAATACATAATAGGTGAGTTTTGGGTTGAGTTGGGATGAATCGGGGTGAACCGGGATGAGTTCGGGCGAGTTTGAGTGAAGAGGGGCGGCCAACTGGCGGTTGGGATGGCGGCCCAGTCACCCGCCGTGTGGGTTGCAGCCCAGGTCGCCGGAAACACTGTTCCTCAGCCGGCCAGCCGGTCGCCGTCGGTCCGGCCCTTTTGCGCAGCTTCACCGTTTTCGCTCGGTCTCCCTCATCTGAACTCCGATTCTCGATCCGCTTTTTGCTATGGACTCCAAACGAACCCCTCTTCAACATAGAATGATCAAATTGGCCAAAGTTCTCCATTGTTCCTGCAAAAAGCATAAAGAGACTCGAGAGAATGAGGAAAACATAAACGAAATCAATCTAGTGAAACCCTAACTATTAACTCGAAAGTCCACAATTAAGAGCACAAGTTTCACTCTAATTGAGTTCGATTCTCCCTCGTTCCCAGTCTTTGATCCTTAGCCACATGAATACTCTTTCCAATTCTTACAAAAATGGATCAAAAACCGAAAGGAAACGAGAAAAGTAGAAAGTATGCTACAAGTTAAGAAACCCTAGCATTTCTAACATTTAAGCACATAAATCGAGACTCAAACACATTCAAACATATTCAACATGCACATAAAATACGTGTTAATCACTCCCCCAAACTTAAGCCATTGTTCATCCCGAACTATAAAACGAACAATCAAAATACTTAACAAGTATGGGATGTGCATTTTGAGTTCGTCGATGCCTCATATCACCTCAAAAACCATTTTAAAACAAAGAAATTCTCAAGTTAGGCCAAACATTCATAAGATCACTCACTCTCCTAACTTAGAATTCAATTACTCAAACACTTTCAACTCTAGACCTCACATGGAATATGTGTATCACTCGATCCCTCAATATATGGAAAAGGTAAGCACTCATCGAAATCATGCAATACATAACTTTGACCATAAGCTTGCCTATCAACTCAAGTTTCTAATACTACAATGCATGCACAAAGTAGGATCAAAAAGGTGTTTATTAAGCTTGTAATGTAGGGACATTGGTTAAGGTAGGGAATTATAGGCTAAATGACTTAAATTTACATTCAAGTACCCTTATTCCCCTTTCTTCACCTTTCTAAGTATGAATTTCTTCATCTTCCACCTTATCCAACCCTTTTTTTTATCAAATGAACCCAAGCTTCTAACAAACATTTAAAGAA
Source organism: Mentha longifolia (assembly GCA_001642375.2). Lineage (NCBI taxonomy): Eukaryota > Viridiplantae > Streptophyta > Magnoliopsida > Lamiales > Lamiaceae > Mentha > Mentha longifolia. Next base: position 35,967,409 of record CM038110.1, read on the forward strand.
ACACTTCTTTATGCTCTCATTTCTTTTTCTTTTTTTTTCTTTTTTTTTTATTCTTTTTCTTTTCTAACTTTGAGCTTATAGGAGTGTCCTTTCATTTCAAAATCAATCTCTAGACCCTTCACCATCACCCATCATTTTTCATGCATTTTCAACTATCACCACGGTTCCCTTAACTATCCTTCACCCCCTATCATCCGGTTCAAGAAGAAAAGGTTCTATTCAAGGCTCAAAATGGGACGACAATGGTAATGAAAGATAGGTTAGTGTTTAGGAAAAATAGGCTACACAATGATGGCCTAAGATCATCTCATAATCATGCAAACATGTAATATTTCTAACAAGAGTATCAAGGCAAGTTCTAGTAAAGAATATGCAATGCAAGATCAAGTTCTCAAGAAAGGATATTCACTATGTAACATGCATAGTTTAAGGCTCAAAATCCTCTCAAGCTCTTTGTCTAGAGCCTAAGTGCCTAAGATCAATCCTTCCAAGCTATTCAAGTGAAATAACCCTAATCATGCTTGACTCAAACTTGAGAAATTTTAGAAATGTTGCCATTTTAGCATCAATCATTGGCATCTCACCCAAAAGCACTTGAGCAATTAAACACGTTCTTTCACACTTAAGCATGCAAGCATTCATTCATCCTTTGAACTTAAAAACTTTTCAATTTTTTAAGAATTTCGCACTCAAGCTCCAATCAATCAACAAAATCATCCTCACCAAAGATTCTCCATTGTAAGCTCACATTCAATAAACCAACAAATTTTCATCAATTAAGCTCATCGACCCAAACTCATCACCAAACCAACTTAAACAAACAAGAATCATCCATTTCACCCCAAATCAACCACAATCATCGAGCAAGCCTAAGCATATAATCAATGAAATCATAATGCTACCACATCACATAGAAAATTGAAAAACCAAGAGTAAAGTAATTTAAATTTCTTATCCTATCCCCTTCCCCAAACTTAATTTAGATCATAAAGTCTAAAATGAGTTTGGAGGGAAGAATAATAAGAAATTTAAATTACACTCACAAAGGTCCATAGCTATTTTGAATGTGGTTTTGAAAGCCATTTAATCATTTGCTTGCTTGATCGGTTTGATTCTCTTCCTTCACTCGTTCCCATCACGATTTGACCTCGTGCAATGACAATGAAACACATGAAACTTGTAAAGTAGAAATGAACCTAAGAATAGGAAGTATTACCATAGAGATAAGGAAAATAACTAAATCAAAAATAATAATAATAATAATATGATACAAAAACCAAATTCAAACTAAAGAAACTAACTAGAACGAAAAAGAAAAGGATAGTTGTTGGGGTGCCTCCCAATGAGCGCTTAGTTTAACGTCGTTAGCTCGACGATACCTCTTTGCCCTCTTCAAGGGACTTTGAATGAAGTCCCTCCTTTATCAACCATTGGCTTCTTGTCAATCTTTCCATCGCTCTTTTCACTTGTCTCCTCACAATCCTTCAAGTCATTCATCATGTAGAATGACTCATTGTCTCCATTGACTCGAAAGATAAGACTTCCTTCAAACACATCCACTAGGGCTCGACTTGTAGCCAAGAAAGGCCATCCGAGAATCATTGGGACATCATGATCTTCCGGTATGTCAATTACAATGAAATCCACCGGGAATACAAACTTTCCGACTTTGATAAGCACATCTGTATGTCAATTACAATGAAATCCACCGGGAATACGAACTTTCCGACTTTGATAAGCACATCCTCAATAATTCCTTTGGGGTATGAACTTGAGCAATCCGCCATTTGGAGCACAAGTGATGAAGGCTTAAGATTTCCAATGTTCAAGCGATTGAAGATGGAAAGAGGCATCAAATTTACTACCGAACCTAAGTCACACAAGACTTTCTTAAACCATTTGCCTTCAATCTCACAAGGTAGGGTAAACTTTCCCGGATCCAATTCCTTGTTCGGGATCTTCTTTTTCAATTGAGCACTACTCTCCTCCGTAAACACAATGGTTTTAAATCATCCCATTTCACCTTCTTATGAAGCACATCCTCCAAGTACTTCTCAAAATTTGGCATACTACTCAACAAGTCAATGAAATGAGCATTGATATCCAATTTCTTAAAAGCATCCAACATATCACCCTTCCTCTCATGCATATTTTCATTAATCGACTCAAAGGGAGATGCTAAACTATCCATGCTATTCAACTCAACATGCTCTTGAGAATCTTTAGGAGATGGAGTAGAACGAGTACCTTTTTGATTCTTTTTGTGAACACTCTCCTTCTCTATAGGTTCTTGAGCACCAAGTTTACTCCTCAACTTTGAAGCTTTATAAGCATTCTTCCTTCTTTGAAGATCTTTTAGCGTATCAAGATGCTTATCAAAGGGAATTGCTTTAGACATCCTCATTCTTGAATAGCAATCATGAATATCCTAATTTGTCCAACCTTTTATAGATGGAATAATTGGACAAAGGTCTATGATTCTTGGATCTTTCTCATCAAGCATAACTACCTCCGAAGATGGAAGCTTATATGATTGTCTTGGCTCCACAAGATTGCTCTTAGCAAGATTTGGAGATTTCCCACAAGGTATATGTGAAGGTGTCGAAGAAGCTTCACCCACTACATGAATAGCATTGCACTGTTGCTTCAATTTTTCTTGAGCCTTGCTAGAAGATTCTCCGGCATTGTGTTAAGTGATAGCTTGGTTAGCCATTTGGATAATTTGGCCTTCCATCATCTTGACTTGCTTTGACAATGAAGTGAGTGAATTCTCCAAGGCATTTACCTTTTGGCCGGCTTGAGAGATAAAAGCACTTTGTTGATTGGCTATTTGTTGAACAATTTGCTCAAGAGAAGGGGATGTCTTCTTAGGTTCTTCAATCACCCCTTGAGAGATAGAGAATCCGGGAGGTGGGAATTGAGTATTGTTGGGATTTCTATAGGAAAGGATGGGATGAGTTTGATTGTTGGGATTATAGGGTTGATAACCTCCTTGTTGACCATAGGAGTTGCCTCCTTGCTTCCCTTGAAACCCCCCTTGATAATTTCCTTGAAATCCATCTTGAGCCCCTTGAAATCCTTGCTTATTGGAGTAATTTAAGGCCCTTGATTGACATATCTCACATCTTCAATTCCATTGAACTCCCAATTCTCTTGAATTTGAACCATTTCCTTGATTGACATATCTCACGTCTTCAATTCCATTGAACTCCCAATTCTCTTGAATTTAAACCCTTTGAATTTGAGCTTTCCTTTCATCTTCATATGTTTTCTTCAAGTTGGCAAGCTCCAAGGCTAAAGCATCATACCTTGCATCCTCAAGAACCGAGTTCACCTTCTTGGTAGGGCCCCTCTCCATGGGCCATTGATAACTATTGGATGCCATCTCCTCTATGATCCTAAGAGCTTCTTTGGCATTCCGATTCATAAGGCAACCACCGGAGGTTGCATCAACTATACTTCTTGTATGTGGAGAAAGACCACTATAGAAGTTAACAATTTATTGTGCTTCACTAAAGCCATGTTGAGGGCATTTGCGTAGCAAATCCCTATACCTCTCCCACGCTTCAAACAATGATTCATCACCATGTTGAGAAAAGTGTGAGATGTCAGAAATAAGCCTTTGAGCTTTGGAGGGTGGAAAGTACTTGGAGATGAAGGCCTTGCACAAATCATCCCAAGTATGAATGTTGGCCTTGTTCAATCCTTTATACCAATCTTTGGCCCGGTCCCGTAGAGAAAACCCAAACATTCACATGCGAATTGCATCATTTGAGACTGCATTTAGCTTAACGGTGTCACAAATATCGAGAAACGTGCTAAGATGGGCGTTCGGATCCTCCATAGGACTTCCACCAAATTGTTCATCTTTAACCATTTGAATAAGACCGGATTTAAGCTCAAAATTATTAGCATTGATCGTCCCCCATTCTCCTCCTTGAAATTGTTCCATTGGAGATTGGAACATATGGTTGAGAGGAGGTGGTTGAGCCTCATTTGCCCTTCTTTCTTGCTCATCCTTCCATGCTCTAAACTCTTCCATTTCTTTCATAAGAGCTTCCATTGCTTGATGATTAGCTCCCATTTTTTGATCTTCACTCGAATTCCTTCTTCTATGCCTTCTTTCAAAATTCAAGATCAAAGGTTGAACGAGTCTTCCTTTGGACCTTGTGTGCATAAACCTACAAAACAAAAATAAAAAGAAATAATGCTTGAATTAGTAACTCAATAACCAAATCGACTATTGAAACTCAAACTAAGCATTCCCCGGCAACGGCGCCAAAAATTGATCCACCCTCACTTTAGAGCTGAGGGTAGAGAGCAATGATAATCGATGTGTATAATTGAGTCGAATCCACAGGGAATGCAAGGGCGTATGAATTTCAACTAGTAATCTAGTTACTAAACCTACTATCCAAGCTCACAAATGACATGTTTTTGTGTTTTCTTAATTCTATCAAGCAATGCAGTTGAAAAGTAACAAACTAGATAACAACTAATAGCAAGAGTTAACAAACAATAGTAGAAAGCTTGGTTCCAAATATAATCCGATAATCTCAAGAGGCCTAGGTTTTAAAATTTGCATGGATTAGCCATTTTAATCTAATTCATATGGGAGTTCTATATATAGTAAACATCAATTCTTCTCTCGAAGCAATCTATATTAGTGGATTAACCTATGACATCTATCTCCGCTAGGTCTCAAGATGCATAAATTAACTCCAAACAGCTCAATTAATTATCTAGAAGCTCCTACTAGCAAGAATTACTAGTATGGTGTGATTTGATTCCAAGTGTTATGAACTAAAGCCTCCTAAGCATTTAACCAAACACCTTCTATGCACTCAATGATGGCCAATCAATCATGCAATTAAATCAAGCCCCAAACCACAAGACTTATGAATTAGAAGGTAAATCCAACAACAAAACCCAAAAACCTAGTGATCTAGATCATATCTTCATATATTGGAACCAAAAGGAAATTTAGCTAGACATAATTGAAGGAATTAAACCATAGAAAGTAAATGAAATCATGCTTATAATCTTCAAATTACTAAAGTAGAAAGAGGGAAATCGTATTTAGGGTTCTAAGAATATTAAAGTATGAAAAAGATACACAAATAGGGTGAATTTAGGGATTAAATACATCAAAAACCGATTTTGGAACGAGTTGGACCGAGGAGTTTGGATGAACCAAACTCGGTCAATAAGTGTAATCCACGCTTGACCGGCGGTCTGTAGGAAGGGGAACCGGCGGTCTGGCAAACCGCCGGCCAGACCGCCATCTATGCTGTCCAATATGAAGGGGAACTGGCAGTTTGATGAAGATTCCCGGCGGTTTGCAAACCGCCGGCCAACCTGCCGGTTTTCCTTCTCTTGCGCAACTTCGCTATTTTTGCTCGTTCTCTCTCGTCTGAACTCTGATTCTCGATCTGCTTTATGCTATGGCTTCCTAATGAGCTCCTCTTCGTCATGGAATGATTGATTTGGCCAAGTAAATTCTCCATTATTCCTGCAAAAAGCATAAAGAGACTCGAGAGAATGAGGAAAACATAAATGAAATCAAACTAGTGAAACCCTAACTATAGAACTTGAAATTCCACATTTTAAACACAAGTTTCACTCTAATAGAGCTCGATTCTTCCTTGTTTCTGGCCCTCGATCCTTAGCTACTTGAATGCTCTTTCAAATTCTTACAAAAATGGATCAAAAACCGGGAAAAAATGAGAAAAATATAAAGTATGCTACAAGTTAAAAAATCCTAGCATTTCTAGCATTTAAGCACATAAATCGAGACTCAAACACATGCAAAATACAATTGACATGCACATAAAATACGTGTTAATCAGTAATCCTCATGGAGGTTACTTCTTGCCGCATTACCGTAACTTATGCATCAAGGGACTTTGAGTCTATGCTCCATGCTTGTCATCCTACCTTCAAGGGCTTCAAAATTCTCATCATACCCTCTTCCAATTAGAACTTGCTCTCTTCTTGAACTTGGTTCTCCTCTTGACAATGGCTCTCCTCTTGTAGAATCCTCCATTTCCTCATCGTCCTCAACAAAAGGCATTCCCTCACCTCCCATGGTATACTCATCATCTTCTCCATAATTGAAAATCTAATTTTCTTTGATGAACTTATGAGTAGGAGAGTTCAAATGCCAATTCTCACGATCTTGAAGATCGGTGACCATTACGCTCATGGCTAGGAAGAGGGAATTGTGCACTATCCTCTTGAGTGAAGTAAAATGGAGGTCTACATGATGTGAGAAACCTCAAATGTCTTCACTTATCAAAGTCCAATAAGAATGCACCTTTCATCAGAGAATAACCACCAAGTTCATCCTTGATTTTCCTAGCCAAAGGAGTGAGCATTCATCCTATGTTAACCTTTCCACTAGGCACATTTGCTTGCTTCATCAATTGAGAAAGGAAGAAGTGAGTAAAGCTAATGCGCCTCTTTGTCAACATGGCATGGACAATGAAAAGGTCATCAACCCGGACCGAAGTGTTCTCTTTCTTTGCAACAACGGTGTGGGCAAGAATCTTTAGCACCATTCTAAGGATCGGGTTTCTCACCTCATTTGACTTTGAGTACCCCGCTCTAAAGCCTTCCATTGTATATGGAGTAGTGCTCAAAGGCTCTCTCAACCAACACATCACCGCCATGTGGCACTCCGAAAATGTTGTCAATCTCTTCCAAACTCAACTCATGATGCTCTCCAAATAATTGAAATTTGAGGCTTTGCATAGTATGGATGCTCACATCTTCCAATGTACTCATGACTTCAAGAACCACCTTCTCATTGGTCCTCCTATCTTCAAGAGTGTCGTCTAGGACTTCCTCATCCTATGTTATCAAATAGGGCTTTGATGTTGTCATAAAGCCCTAACTTCACCAATGTCTCCTTAGATGGGAATTGAGTTGGAATAATGGTTCTCGTCAAAAGAATTGCAAATCTTGCCCTATCCTCATAAGTCTCCAAGTGCATATCATGAGCTTCCGGTGTCTTTGGGTGTCTTCTTGGTAGTTGTGAAGATGAAGATGCATCTGTTCTTCTCTTTTTTGAAAGAGAAGCAATCAATTCCTTAGAAGTGATAGTTGCCGGACCTTTTCCTTTAGAATCTTTTTTCCTACAAACCAAGAACAATTCCAAGTAAGATTTGAGAGAATAACCAAAGTATTTCCAAGTTATAAGCAAAATTTCACATAGGCTTCACCCCCCATTTCGCATTCATGCTTCCAAGAAGTGAAAATTGAACTAATATCAAGCAAAGTATGCATATGTCCTCCATCTAAACTCATTCATGAGTGTTCAAATGAAAATGCATATCTATTCACATGAAGATCCAATTCACAAGAATTATGCAATGAATTCCTAGCCTAAAATCCAACACCTTCATCCACATGTGTAACAATTATGCAATACTCCTCAAAAATTCCTCATGTCCATTCCAACATTCAAGAGTCAAAAATTCCTTTAACCTCATTCATGCATGCTCAAATGGAAAGAAGCACAAATTCACATGAGAATTCAATTCAAGAAGATATAGCATAATTCATAAATGCAAGAATTAATGTTATTAAATGCATGCTCAATCCAACATTCAAGATTCAAAACTTCTCCAAAATTCCAAGAAAAACCTAACTAGAAATTCTACTCCAACAATCCAAAATGATGAGCAAAATTCATTCCAATTCATAAAATGAAAGTAAAATTTCCATAGAAGCAAAGGTGTAGAACATAATACCGCATTTTCTTGGAGAATCTTGAAAAAAATTCACAACCTTGAACAAGAAACTCAAATTTTCGTTTTTTAGGTTAGAGTGGATGAAAAAGTGAGTTTTTGGGCTTAAAATGTAGCTTATGTAATGGGTAATGAGCCTATGGAAGGATTTAACAAGATTCAAAGTGATTTGGAAGTAATTAGATGAAGAAAATCTAGGTTTTTAGAGTGAGAAAGTGGGTTTGTTCTAAGAAAAGAGGATGAAAAACACAAAATGAAAATAAAAGGAGGGAGAAAGGGGCGCCGGCGGACAGGTCGGCGGTTTGGCCAACCGCCGTCTGACCCGCCGCCCAAGCTGCTAACTATGCAACCACTCATCATTCTCATTCTTGACTACGGTCATCCCCCCTTTCTTCAGAACCACTTGGGTAGGACTCACCCATTCACTATCCGATATGGCATAAACCATTTCTGCATCTAATAACTTCAACACCTCTTTTCTCACAACCTCTTGCAAGACCGGGTTCAACCTCCTTTGAGGTTGAACCTTAGGACGACAATCATCTTCTAATAATATACGATGCATGCAAATAGATGGAAAAATACCTTTGATATCATCAATGGACTAACCAATAATATCTTTAAACTCTCTAAGGACTCGCAACAACTTGTCCAATTCAGACTCTGACAAGTGTTGTGACACTATAACGGGAAAAGAGTCATCATCACCAAGGAAGGCGTACCTTAGGTGATCGGGGAGAGGTTTCCAACTCTAGATTGGTGTTTGAAGAAGACTCCACTTTAGTTGAACTCTCACTCTCTCCCGGTTGGTTGATATCAAGGTAATGTAATTCATCCTTCAATGATCCTTGGTTTACATCCAAATAAGCAATAGACTCTAATAATTCATCACACGCCTCATCCAAGTCGGAATAAGAATAGAAAGAATTTAAGATGATTTCCTCTGTAAGATCCTTTGCCATAGATGTAGGGAAAGTGGTGATTGAATTGCATTCCTCATAGGTTGGTTCATCTCCTCTTTTCATAGAATCAAAGATTGAAAGAGTGAGGGTGTCTTCATTTACTCTAAAAGTGAGATTCTCGTCTTGTACATCAATAAGAGTCCTTCCGGTTGCTAGAAAAGGATGCCCAAGAATGAGGGGCATATCCTTGTCCTCCAGCATATCCAAGATAACAAAGTTTGCGAGGAAAATAAACTCCTCAACTTCACTAACACATCTTCTACAACTCCTTGAGCATAAGATATGAAACGATCGGCCATTTGGAGACAAATAGGCATAGGCTTGATCTCCCCAATATCAAATCTTCTAAAGATAGACAATGGCATCAAATTTATACCAGCACCAAGATCACATAAGACTTTCCCAAACTTTTGCCCACCAATCACACATGCAATAGTAAAGCTCCCGGGATCCTTTTTCTTCAAAGGCATTTTCCTTTGAATCACTGCACTAACCTCTTCCGTTAGACTTATAGTTTCAAATGATCCAAATTTTCTTTTGTTAGCAACGGCATCCTTAAGGAACTTTACATATCCGGGCACATCTCAAAATGCATCAAGCAAAGGTATGTTGATTTGTACCTTGTTGAAAATGTCCAAGAACCTCTTCATCTTTTCATCCACCTTAGGCTTGGCTAGACGATGAGGGAATGAAGCTTTTGTGATTACATCCTTGGTGGGAAGAGGAGCTTCTACTAGCACTTCCTTTGGAACCTCTTTTTGCACTTTTTTCCTTGATTCTTCATCATTAGTTGAAGGCTCTTCATAGGGTATATCTTCCACAAGAACTTCCTCTTCTTTACTTCCGAATGTCGCTTGATTCTCATAAGCCTCCTCAATGTAATAGCATTGCACCCTTTAGAATTCATCTCCGTGTTGCTTGGAAACTTACCCAGTGTGTGTTGAGTTGTAGCTTGGTTAGCCATTTGGCTAATTTGACTCTCCATCATCTTCACTTGCTTTGTCAAGGAAGTAAGAGAATTTTCCAAGACACTCACCTTTTGCCCGGTTTGGGTAATGAATGTGCCTTGTTGAGAAGAAATTTGAGCTTGATTTGCCAACATTTGTTGCATCATTTGCTCCATTGATGGAGAATTCTTCTTTGGCTCTTCAATAACTCCTTGAGAAACGGAGAATCCGGGAGGTGGAAATTGAGCATTGTTGGGATTTCCATAGGAGAGGTTGGGATGAATCCGGTTGTTGGGATTGTAGGCTTGATAGCCTCTTTGATGACCATAGGAATTACCTCCTTGTGGTTTCCCTTGAAATCCCCCTTGATAGTTCCCTTGGAGTCCTCCTTGAGCTCCTTGAAAATTTAGCTTGTTGAAATTTCCATAGGGTCTTTGGTTCACAAAGCTCACATCTTCATTCCCATTGTATTCATCATTCTCTAGGCTTGAACCACTTGAACATCTCTTTTTGATCTTCTCTCTTCTTCAAATTCCTTCTTTAGAAGGGTGTATTGTGTAGCCAACTCATCAATCCTTGCATCTTCAAGTATAGAATTCACCTTCTTCGTAGGACCTCTCTCCAATGGCCATTGGTAACTATTGGCCGCCATCTCTTCTATGATCCGTAGGGCTTCTTTTGCATTCCGGTTAACTAGGCAACCCCCGGATGTAACATCAACTATGCTCCTCGTATGTGGAGAGAGTCCACTGTAGAAGTTGACTATTTGTTGTGCTTTACTAAAACCGTGTTGAGGGCACTTGCGTAGCAAGTCCCTATACCTCTCCCAAGCTTCAAATAGTGTCTCATCAATATATTGGGAAAAGTGAGAAATTTCCGAGATGAGTTTTTGAGCCTTTGAAGGAGGGAAGTACTTGGCTAGAAAAGCTTTGCATAACTTTTCCCATGTGGTGATCTCGCAGTTGTCAAGGTTTTTGAACCACTCCTTTGCACGATCCCTTAGAGAAAAGTTGAAGAACTTCATCCTTATAGCATCCTCCGGCACTCCATTGTGTTTCACCGTATCACAAATCTCCAAGAATGTGCTCAAGTGTGCATTAGGATCCTTGTTTGGCCTTCCCCCAAATTGCTCGGATTGGACCATTTGGATAAGGTCGGTCTTTATCTCAAAATTATTCAAATTGACATGAGGTCCCCATGCTCCTTCTTGAAATTGTTGGACCGGTGCCTGATCCGCCCTCACTTTAGAGGTGAGGGTAGAGAGCAATAATAATCGATTGAGTAATCGAGTCAAACCACAAGGAATGCAAGGACGCTCAAGTTTCAAGTAGTAACCTAGCTACTAAACCTACTATCCAAGCTACAATATATCATGTTTTTGTATTTTTGATTGAGTAAAAACAATTGAAAAGTAATTAACAAAGCTCAAACTTAACTAAGCAAGTAACAAGTGGCAAATGATATAAAATCGATAAGAGAAAGTATGGTTCCAAATATAATCAAATAATCACTAAAAGCCTAGGTTTATGGATTTGCATGGATTAGCCATTTTAATCTAATTCATATGGGAGTTCTATATATAGTAAACATCAAATCTTCTCTCGAAGCAATCAATATTAGTGGATTAACCTATGACATCTATCTCTGCTAGGTCTCAAGATGCATAAATTAACTCCAAATAGCTCAATTAATTATCTAGAATCTCCTATTAGCAAGAATTACTAATATGTTGTGATTTGATGCCAAGTGTTATGAACTAAAGCCTACTAAGCATTTAACCAAACACCTTGTATGCACTCTATGATGGTCAATCACTCATGCAATAAAATCAAGTCCCAAATCACAAGACATATGAATTAGAAGGTAAATCCAACAACAAAATCCAAAAACCTAATTTTCTAGATCATATCTTTATATATTGGAACCAAAAGGAAATTAGCTAGACATAATTAAAGGAAATGAACCATAGAAAATAGAAGAAATCATGCTTAAAAGAAAGAGAATTTAATGAGGAAGAAGAAAATGGTCTTGAATTGCAAATTCACAAAGTATAGCTCCAACAATCTTCAAAATACTAAAAAGGAAAGAGGGAAAATATTCTAGGGTTCTTGGGGAATTAAAAATATCAAAAAGATCTCCAAATGGGGTGAATTTTGGGGTTAAATACATCACAAATCGAGTTTGGGTCGAATCGGGGTGAAACGGGACGAACCGGGACGAGTTTGGGCAAGCCGAACTCGCTAATTAGTGAAGAGGGGCGCTTGACCGGCGGTGTGTGGGAAGAGGAACCGGCGGTCTGGCAAACCACCGGCTAGACCGCCATCTATGCTGCCAAAATTGGTGGTGAACCAGCGGTTTGATGTTGGTTCCCAGCGGTTTGACAAACCGCCGGCCAACCCGCCGGTTTTCTTTCTCTTGCGCGACTTCACCGTTTTCGCTCGTTCTCTCTCGTCCGAACTCCGATTCTCGATCCGCTTTTTGCTATGGCTTCCTAACGAGCTCCTATTCATCATGGAATGATTAATTTAGCCAAGTAGGTTCTCCATTATTCCTGCAAAAAGCATAAAGAGACTCGAGAGAACGAGGAAAACATAAATGAAACCAAACTAGTGAAACCCTAACTATAGGACTTGAAATTCCACATTTTAAACACAAGTTTCACTCTAATAGAGCTCGATTCTTCCTCGTTTCCGGCCCTTCATCCTTAGCTACTTGAATGCTCTTTCAAATTCTTACAAAAATGGATCGAAAACCGAGAAAAAAACAAGAAAAATATAAAGTATGCTACAAGTTAAAAAACCCTAGCATTTCTAACCTTTAAGCACATGAATCGAGATGTAAACACACGCAAAACACACTCAACATGCACATAAAATACGTGTTAATCAGTGCCTCAAACATTTGGTTTAACGGAGGTAGAGGCTCCTCATTTGCTCTTCGTTCATGCTGATCAAGCCTTGCCCTCATATCTTCAAACTCCTTCATTATAGCTTCCATATTCGGTAAGTTAGCTCCAATCTCTTGTTCTTCAATAGAATTCCTTCTTCTATGCCTTCTTTCAAAGTTCAAGATCAAAGGTTGAACAAGTCTTCCCTTACACCTTGTGTGTATAAACCTACAAAACAAAAATTAAAAGAAAAACAATGCTTGAATTAGTAACTCAATAACCAAATCGACTATTGAAACTTAAACTAAGCATTCCCCGGCAATGGCGCCAAAAATTGGTTGCTCTCACTTTTGAGGGTGAGAGGATGCAATGATAATCGATGTGTATAATCGAGTCGAATCCACAGGGAATGCAATGGCGTATGAATTTTAACTAGTAATCTAGTTACCTAACTACTATCCAAGCTACCAATTAACATGTTTTTGGGTTTTTTGCTTAACTAATAACAATGAAAAGTAAGTAACAAGCTTAGAGCTTAACTAAATAAGTAACAAGTATGCAAATAATGAGAATTCGATAAGAAATAAAAGTGACTCCAATTATAATTCAATTAGGTCTAAGTGATAAGGATGTAACACTCTAACTAGAATTAGTCATTTTAATCTAATTTCATATGGGAAACCTCCTAAATATGACTCACCCAATTCTCATTGCAATGAAATCAAGTAGATTAATGAAAGGCTCAACTTCTACTAAGATATCAAGCAATTCATTAACTCCCAATGGATTATGGAGTTCTTTAGCCCTACTATTCTCTAGCATGCAAATCTATTGATCTTAGCATCTAATCTAAGCCTCCTAAGCTTTAGAAAATGCATAAAACCATAATTAAAAGATAGAGAATTCAATAAGGAAGAGAATGGTGGAAGGATCTTCAAATCTTAAACATAAATCTTCAACAATTAATGATAATACTAAAATGAAAAGAGGGAAATGTTTCTAGGGTTCTAAGATGAATATTCTAGCCTAAGATAACTAATTGGGGAATATTTGGGGTTAATATACATAAATCATGAGTTTTGGGTCGAGTTAGACCGAGTTGGAACGAACCAACTCGGTCAAGAAACAAGAGGGGACGCCTAGCCGGCGGTTTCAAAAATTGGTCACTCTCACTTTTGAGGGTGAGAGGATGCAATGATAATCGATGTGTATAATCAAGTCGAATCCACATGGAATGCAATGGCGTATGAATTTCAACTAGTAATCTAGTTACCTAACTACTATCCAAGCTACCAATTAACATGTTTTTGGGTTTTTTGCTTAACTAATAACAATGAAAAGTAAGTAACAAGCTTAGAACTTAACCAAACAAGTAACAAGTATGCAAATAACGAGAATTTGATAAGAAATGAAAGTGACTCCAATTATACTTCAATTAGGTCTAAGTGATAGAGATATGACACTCTAACTAGAACTAGCTATTTTAATCCAATTTCATGTGGGAAACCTCCTAAGTATGACTCACCCAATTCTCATTGCAATGAAATCAAGTAGATTAATGAAAGGCTTAACTCTTACTAAGATATCAAGCAATTCATTAACTCCTAATAGATTATGGAGTTCTTTAGCCCTACTATTCTCTAGCATGCAAATCTCTTGATCCTAGCATCTAATCTAAGTCTCCTAAGCTTTAGATCAAACACTTGGTATGCAATTATGGTGATCAATCATAATTACATAATAAAATATAGCCCCAAGAGAAATGAACATGAAATTAGAAGGTAAATTCATAGATCAAGCCTAATCCCATCACTTATCTCTAATCTACATATAATTGGAATCACAAAGGAGATTAGCTAGACATGATTAAGGAAAATGAACCATAGAAAATGCATAAAACCATAATCAAAAGATAGAGAATTCAATAAGGAAGAGAATGGTGGAAGGATCTTCAAATCTTCAACAATTAATGATAATACCAAAATGGAAAGAGGGAAATGTTTCTAGGGTTCTAAGATAAATATTCTAGCCTAAGATAACTAATTAGGGAATATTTGGGGTTAATATACATAAATCACGAGTTAGACCGAGTTGGAACGAACCAACTCGGTCAAGAAACAAGAGGGGACGCCTAGCTGGCAGTTTGGCCAACCGCCGTGCAACCCGCCGCTGATGCTGCAGGTTAGCCACCCTCACGGCGGTTTGGCCGGCGGTCCAGCCGGCCGCCGTCCAAACCGCCGGTGCTCCTTTCCCCGGTCGGTTCTTCTCTTTTTCAGTTCTTTCTTTGATTCTTTCTTTCCTCTCTTCGAACCGGCTTTTAACTTTTGACTCTCACCTCTTGAAGACCGAATCTTCCTCATTTCCGGCCCTCAATCTTTAGATACTTCAATACTCTTCCAATTTCTACAAAAATAGATCAAAAATTGAAAGAAAACGAGAAAGGTACAAAATATGCTAAAAGTTAAGAAACCCTAGCAATTCTAGCATTTAATCTCACAAATCAAGCTTCAAGCACATACAAAACACACTCAACATGCACATAAAATATGTGTTAATCAGGTTCCTCCTCAAGAGTTGAAGGCTCTTCATAAGGGATATCTTCCGCAATAACCTCTTCATTTTCCTTTCCAGATGTGGCATGGTTCTCATAAGCTCTTCCACTCGTCAATGTAATAGCATTACATCCCTTTGGATTCATCTCCGTATTACTTGGGAATTTGCCCGGTGTATGTTGAGAAGCCACTTGGTTAGCCATTTGGCTCATTTGTCCTTCCATTATCTTCACTTGCTTGGATAAGGAAGACACCGTGTTCTCCAATGCATTCACCTTTTGCCCAGTTTGAGTGATAAATGTACTTTGTTGATAGGACATTTGAGCTTGATTTGCCAACACTTGTTGCATCATTTGCTCCATCGATGGAAAATTCTTCTTTGGCTCTTCAATGACTCATTGAGATACGGAGAATCTGGGAGGTGGAACTTGAGCGTTGCTAGGATTTCCATAGGAAAGATTGGGATGATTCCTATTGCTAGGGTGGTAAGCCAGGCTACCCCCTTGATGACCATAAGAATATCCACCTTGTTAATTCCCTTGAAATTCTCCTTGGTGGTTTCCTTGGAATCCTCCTTGATTTCCTTGAAATCCTTGCTTGTTGTAATTGCCATAAGACCCTTAATTGACATAGCTCACGTCTTCAAGTCCATAGAACTCCACATTCCGTTGAGATTGAACACTTTGAATGTGGGCTTTCCTTTCATCTTCATACTTCATCTTCATATTAGCAAGCTCCAATGATAGAGCATCATACTTGTCATCCTCAATAGAAGCTACTCTTCTTGAAGGGGCCCTCTCTATTGGCCATTGATAGCTATTAGCTACCATCTCTTCAATAATCCTCAAGGCTTCCTTTGCATTTCGATAAACAAGACATCCTTCGGAAGTAGCATCTACAATGCTTCTTGTATGAGGTGTGAGACCACTATAGAAAGTGGTTATTTGTTGACCCTCATTGAAGCCATGTTGAGGGCATTTCCTTAGGAGCTCTCTATATCTTTCCCATGCCTCAAACAAGGTCTCGTCACCTTGTTGAGAGAAATGTGAGATGTCAGAAATAAAGCTTTGAGCTTTGGAGGGTGGGAAGTATATGGAGAGGAAGACCTTGCATAAATCATCCCAAGTGTGAATGTTGGCCTTGTTCAATCCTTTGTACCAATATTTGGCCCGGTCCCGTAGAGAAAACCTGAACATTCGCATGCAAATGGCATCATTTGAGACTCCATTTAGCTTAATAGTGTCGCAAATATCAAGGAACATACTCAGATGGGCGTTTGGATCCTCCATAAGACTTCCGCCAAATTGCTCACTCTTCAACATTTGAATAAGTCCGGATTTGAGCTTAAAATTGTTGTCATTGATCGTCCCCTATTCTCCTCCTTGAAATTGTTCTGTTGGAGATTGGATCATATGATTGAGAGGAGGTGGTTGAGCCTCATTTGCCCTCCTTTCTTGCTCATCCTTCCATGGTCTAAACTCTTTCATTTCCTTCATAAGAACTTCCATTGCTTGATCATTAGCTCCCATTACATGTTCTTCACTAGAATTCCTTCTTCTATACCTTCTTTCAAACTCTAAGATCAAGGGTTCAACAAGTCTTCCATTGGACCTTGTGTGCATAAACCTACAAAACAAAATCAAAAGAAACAAATGCTTGAATTAGCGACTTAATAACTGTAACGTCCCATATTTTCCTAACTATCATTAGAAGCTTAATTACGTTGCTAAAGGAGATTATTAGCTTTAGTAATTCAATTTCCACTTCTAATCGTTATATATTTATTTCCTAAAAGGAAATAATCAAGTAAGAATCAAGTAGCAACATGATTATTAATCACGCTAGTAAATCCACGTATAATCAAATAAATGTCCGATTGGATTGTTTGACTAAGTGCCTAGTTGCATTTCGAATATTCTCAACTAAGATAAACCGATTCAAGCGTTTTGATTATCTTTCTTAACCACGCAATTTATTAGTGCGTAGTGGTAAATGGGCCAAACCCGTTTCTTGCTGGGCCAAGTACATATATGTGCTAATGGGCCAAGCCCAATAGTAAGAAGAATGGCCATAGCCGAAAAAGCATACATGCACACTAATTAGAATTTATATTTTAAGAGAATAAAGAATAAAAATACATCATCTCCAATTTTAAGTTCCCAATGCGGTTAATAACCTTAATATAAAGGAGTGTAAATACAAGGGGAGAAGTACACGGCTCTTCCTAATCAAATCAAAGTAAAAGCCGATACAAATCAATCCTTCAATCCAGCAAAATCAGCTGCGCAGCAGCCATTTCTTGAGGCCGACAACCTGTAAACAAAAGGAAGTGAAATTAGTCTCAAATGAAGAAAAGAAGGGAAGAGAAATATCCACAAGATAAACCATAGCAAATCTCTAATAATCTCTACAGATTGGACAAGTGAAAGCTGGACACTAACCCACAAATCAGCCTCAGAATGGAGTAAAGATTGGGGAGGTTTATTGCACAAAGTATAAACCATAGATTGAACTAATAACTGGAAATAAGAGCTGGCATTTTCATGTATAAATACCCCACATACAGCAGCCATTTCCATTATTCATACTTCACCAAAATACTAAAGACTTAGAGAGAAAAACAAATTGGGTGAGGAAGAGGAAAGAGTAGAGGACTGCAGCAACTTAGGAGGAGGAAGAAGATCATCTTTTCCCCCAATCTGCAGCCACCTAAACCATTTCCACAGGTAACACAACCAGCCCTCAATCTCTTAATAAGCATGCTACAGCTTCTTTTAGTCAAGAACTTCAATTATGTTTAAATAACCACCAAAACGTGAACAAACACTAACACGATTCCATGTTAAACCTAGAAACCGAAGCCAACATCAAGTCTTGATCAAACCAAACCTATAGCATTCAGATTCTATGAACCACAACACCAATTCAAGAACAAGCATGCTAGATTCGTTTCTCCAAGAAACCAATACCGAAATGTTGAGATCGACACAACTACTCCAGCCCTAACTCCTTTAGGTAGAAAAGAACCAAGAACCTGAGCATAAGCTCAGCACAGTAACACACTTACAAGCATGGAAGCCATAAGTTTAAGAATCTCAAGAATGAAACAATCCAAAACACAATTCATAGCCTGCTGTAGAAACTTGGAACTAAACTAATGCCTACCAACTTAAGATTATCCACTTTTATTAACTTTGGAAACATAATCAATCGCATAATCTTAAATCAAGAACAAGAAAAGAAAATATGCTAGAACACTCAGGATATTTCGAGAGATTAAGCTGAGGATCGGAAGCGAACCCTCCGTCAAGGCTCGAAGCCTCGACGGTGAAGAAACCGAACCAGCCAATGCGAGCTACGAGACGGAGAAAGCAGCGTCGTCTGTCGTCACCACCGGAATCTGCAAAAGAAGGGGGATAAGTCAGCAACTCGAATCTCTATTGATAATTTCGTTTATTAAGAAAAATCGTTCAATAACCGAACTTCGTCTAAAATCGGAACAAAAAAAAAAAAGAAAAAGAAGGGGGAGATCGAGAGAGAATGTTCCCTGATTCTTCGAATCAGGGATTTTAATTTTTGGATTCAAAATCCGAGAGAGAGAAAGAGGCTTCGGCTGCAGGAGTTGCGCCGCTGCCGGAAGTGAGGTGCATGCGCCGGAATCAAGTACCGACGAACGCAAACTCCTGAGCCGCGCCGGGACGGTGCCGTCTCACTGCAACACCGGAGCATCGTCCGGAAGCCAAAAATGGTGTTCTCGCCGAAATTCGATGAAGGGGAAGAGAAGCCCCAAATTTTGATTATGGTTTGCCCTTTTCCAATCCAAGTTGGGAAAAGAAATTCTGGAAAAGAAGAAAAGGGAAACGAATCGATGACGGCTCATTTATTGAGACGCCGCCGAAATTATCGCCGGAGATGGTGACCGGAGCCGAGCAGCGAGAGAGAGAGTCGCAGTTCGGAGAGAGAGGATGAAGAGTCGCGAACTGAGAGAGAGAGAGAGTTCTTGCGTGGAATGAGAAAGGGGGGGGGCTTAGATTATACTTTTTATTTTTATTTTTATTTATTCACTTAATTAAGTTATCCGGGCCGGGCCGGGCCGAGAAGAAGGCGGGCCGAAGACTGGCCAAATTCTGGGCCGAATCTGCTAAGTGGGCCGAGTTTATTAAATTGGGCCAGAATCTCTAATTAATTACGAGCCCAATCTTTAATTAATTACGGACCGGGTCACCACTAACTAAATCGTTTTCTAACCGTAATTAGATTTCAATAATTCGTAAGGAATTATTTCACAATTTGCGATCATTAACTCGAGATAAGTTAATTAACCATGATTTAATAATTAGTTATAATTGATTTAAGCTAATCAAGTACTTAATTAGAGCTAATCGAGTTCAGTAATAAATCAAAGATTGATTTATTACAGAATATTTTACATGAACCGTTCACTTAACGGGGCACGGTAACTCGAGCTTAGATCACAGTAACCACATTACAAAAATTAGAATCTTAGATAAAATTTTATTCGTTAGAACATGAATCTTATTTTGATTTTTAATCAAAGGTTATGCAAAGGAAGGTCAGTAACGAAGACGAAGATCGTCTAATAACAGTCAAGAAAAGCAATGAGGTGGGCTTTCTATAAAATAAAAAGCATGTTTTATTAGATGTTAGCTCTTTTATAATTGTCATGCCATAAATGTTTTCAGTTTTGTATGACACATATCTGTTGAATGGCGAAATGCCAATTTAAGAATCGAATTCGGGTCCCTGTGTGATCAGAAAATCATACTTGGACTAGTGTACACATTGGTCGTGTCACTCAGCGTGGTGACCGATCGCGTGACCGAGTGAGGTGGCCAACTCCTCGGGCACAACAAGCTCAGATATGGTAGATTACACAAGAAGAGACTGCAGTCGCTTTCAAGAAAATAAATGTTTTGTGAACATAGGCAATTTAAAGAAAAACCCTATGATTCACTAAGTGATGGCTTGACAATAAATAAATGATTTTGGGCATGTGTCCACTGAGTACTCCGTACTCACGCCCTGTACATTATTTCCGATGTGCAGGTTGAGCAGTGTTGAAGCGAAGTGACCAGCGAAGATTTTGTCAAGAATAAATTATAAGTAATAACTCTTGGTAGCATATGTCTTCATACATATGTTTGAACACCTTTCCGCTGCGTACACTCTTAAAATTTCTCTTCGATTCGGTTGTACTAAGTCTGAATCATGACATCTATTTTCATGGGAAAAACCATAAAAAAATGCCATCTCCATTATATGAAATCTAAGTCCCAAGTTATTGAGTCAATCCGTTGTTAACCCTTCTTTATTTCTGAATTTACTTTATATTACCCATAGTCACGATTTATACCAAACTGAGCTATCGATTAGCAAAGTGCGGTCGTGACAGAGTGGTATCAGAGCACTAGGTTGCTCTGAAACCCAAGAGTCTTTTCCTTCTAAAGTCTAGTCTTGAATCACTAGACCAAGCAGAGTCCTTGACAAAACCTCGTCACTTCGGCTCAACACGCTCAACGAGGAAAAGAAAAAAAAATGTTTTTTTTTTCAATTGTTTAAGTTGGAAGTCTTTCCTTATGGCAAGAACTTAGCAGAACCTAGTCCTCAACTCACTAGAAAGAACAGTGAACTCCCTTAGAGAACATAGTTGCTTTAATCACTTACTTTCAGGAGTAAGCTTGAGCTTTGATGGGAGACAAAGTTGCTTCGTCATCATTCAAGCAAAGAAGGGAACAAAAAGTAATACGAGATGCAAAAAGAGTCAGCACGAGGACCGAGATGAATCCGTTGAACGAATCATTACCTTTTGCCAAGGCAATCGTGTAAACAAGGCTGCTAATGCCTTAAATTTAGCATACCTTAACATAGTAACTAAGGAAATGTACCTCATGGCAAAATAAATAAGTCCACTTTAATTTCAAGTGTGTCACTGCATACTTGGAAAGAAGAAGATAATCTAATAAAAGAAGAAAGATGAATTAAGCTCAAACGCTAACAGTTACGAGAATAGAATAAGAAAGAAAGCAAGTTGAGTTATATTCACGATACAACTACATCATAGTATTAAGAACAAGGGCATAGTGCCACTTGGACTGAATAATTAATTTATTAAGATATCGCAGCCTAAATTGTAACTTTTATGAGAAATAACTTTCTAGAGAAGAATTCTTTAAAGACGGATAAGCCATATCCAGGATGATTTAACATCCTACTCCGTTAGCCTTTCTAACCATGGTGAACATTCATCGAGACATCGCTCGAAAAAGGAAATAAATTTGAAGTTGAGGACTTACAATTAGAACTAAATGCAAGGTAGTATTGCTACCCGCACTTATGCGTCGTTAGCAATAATAACATGACCCATTGCCAGTTTAGTTCCTCATAAGGAATAAAGGAATAGCAATCCCCTACACTAAGGATTAGTGAGTGCAGGAGTTAACAAAATCACGAATGCAGTACTAATGTCTTATGATGTGGCATATACCTTTTCTAACCCCCTTGAAGCCAATTGAATCCCTCTTTTAGAAAAATAACAATATGGGAAAAATTTTGAGCTGAAACAAAAGCTTGCCAAACCTTGAGAATTCTTTTCGTCATTTTTGACTAAGTCACCAAAGTACGGCAGACAGATTCATGCTGTGGATGTGCTTATGTGGAACTGGCCACTCCACATAATCTCAATCTCAGTAGAATCATTCGCAGACCAGAATTCAAATGGGTATCGGCAAGCGGGTCTTTTCTTTCGACCTTTTGTCATTTCATTTCTACCATCTGATTATTCCTTCCATGCTGGTCTAATAATTTATTGATGAAACAATTTCACCGAACGTCATGCCGGAATTGATACATTGTTCCTATGGAAACTATCTTCTAGTGTTAGATCACGAGGAGATTCATTCGTACACATTACCTTTCTTTTGAAACCAATGAGACGTAAGAAATTGATCCACTTGAAAGTTCAGGGTTTGATAAAAAGCATAGTGTACTTGGGGAATATCAGGAGTTTTGGATAATTCAAAGCGAAGAGAAATTGAGACATAAATTGGAATGGGGTGAGACCCAGTATCCAAAGGAAGATAGACCAAGGGTATATAGATAAATAAGAAATATCAGCAAGAGATTTAAGTTGATATAGAGTTGTAAAGAACCTTGGAGAATCCTTAAAAAGTTCTTAGGAACCCAAATGAAGAAGTGGAAGAGTCGAGTGCAAGTATCATGACCCATATCAGTATGGAGATCAGTTTTAAGGATATATGTAACAAGTAAATCACTGGAGCTAATAAATTTTTTTATTTAGTGGTGCAAGACCAATTAACAGTAAGATTCTGTTAAGTTCAAGGATTTGAAGGCGACATACTTAGGAAATAGAAAAGTTCTTAATCAGTAGCATGGAAATGAGAATTGAACTAGATCGAGTAAGCAGAGGAGCTAAACCAAAGCTATGAATTTTAATTCCTTAATGAGGAATTTTAAGATCTTTAGGACATAACCGGTTTAATTCCTTATAAGTAGTGGTAACAGACTACCATACGAGGAAAGCTTCTAGTTTGGCTGAGATGACCGAGGATGATTGGCAAATTAGAATCCACATAAGTAGCAGAGCAAATGCGATAACATATGATCGGAAGATCTAGTCTAGTTAAGATCCATTTTCTTTTAGGAAAAGGACTTGTAAGAATGTTCATTCGAGCCAAAGTAGAATTCGTTTTAATTCTGTGTAAGAGAAGTAAGATGAGAATAGTAAGGCGTTTTGAGAAATAAGAACATATGTCATCACCTAAAGGAGAAGAAACATGGAGATATAATAAGTATCGAGACTTAGAAATGAAGTACAACATCATACGAGATGTGGGTAGCCACCCTATATTAATTAAAGGGACCAAGACTTCCTGTGTAGGAAATAAAATAAAATGAAAAGCCCTAGATTGTATTGTCCAAAGAAGGGAATAAGATCATAAGTTGAAAGATCGATGAGGACCTCAAGAAGATCAAATTGTCAAGAACAGTACCAAGCAATGAATCATTCTGCCCAAGTTAACTTTCCACAGGAGGGGACGGGTGCCAGACCAAATCGACTAGGCCAGTCATAGTAATTTCGTGCACTGAAGGCACAACTCAAAACATAAAGATAGTTTTCCCCACCACCACCCCCACTTCCACCTCAGCACCAACAATGCTTTTGGTACAAGCGACGACAGAAGGCGAAAGCCTACTCGATGAAGCAGAAGCAACTTACTAATGACATATTGCTTGAATATAGAATTTAACATAGGTTCACATTAGCTTCTAAATTACAATCTTCGTATCATACCTATGGAGGGAATGGATACAATCTTAGGAATGGGCTGAGTAGCTGAAAACTACGCCACTGCCCTCTGGAAGGAAAGACAGAATTCCTTTAAAATGCCAGACAAGGAGCTTACAACTTCCCACGGAATCCCCCCTGAATAAGCGAAAGTCAGTTGTCTCCACCCTTCAAGTAGGAACCCTGATAAGGAAATTATATTTAGCATATCTCGTTTACCTAAACAAGAACCGAAGGATGATAAGGAGAAAAAGAAAGAGAATGTGGAGATCGTTTGCGAAATTTTTGATATTCTTCCAAATGTGTTACCAGGATTACCACCAGATGGGAAGATAGAGCTCACCATCGACTTAGAGTCTAGATCAACCCCTATATCCAAGGCACCATACCGAAGGAATTGGAGGAGCTAAGGTGCAACTCCAATAGTTTCTAAACCTAGGCCCTAGACGACCTAGCATATCACCAGGGAGATCGCATGTACTATTTGCGACACAGAAGGACAACTCCATGAGAATGCGTATAGACTATCGAGAACTGAATAAGTTAACACTCAAGAATAAGTATCCATTACCTAAATCGATGATCTATTTGACTAGCTCGAAAGAGCAAAGGTGTTTTCAAAGATAAACCTAAGATCAAGTTACCATAGGCTAAAGCTCAGACCTGAAGATATACCTAAGGTGGCTTTTCGCACTAGATATGGCCACCACGAGTTCATAGCCGTTCCGTTCAAATTGACCAATACACCAATAGTATTCGTAGACCTTATGAATTGTATTTTCTACCCTTACTTAGATAAATTCATCCTAGCTTTCATCGATGACGTTCTGATCTACTTGAAGAACGAAAAATGACACGAGGGATACTTGAAAACAATGTTAGGAACCCTGAGAATAGATAAATTATATGCTAAATACAGTAAGTGTAAATTTTGGCCTAAGGGAGTAGTATTTTGAGGACACATCGTGTTAGCTAAACGGATTAAAGTGGATCTGCAGGTTGAAACAATTCAGAATTAGGAATCGTCATTGGCACCGAACAAAATCTGAAGCTTCCTAGGATTAGCTCGTTATTATTAAAGAATCATAGAAGGATTTTTTTTTGAAGATAAGAAGACCAATGACGTAACTCTTGGAGAAAGAAACCAAATATACATGGCTCAAACTTTCAACGGTTGAAAGAGAAATTGACAAGCGCTCCAATTACGGCAGATCCAAATCCAGACAAAGTATACGCATATGCCTCCAACCTGATACAAGAATGGAAAACAATAGCTTGTGTCTTACGATAGCTTAGACGCCACGAGCTTAATTATCCAACACATGACTTAAAATTAGCAGTAATTGTGCATGCCCTGAAAATCTGGAGACACCACCTCTACGGAGTTCGGTGTGAGACTTTCACGGATCACAAAATCCTTAAATACTTCTTCGAGCAGAAAGACCTTAACATGAGACAAAGAAGTTGGCTCGAGTTAGTGAAAGACTACAGTTGTGGAATCGACTATCACCTAGGCAAAAGCCAACGTAGTGAGGGACCCTTTTAGTCATAAAACTCGGTTGAAACTGGCATTTCTCTTTCTCAGCGGAGAAGCATTTATCTAGAATTGTACTGTTTTGAGAGCACCTCTCTACTAAGTAAGTTGGCTTGATAGGAAAACATTGCCAAAAAGGAATGATAGTTACATTCTTGTCTCCGATCGGGATGAAATCTCAAAGAAGGATTCCCTAATTATTATTTCTAACTGAGCGAGAGCAATTAGTAAATTGCATCTTACATGAGTGATTAGATATTTAATTAGTACCTAATTAGTTCCAATGACCAAGCAAGTGCCTAGTAATCCTGGCAATATTGATTACAAGCTTAATCGATGTAAGATCTCTTCAAGAAGATGATTTACTGATAGTATTTTCTAGATAGAATCAAATAGCAATTTGATTTCTATTATTCTTAGATAAATGTTGCCTAAACAATTAGATACACGATAGAATATCTAGTAAGGAAACAAGGATGTACAAAGACGTACCAAGGCCTGAAGAAGAAATTCTGATGGGACGGCATGAAGAGAGACATAGCCCCATTCGTTGGAAGATGCTTAGCCTGGCAGTAGGTGAAAGCCCTACACCAACGACCTTATGGCAAATTGCAGTCCTTAGAAATTCCATAGTGGAAATAAGAGAATATTGCCATGGACTTGTGAAAGGATTAGCCAAGTCGAGAAGAGAAAATACAGCCATTTTGGTGATTATAGATCGACTTACAAAGAGTGCCCATTTTAATTCCATCCCAATAACCCACAGATCGGAAAAGTTAGCTCAGTTGTATGTTCGTGAGATAATATGCCTTTCATGGAATACCAATCTTAATCATGTCAGACCGAGATTCGAAATTCCCATCTAGATATTGGATGAGCTTACAAAAATTGGACACTAGACTGAATTTTAGTACTGCATTTCGCCCTCAGATCGATAGACAATCAAAGAAAACCATACAGGTCTTAGAAGACTTGTTATGGACAATAATACTCGATCGAAGTGGTCATTGGAAACCAGTGCCACCACTAATCTAATTTTCTTTCAACAATAGTTACCAGGCGACCATAAGTATGGCACCACACATAACACTCTATGGAATGAAATGTTGATCACCACTTTATTGGGACAAAGTAGGCGAAAGAAAAATATTAGGCCCTGATGTGATTAGCGAGACGATCGAGATCATGCGTTAAATTAGAGATAGGATAAAAGAATCTCAAGACAGATATACATCTTATATCGATCACTGTCAAACTGAGATTCCTTTTGAAATAAGACATAAGCTATTTCTGAAGGGATTACCATCCAAGGGGATAGTGAGAATTGGAGTCAAGGGAGAGTTGAGACCTCGTTTCATTGGACCTTATGAGATTTTAGAGAAGATGGGCCCAGTAGTGTACAGACTGGCGTTACCACCAAGTCTTGGGAACGTACACAACGTTTTCCACATTTCACAACTTAGGAAATGCGTATATGATCCGAAGCACGTTATCCACTAAGATGAAATAACCCTCAATCCAGACTTGAGTTATGAGAGTAGGCCAGAAGCAATTCTAGACCGAAAGGTTCAACAACTCAGAAACAAGTTGATTACCTCAGTGAAAGTTTTGTGGGAACTCGAAGATAAGATGAAAGAAAAATACCCGGAGCTTTTCAGTTGAGGTATGCAAATTTCGGGACGAAATTTCTTTTAAGAGGGGGAGGATGTAACGTCCCATATTTTCCTAACTATCATTAGAAGCTTAATTACGTTGCTAAAGGAGATTATTAGCTTTAGTAATTCAATTTCCACTTCTAATCGTTATATATTTATTTCCTAAAAGGAAATAATCAAGTAAGAATCAAGTAGCAACATGATTATTAATCACGCTAGTAAATCCACGTATAATCAAATAAATGTCCGATTGGATTGTTTGACTAAGTGCCTAGTTGCATTTCGAATATTCTCAACTAAGATAAACCGATTCAAGCGTTTTGATTATCTTTCTTAACCACGCAATTTATTAGTGCGTAGTGGTAAATGGGCCAAACCCGTTTCTTGCTGGGCCAAGTACATATATGTGCTAATGGGCCAAGCCCAATAGTAAGAAGAATGGCCATAGCCGAAAAAGCATACATGCACACTAATTAGAATTTATATTTTAAGAGAATAAAGAATAAAAATACATCATCTCCAATTTTAAGTTCCCAATGCGGTTAATAACCTTAATATAAAGGAGTGTAAATACAAGGGGAGAAGTACACGGCTCTTCCTAATCAAATCAAAGTAAAAGCCGATACAAATCAATCCTTCAATCCAGCAAAATCAGCTGCGCAGCAGCCATTTCTTGAGGCCGACAACCTGTAAACAAAAGGAAGTGAAATTAGTCTCAAATGAAGAAAAGAAGGGAAGAGAAATATCCACAAGATAAACCATAGCAAATCTCTAATAATCTCTACAGATTGGACAAGTGAAAGCTGGACACTAACCCACAAATCAGCCTCAGAATGGAGTAAAGATTGGGGAGGTTTATTGCACAAAGTATAAACCATAGATTGAACTAATAACTGGAAATAAGAGCTGGCATTTTCATGTATAAATACCCCACATACAGCAGCCATTTCCATTATTCATACTTCACCAAAATACTAAAGACTTAGAGAGAAAAACAAATTGGGTGAGGAAGAGGAAAGAGTAGAGGACTGCAGCAACTTAGGAGGAGGAAGAAGATCATCTTTTCCCCCAATCTGCAGCCACCTAAACCATTTCCACAGGTAACACAACCAGCCCTCAATCTCTTAATAAGCATGCTACAGCTTCTTTTAGTCAAGAACTTCAATTATGTTTAAATAACCACCAAAACGTGAACAAACACTAACACGATTCCATGTTAAACCTAGAAACCGAAGCCAACATCAAGTCTTGATCAAACCAAACCTATAGCATTCAGATTCTATGAACCACAACACCAATTCAAGAACAAGCATGCTAGATTCGTTTCTCCAAGAAACCAATACCGAAATGTTGAGATCGACACAACTACTCCAGCCCTAACTCCTTTAGGTAGAAAAGAACCAAGAACCTGAGCATAAGCTCAGCACAGTAACACACTTACAAGCATGGAAGCCATAAGTTTAAGAATCTCAAGAATGAAACAATCCAAAACACAATTCATAGCCTGCTGTAGAAACTTGGAACTAAACTAATGCCTACCAACTTAAGATTATCCACTTTTATTAACTTTGGAAACATAATCAATCGCATAATCTTAAATCAAGAACAAGAAAAGAAAATATGCTAGAACACTCAGGATATTTCGAGAGATTAAGCTGAGGATCGGAAGCGAACCCTCCGTCAAGGCTCGAAGCCTCGACGGTGAAGAAACCGAACCAGCCAATGCGAGCTACGAGACGGAGAAAGCAGCGTCGTCTGTCGTCACCACCGGAATCTGCAAAAGAAGGGGGATAAGTCAGCAACTCGAATCTCTATTGATAATTTCGTTTATTAAGAAAAATCGTTCAATAACCGAACTTCGTCTAAAATCGGAACAAAAAAAAAAAAGAAAAAGAAGGGGGAGATCGAGAGAGAATGTTCCCTGATTCTTCGAATCAGGGATTTTAATTTTTGGATTCAAAATCCGAGAGAGAGAAAGAGGCTTCGGCTGCAGGAGTTGCGCCGCTGCCGGAAGTGAGGTGCATGCGCCGGAATCAAGTACCGACGAACGCAAACTCCTGAGCCGCGCCGGGACGGTGCCGTCTCACTGCAACACCGGAGCATCGTCCGGAAGCCAAAAATGGTGTTCTCGCCGAAATTCGATGAAGGGGAAGAGAAGCCCCAAATTTTGATTATGGTTTGCCCTTTTCCAATCCAAGTTGGGAAAAGAAATTCTGGAAAAGAAGAAAAGGGAAACGAATCGATGACGGCTCATTTATTGAGACGCCGCCGAAATTATCGCCGGAGATGGTGACCGGAGCCGAGCAGCGAGAGAGAGAGTCGCAGTTCGGAGAGAGAGGATGAAGAGTCGCGAACTGAGAGAGAGAGAGAGTTCTTGCGTGGAATGAGAAAGGGGGGGGGGCTTAGATTATACTTTTTATTTTTATTTTTATTTATTCACTTAATTAAGTTATCCGGGCCGGGCCGGGCCGAGAAGAAGGCGGGCCGAAGACTGGCCAAATTCTGGGCCGAATCTGCTAAGTGGGCCGAGTTTATTAAATTGGGCCAGAATCTCTAATTAATTACGAGCCCAATCTTTAATTAATTACGGACCGGGTCACCACTAACTAAATCGTTTTCTAACCGTAATTAGATTTCAATAATTCGTAAGGAATTATTTCACAATTTGCGATCATTAACTCGAGATAAGTTAATTAACCATGATTTAATAATTAGTTATAATTGATTTAAGCTAATCAAGTACTTAATTAGAGCTAATCGAGTTCAGTAATAAATCAAAGATTGATTTATTACAGAATATTTTACATGAACCGTTCACTTAACGGGGCACGGTAACTCGAGCTTAGATCACAGTAACCACATTACAAAAATTAGAATCTTAGATAAAATTTTATTCGTTAGAACATGAATCTTATTTTGATTTTTAATCAAAGGTTATGCAAAGGAAGGTCAGTAACGAAGACGAAGATCGTCTAATAACAGTCAAGAAAAGCAATGAGGTGGGCTTTCTATAAAATAAAAAGCATGTTTTATTAGATATTAGCTCTTTTATAATTGTCATGCCATAAATGTTTTCAGTTTTGTATGATACCTATCTGTTGAATGGCGAAATGCCAATTTAAGAATCGAATTCGGGTCCCTGTGTGATCAGAAAATCATACTTGGACTAGTGTACACATTGGTCGTGTCACTCAGCGTGGTGACCGATCGCGTGACCGAGTGAGGTGGCCAACTCCTCGGGCACAACAAGCTCAGATATGGTAGATTACACAAGAAGAGACTGCAGTCGCTTTCAAGAAAATAAATGTTTTGTGAACATAGGCATTTTAAAGAAAAACCCTATGATTCACTAAGTGATGGCTTGACAATAAATAAATGATTTTGGGCATGTGTCCACTGAGTACTCCGTACTCACGCCCTGTACATTATTTCCGATGTGCAGGTTGAGCAGTGTTGAAGCGAAGTGACCAGCGAAGATTTTGTCAAGAATAAATTATAAGTAATAACTCTTGGTAGCATATGTCTTCATACATATGTTTGAACACCTTTCCGCTGCGTACACTCTTAAAATTTCTCTTCGATTCGGTTGTACTAAGTCTGAATCATGACATCTATTTTCATGGGAAAAACCATAAAAAAATGCCATCTCCATTATATGAAATCTAAGTCCCAAGTTATTGAGTCAATCCGTTGTTAACCCTTCTTTATTTCTGAATTTACTTTATATTACCCATAGTCACGATTTATACCAAACTGAGCTATCGATTAGCAAAGTGCGGTCGTGACAATAACCAAATCAACTATTGAAATTCAAATTAAACATTCCCCGGCAACGGCGCCAAAAATGGATCGTTGAACTTTTTAGGGTAGAGAGATGCAATGATAATCGATTGAGTATAATCGAGTCGAATCCACAAGGAATGTTTTGGCGTGAGAATTTCAAGTAGTAACCTAGCTATCTAATCACTATTCAAGCTACCAACTAACATGTTTTTGTGTTTTTGATTAACTAAGAACAATGAAAGTAATTAACAAATTTAAAGTTTAACTAAACAAGCAACAAGTAATCAAATGACAAAAACTCAATGAGAAATGAAAGTGACTCCAATTATACTTCAATTAGGTCTAGGTGATATGGATGTAAGAGTTTAACTAGAATTAGCCATTTTAATCCAATTTCATGTGGGAAACCTCCTAGGTATGATTCATTCAATTCTCATTGCAACTAAATCAAGTAGATTAATGACATACCTAATTTCGACTAGGACATCAAGTAAATCATTAACTCCTAATAAGTTATGGAGTTCTTTAGCTCTACTATCTCTAGCATGCGAATCTCTTATTTCCTAGCATCTAATCCAAGCCTCTTAAGCATTAGATCAAACACTTGATATGCAATTATGGTGATCAATCACAATTACATAATAAAACATGGCACCAAGAGAAATGAACATGAAATTAGAAGGTAAATTCATAGATCAAAGCCTAATCTCATCACTTATCCCTAATCTACATATAATTGGAATCACAAAGAGACTTAGCTAGACATGATCAAGAAAAATAAACCATAGAAAGTAAGTAAAATCATGCTTAAAAGAAAGAGATTAAGATAAGGAATAGAAATATGGTCTTCAATCTTCAATCCGCCAAGCAAATCTCCACAAATCTTGAAAAATACCAAAGTAGTAAAGAGAAAATATAATTAGGGTTCTAAGGTGAATGTTCAAGCTAAAGATCTCCAATTGGGGAAGATTTAGGGTTTAAATACATTAGAATTGAGTTTTGGGTCGAGTTAGACCGAGTTGGTTCGACCAACTCGGCCTTTAAGTGAGGGGGAAACGCACCGACGGCGGTCTGATCGGCGGCCTGGCAGGCCACCGTTTAGACCGCTGTGTAAACCGCTGTTAATGCAGCCGGACAGTCACCTAATCGGTGGTCTGGCAAGCCGCCATTCAGACCACCGGCTTCCCTTTCCCGGTCAGTTCTTCTCCTTCTTCGATTCTTCTTTCGGTTCTTTCTTTTCTCTTTTCGAACCAGCCTTCCAACTCCGGTTTCCACCTCCTTTAGCTCAATTTATCCTCGTTTCCTACCCTCGATCCTTAGCCACTTGAATGCTCTTCCAAATTCCTACAAGAATGGATCGAAAACCGAAAGGAAACGGGAAAAGTATAGAATATGCTACAAGTTGAAAACCCTAGCAATTCTAGCATTTAAACACCTAATTCAAGCCTAAAACACATATGGAATACACTCGTCATGCACATGAAATACGTGTTAATCACCAACCAACTTAGATCAATCCCTTAGGTACTTATATAATGACTTCGTAGAGAAGTATGAGGGGCATGTTTAGGTTCTGGACATAGCATTAGATCTAGATGTACTATGGACTTAGGAATTAGTAATAGCCGTCAATGAGCCCAACAACTTCAAAGTTTCTTCCTCAATGAGGTTTTAATAAATCATAGACTATTTAAATTCATAAACGAGTACTTTTTTTCCTCAATGAGGTTTTCACGACACTCGGCCTTTGTAATCAACATGTGATCTCCAAGAGTTTAAGTGTTATAAATAAAATAAAATAAAAACAATCTCACTTGTTATATTTTATAATTCTCTTACCATTTTTTAAAAATTGATTATTATTGACGATTTGAATTGTCTTTCAACAATTAAACTGGAATCGAAAATAAATAAAAATAAATAATTGATCAGAAAAAAATAAAACGGTTCAAATCCGGTTTGAACCGGAACCGTGTACTTGACAGTTCAATTTCGGTTCCTCTACCATGAAATCATAACCGGCAGTTCCGATTCCGGTTCAAACTGGAACAGGTGCCGTGGGCACCTCTAGGTTCACAGATATCTAAATTTCTCCATAGCCCTTTTCATGAATGTATAGAATAATTAAATACAAACGAAAATACAAAAGGGCCATTATTTGAGATACCCATTATAAGTTTTTCAACAAGAATTATAGCCACCAACTTAGTATACAAAAATTATACCCAATTTTTTGCTTTTTCGGACAAAATTGCCCTAAAAAATTCAAACCGGCATTTTGCATTTATTTGGCTGCAATCATCGCGCCTCTTCATTTCCCCCCATAACTTCCGACGACCTTCCCACTTTCCCATTTCCCATTCAGTTACAAACCCTCTATCTCTGCACAAACTTCTCTCTCTCTCTAGTTCACATTATCGTTGTTGCCGTTCGCTCACTCCGCTACCGCCCATAGAGATGCATTCGACGCGCTCACTGAGTCTGAAAAGCCGATGACGCTTTGATTCTAGGGACTCCACCGCAAACGAAACCTAACCGCCAGCGTAAACTGACAATGGCCTCCACCTCCACGTCGAATTCTTATTTCGAACAACAATTAGCACAAGTAATGGGATTTTGCTTTTTATTTATATTATTGTTGTCGACTTTGGATATTGTGGTCGATTTTGGCAATTTTGGAAGATTATTCTTTATTTCTGGATTTGGGTTTAGGATCTTGTTGTTTTACTTGATTTGCGTTCCTCCATTTTTCGCGGCATGCAAGCTCAAGCACTGTTAAAGTTATGTTTTTTATACTGTTTTGGGCGAATTAGTAGTAGTTTGGTGTTGTTCATTATCTTCTGTTGTTTATGATGATTTATTTTGGTTGTTTGTTCTCTATTTTCTGTGAAATTCATCTATTTTTAGTGTTTTTGTTGGAATTTTGTTGGAATGTTGGTAGGTTTAGGGGTAATTGCATGCGGGACATACAACTTAGAACAATTGGAACGATTTGTCCAAAATGTATTTCCTGTTCTTTTACTGCATTTTTTGCTTGAATTTTGCTTGGTGGTCATTGGTGGTTATGGGTGGTTTTTTTTTCAGGTTTTTGGTGGTTTTATATTTTGTGGTTGGTAATTTGTGGAGGTTGTTGGAATTTTAGTTTGGTTTTGGTGGGTTTTTTTGGGTGGGTGGGTGGTATTTTGTGGAGGTTTTATTGTTTGGTTTTATTTGTAACTGAATGCGTCTATCTGGAACTATTTTTTGGGTGTTTTATCTATTTGTTGGATTCTGGAATTTTGCTTGTTGGTGGTCTTGTTTTCTGGATGTGGTTATTAATGGAGAGGTTGCTGGTTTTCTTGTTGGTTTTATTTGTAATCGCCAAGTGAGAACAATTGGAACTATTTTTGTAAATTGTATAAATAGTACAAAGTTTGTTCCTCAGTTAGTTGGAACATTCTGTTTTCTTGGAACTATTTGGCTGATGTTTTTATATATGTTTGTTGGTTGTTAGCTAGACATACCCGAGAGAACATATGCAAGATGTCTATTATAAGCTGGCGTTGTTTGGCAAGCCAAAATTGATAGGGAAAGTGACTACAGGTTGCAGGTGTATGGAGTTGAAACAGTGGCCGCTATGGAGAAGACGCCTTTCAAGAATCTCATGAGATACCCAAACAATATAACAAAATCTGGGGGATGTATGCACTATCTTATTTCAAGACAAGCCATTTGGACGCCAGACCCTAACCCAACCGCCATATTGTTCAGGGTGAATGGTCAGATAGTTAGATTTGGAAGGATGAAGTTCGCAATTGTCACGTAGCTACAGTTTGGAGGTAGCACTTTCGACCCCTATGCACAGCACGATATACCCGTTGACTCTGTACACTATCGGGTATTCAACAGCGAACTATGTTGCCAGATTAGTTGTGGAACTGGTATGAGAGAGCAAGTAGTTTTGAAGGCATAGATTCTGCTGACTGTCTGAAGATTTCGCAAGTGTTGATCGTTGCGCACATTATACTGGGATTGTCCCTAACAAACTTGAAGGTACCCGACTGGGTGTGGGTATTGGTTGAGGACAACAAGAAGTGGAACAAGTTTCCCTGGGGGAGCATGTCCTACCATATTTTGATCAAAGCCTTGAAAGGTGTGAAGTACATGATGAGTTCAATGAATTATCACTTGTGCGGCCATACTCTTGCATTCTTGGTATGTGTTGTCATCATCACTAGTGATTCATCTTTAGTTTTCATTTTGTGAAGACTTTTAATTTCAGAAATTTGTTTTGTTTTAGCGATGGATTTTTTGTGCTTTCCCTGATGTTGGAACAGATATTGGGGGAAGGGTTCCAAGAAATTTGCGTCCTCATGGACTGAGATTCACCTACACAAACAATGGAACTTGTGGTGACATAGATATCAACCAGGTCAGAACAGAACATTCTGAAGCCGTTCCTGGTACATTTGGAACATTCTCTTAAATTTGTTCCAAATGTACCAAGTACAAGTTGTTCCAATTGGGAACAATAGGAACAAGTTAGTACAATTGGAATATGTTGTTCCAATTGTATCAATTGCTCTAATTGTTTCCATCTTTAGTTCATCTTTTGTTACTCGTTACTCATAAGAAATTAATTGTTCTATTTGTGCTACTGGTATAATTGTTCCCATTTTTTTTGGAAGATTTTTACGCATCTGGACCCTGATCATAAGGAGATTAACAAGTGATTCCTTAAGCATCTGGAGCCTGAGGGGACACCCTTCCTTCTTCAGTACACACCAGGGGCCTGCGAAAGGGCAAGGGTACCAGTGGTGGTGTAGCAGCTGGGAATAGATATTCCAGAGTAATCAAGAATTTCGAACATGACATGGTTATGTAAGGCTACTGAAGAATGAGAGCACGGAATCAAGTTGACATCAAATATAAGACAAGTGCATTGCTTCCTCTCAAGATCTACTAAGTGATGCATCATCGCTGTGGACACCTTGAACTTTGTTACAGAAATGGCTTGAACACTCATAGTCGAACCCAACTCAACTGATCTACCCAATTCTGACTGTCCAAAATCAGTCAACTCATGAGCTTGACTGATAGCCAGAGCATGCCATTCTACGAACAATTGCCCTATAAGAGAGCGAATACACTCAAAGAGAGTACAAACTGGCAAAGTTCTAGCCCATCGAAGACAGCCATTGAAGCACTCAGCAGCATTAGAAGTTGTGAATAGATAACGGCAGACAGGGGACTTAGAACGAGCCCATTAGCTCGGATCAACACACATAACCTTATTATATGTAGCTGGAGCGTGTGCTTTAAGATTATTCATTGCAGTGTCAAAGTTATAGTTTCGGTAGGCATGTACAGCTGACTGGAATAGCGCAATGGCATGATCTCCCCAGTACCTGATATTTTTCTATAAGTGGTAAACACATAGTTCATGTGGTACACCGGGGTACACAACATCCAATGCATTCTTGATGCTAGCATGTTGGTCTGAAACGATCATCATATTATCCGGACAGCCAAAGGCACGTCGCAGCTGTTGAAAGAACTAAGTCCAGGACTTGTCCGTCTCTTTGTCCCCCAATCCAAAAGCTAATGGAAAAACCTGCTCGTTTGCATCCTTTGTAACAGCCACCAAGAGAATGCCTTTGTATTTCCATTTTAGGTGTGTACCGTCAATTATAATGACATGGCGACAAGCCTTGAAGCCTCTAATACACGCACCGAGAGCTATAAAGTAGTACTTGAAACGACCGTCAGCCTCATCGACTTTCAATTCAGTAAGGATTTGTGTACTCTATCATCCATAGGTACTTGGGAAGCTTTTGGAATGACTCGTTTGAATCGTCGTACACCATTGTCAGCGCATGATTTCTGGCAGCCAAAGCAGTTTGATATCCGATTATCGCCCCAAATTTCTTCTTCACCATCGATTGGATATCACTCTGCCTTAAAAAAACACCTTTGTCATCAAGTTTGGAACAAAATATGCACCTAAAACTTTATAGGATATTGTTAGTTCGGAATGAAATCTCAAATCTTTTTGGCATGTATGCGGATGCCATTCTTTGATGTTCCAAGCCTTACCCAATGCTTGTGCGCGGCATACAAAAGAACAATTCTCTTTCTTGCTTTTGCAATAAGCAGCATATCGCTTTGTACAAGAACGTGGCGTATCAAACGATATGTGATTAGCAAGATGATATAACCCCAATATAGTGACCAATTTCTTCTTGCTTGAAAATATTGCATCTTTACAAAGTGTTTCATCGCCAATGCCTTCATTACCTAAATGGTGTTGTGTTTTAGGCTATTTCATATGAAACGATGCACCAGGGATGATCCACTGCCCAACATACTCGTGATCTCCCTCAAATACATCATTCCTACTACCTACGGATGCCACACTCTACAGAATGTTGCTGCTAGGAATGCTGCATGTAGGTATATTTTCAAGGCTCTCAAGATCGTCTCTCCTGTCTCCAGATGCCTCGAAGGGATCATGATCACCTTTCCCATCCAAATTAGTATCATGTAAACCCCAATCAGAATTCCAATCGAAATCCCTGTCCAAATTCCGATCCAGATTGCGATCCAAATTCCGATCCAAATCCCTATTAAAATTCGTATCCAAATTTGTATCCCTATTCAAATTCATATCCAAATTCGTATCCCTATTCAAATTCGTATCCAAATTCGTATCCCTATTCAAATTTGTATCCAAATTCCTATCGAAATCCCGACCCAATTTTGTTTTCCAAGCCGTAGAAGCATTAGTCACCGGATTTATGCCATTAATCAGCGTTGCTGCATGGTCATTTACAGCCTCTAATAATTCGTCATTTATCAGGGCTGTAGAAATGTATAATGTAGGTGCTTCCAGTTCATCCAGAACATAACATAGTTCAAAATCAACTGTAATCTTCATTTTAACGGTAGCACCGCTGCGGACTCCATGATATGATCCTCGTCGGGTAACAAGTATCCGACAAGAATTCTGCGCCCGTGACCTCATCTAGCACCGGATCTGAACGGATAGGATGGAATATCCCAAAACCTCTTATTCTAACCCAAGAAATGATATAGGTCAGTATCTCGCCTATACCCCAACGTGGAGTTGAAACAGCAACTCGGGGATGATGAATGACACATGAATGATGGATGGTTTACTCGCCGATACGTCGGGATGGAATACTCCAATACCTTTGAATCTAACCCTAGAAGTGATATAGGTCGGTATGTCGCCTATACCCCAACGAGATAGTTGACTCAACAACATGGGAGCGATGAATGACGCCACAAACGGGGTGGATAACCATTTGATAAGTCGATAACGAACTTCACGGATTAAAATCCGTAGGTTCGATGAGAACCCAAAGGGAGTTAAAACTCACATGTTTATTAATCAAAGGGATCTGCCAATTCGTTCAATAAAAGGCCTTATTTATCGGCAAAAAAATAAATCTTAACCCTAACTTGAAAAGAAAGCAAAAACCTAGAAGGAAACCAATTCTAAAAGGAAGATAAACTAGGAAACTAGATAAGATA
The DNA here is from genome assembly GCA_001642375.2 of Mentha longifolia. NCBI lineage: Eukaryota > Viridiplantae > Streptophyta > Magnoliopsida > Lamiales > Lamiaceae > Mentha > Mentha longifolia. Next base: position 36,005,342 of record CM038110.1, read on the forward strand.
AAATCTATTCTATAAGGAAACAAATCCCTTATTCAAATATGGAGAATAAACCTAATAAAAACTCTTTAATTAAGCCCAAATCTTAACAAATTTCATGGGCCTCATATTACACAAAAATAAGAACAATTCTTCATTCGACAGCCCATCCAGAATACGCCAGACAACTTCAGACAGATATTTAGACCTGTAAACGATCTTTTCTGGTCTGATCACCTCTACTACGACTTGTAGATCTTTAAAAGAGCTTTCGAACGACATCTTGTAGGTCCCGAGATGACGTTTGGAACTCCAGATATAGCCGTTTCTCGAGACTGCGCACTTGCTGAAAGTTGACGGATTTTTTCTCGAAACGACGAACCATGAATTGCATCACTCCACCAGTGCAACTACTTTATACACATACTTACTTTTGGGCTTCATTATGCAGGCTTGAATCCTTCTCAACAAATCTGTGTAGGCCGATGTAAGTGCTATCTTTTGCGGACCACTCTCCTCTATGGGCAATCAATATGTTTTTAGGCCGCATCTGCATGCATGCAACGCAGAGAAACAGAGAATGTATTAAATAAAACAGCACCGTGATAGTTGGAACAATTAGAACAATTGACTGTAATAGTTCCAATTATTTTATGCATGCATGACGTGGAACAATTAGAATTATTACACCCAATTGTTCCAACAATCCAACATAAATAATTCTATTTCAACTCAAACTCAATCAAATACAACCATATCCATCTTAAAATAACTATACGAAATGCCAATTTAACAACAAAATACTGACATTCCATACTCAAATTCAGCTTAACAAACCTACAAAATAATTAAATGAACTGAAAAAAATCATTCCCTAAACCCTAAACCATAATGACAGGAAAATACCTTTGGTTCAACTGCCGCCATCTAGAATGCCGCCTCTCAAATAAATTCGAGGATGCAACGCAGAGAAACGGAGAATATATTAAATAAAACAACACCGTGATAGTTGGAACAATTGACTGTAATAGTTCCAACTATTTTCTGCATGCATGACATGGAACAATTGGAACTATTACACCCAATTGTTCCAACAGTCCAACAAAAACAATTCTATTTCAACTCAAACTCAATCAAATACAACCATACTGATCCGCCCTCACTTTAGGGGTGAGGAAGAATACAATAATAAACAATTATAGTATAATTGAGTCGAATCCTCAAGGAATGCTAGGTCGTTTAAGATTCAAGTAGTAATCTAATTATCTAACTACTATTCAAGCTTACAAGTGATATGTTTTTGTATTTTCTTAATTCTATTAAGTAATGCAATTGGAAAAGTAACAAACTAGATAACAACTAATAACAAAAGTTAACAAACAATAGTAGAAAGCTTGGTTCCAAATATAATCCGATAATCACTAGAGGCCTAGGTTTTAGGATTTGTTATGATTAACCATTTTAATCTAATTCATATGGGAGTTCTATATATAAAAAATACAAACTCTTCTCTCGAAGCAATCAATGTTAGTGGATTAACCTATGAAATCTATCTCCGACTAGGACTTAAGATGCATAAATTAACTCCAAATAGCTAAATTAATTATCTAGAAGCTCCTACTAGCAAGAATTACTAATATGGTGTGATTTGATGCCAAGTGTTATGAATTAAAGCCTCCCAAGCATTTAACCAAACACCTTGTATGCACTCAATGATGGTCAATCAATCATGCAATAAAATTAAGTCTCAAACCACAGGGCATATGAATTTGAAGGTAAATCCAACAACAAAATCCAAAAACCTAGTTTTCTAGATCATATCTTCATATATTGGAACCAAAAGGAAATTTAGCTTGACATAATTGAAGGAATTAAACCATAAAAAGTAAATGAAATCATGCTTAAAAGATAGAGAATTTAATAAGCAAGAAGAAGGTGGTCTTCAATTGCAAATCCAACAAGTGTAGCTTCAACAATCTTCAAAATACTAAAAAGGAAAGAGGGAAATGTTTCTAGGGTTCTAAAATATTAAAGTATGAAAAAGATGTACAAATAGGGTGAATTTTGGGATTAAATACATTGAAAATCGAATTTGAGTCAAATCGGGGCGAAACGGGACGAACCGGGGTGAGTTTGGGCTAGCCGAACTCGCCCATTAAGTTGAGGGAGCACGGCCAACCGGCGGTCTGCCGGTCTGGCAGACCGCCGGCCCAGACCGCCGAACTCTTTATCCCAGCCACGGCGGTTTGACAGCTTGGCCGGCGGTTTGCCAGACCGCCATCAGGCCTTTGGCCCTCCTCCTTGACCGGTCAACTCCGTCTTCTCTTTGCGCGATGTTTTCATTTTTACCCGTTCTCTCTCGTCCAAACTCCGGTTTCCGAACCGCTTTTTGCTACGGACTCCTAACGAACTCCTCTTCGACATCGAATGATCAAATTAGACAAATGAGTTCTTCATTATCCTAAAAAAAGGCACAAAGAGACTCGAGAGAACGAGGAAAACATAAACGAACTTGAACTAGTGAAAACCTAACTCCATAAATTCAATTTCCACATTTTTAACCCTAGGTTTCACCCTAATGAAGCTCGATTCTTCCTCATTTCTAGCCTTCGATCCTTAGCCACATGAATGCTCTTTCCAATTCTTACAAAAATAGATTGAAAACCGAAAAGAAACGAGAAAAGTAGAATGTATGCTACAAGTTAATAAAACCTAGCATTTCTAACCTTTAAGCACGTGAATCGAGACTTAAACACACGCAAAACACACTCAACATGCACATAAAATACGTGTTAATCAAATACCCATCTTAAAAGAAGTATACAAAATGCCAATTTAACAACAAAATACTGACATTCCATACTCAAATTCAGCTCAACAAACCTACCAAATAATTAAATAAACTGAGAAAAATCATTCCTTAAACCCTAAACCGTAATGACAGGAAAATACCTTTGGTTCAACTGCCGCCATCTAGAACTCCGCCTCTCAAACAAATTCGAGGAACCTCCGCCTCTTATTCCCCTTTTTTTTTTTCCAATAATTGTTCTTATTCTTTTCTATTCTAAAATTGAGCTTATAGGAGTGTTCTTTCAACTCAAAACCAATCTTAAAACCCTTCACCATCAACCACCATTTCTCATGAATTTTAAACTTCCACCAAGGTTCTCTTAACCATCCTTCATCCCCTATCATCTGGTTCAAGAAGAAAAGGCTCTATTCAAGGCTCAAAATGGTATGACAATGGTAATGAAAGATAGGTTAGTGTTTAGGAAAAATGGGCTATGCAATGATGGCCTAAGATCATCTCCTAAAAATGCAAACTTGTAATATTTCTAACTAGAGTATCAAGGCAAGTTCTAGTAAAGAATATGCAATGCAAGATCAAGCTCTCAAGAAAGGATACTACTATGTAAAATGCATAGTTTTAGGCTCAAAATCCTCTCAAGCTTTGTGTCTAGAACCTAAGTACTTAAGTTCAATCATCCTAAGCCATTCAAGTGAAATAACCCTAATCATGCTTGACTTAAACTTGAGAAATTTCAAAAATGTCACCATTTAGCATTAATCATTGGCATCTCACTCTAATGCACATGAGCAATTAAACACGTTCTTTCGCATTCACACATGCAAGCATACATGCATATTTTCCATTCAAAAAAATTTCAATTTTCACAATTTTCGCACATCACACCACCAAACTCGACACAAACTTCATGAATCCCAAAAAAATTCACTCAATCCCTATTCATCCCCTAGAGATAATAAATCCCCCAAAAGCATCGAAACAACAAATTCACACATCACAACACAACTCATCAAATGACCACAAAACTCCCAAATAATTCCATCATTCAAACTCATCTCAAAACAATTTCCTCTCCAACAACCACCAATTCTCATCCACAATTTAAGCAAACCCAATATTCAAACAAACTTCTTTCACACCTTGAATTAAATACACACCAATCAAACCTTCACAATCCCTTCTCAACTATAGCACCAAGTAATTCTTTCAAACCAAGTAACCCAAGTAATAACAACAAAAGCAAGGAAAACTAAGGACAATAGCATAATGGAAAGTAGCAAAACATGAAATGAAAGTAATTTAAATTCATTATCATACCCCCTCCCCCAAACTTATTTTAGAAAATAACTCTAAAATAAGTTTGGACGGAAAGATAAATAATGCATTTAAATTACACTTACAACATTCCGAGCTATGATGATGATGGCGGTCGGGGCCAAGTCGCCCCTTGAGCAATTTGATAATCCCAAAAGCTTTCCAATAGCTCCATCATCGATGTTGCTTGCTTCTCCATCCTCTCACTCCTTTCCAAGTCCTCAAGTTGTGTGACTCTCATCGAAGTGACCTCTCTCCTCATTACTGTTACTTGGGCATCTAAGGCCTTGAAGCTATCCTCCATTCCTTCCATTCTACTCTCGAGAGCCTCAAACCTCTCATCATAGCAAGCACCACTCGGACCTTGAACGTTCCTTCTGGACTCATCATCATTATCTTCCATTCCTTCCTCTTCCTCCACCCCCCGGTGTCCTCCTTCAAAATCATCCCGGTTTACCTCACCAAGAGCATGCTCATCTCCCTCACCTTGCTTGAACATTCAAACCCTCATGATCATCTTATGTAAGAGAGTGTGCAAATACCAATTTATCCTTTCATTGAAATTTGTAACTAATATGCTCATAGAATTTGGTAAAGGGTATAATTCCTTGCTATTAATTCGGAAATAGTAAGGAGGGGTACTCGAACTAAGGAAGCGCAAGTACCGGAGCTTGACAAAATCAAAGAGAAAATCACCTCCCATTGGTGGATAGCCACCAAGGTTTCCTCTTATCTTCCTTGCAATTGGAGTAAGCATGCCTCCAACATTGATCTTTCCTACTTCACCTCGAGCATGCTTCTTCAATTGAAGAAGAAATAAATCACAAAAACTTATTCTCCTCCCGGTGAGCATACATGAAGGATAAACAAATCATCATTCCTCACCGAAGTATTCTCTCTTCTTGCAATGATGGTATGCGACAAGATCTTCAACACTATCCGAAGCACCAGATTCCTCACTTCATTTGACTTAGAATACCCGGATCTATACCCCTCTTCTGAATTTGGCACAAGCGTCTTCCAAATGGCCTTTACATCGAACACTCTATCAATGAGTTGATCCCCTCCATGTGGCACACTAAAGGCATTATCGATTTCCTCATAAGTCATCACATGCTTATCTCCAAATAATTGAAACTCAATGTTCCTCATGACATTCATATGAGTGGTGTTCAATGTACTTAACATCTTCTCAAGTACAACCTTCGAATATGTCCTTCGGTCTTGAATGTTATCATCAAGAAAATTTTCCCATCCAATATTGTCGAAAAGAGCCTTCACATTTTCATAAAGCCCCAATTCTTCCAACACCTCACGAGATGGAAATCTTGTCTCTTCAATTCCTTTGGTGACTAGAGTAGCGAAGGTGGCCCTTTCTTCATGAGTGTTCAAATGTAAGTTGTGAGTCTCCTGGACTTTCGGATCCATTGTTCTTGAAGTGGTTTCTGAAAGGTGAGATGAAGAGGAACCATCTTTTCGCCTCTTGTTGGAGTAGGTTACCAATGCTTTCGAAGGTGCCTTAGAAGACCCTTTTCCGTTAGCTCCTTTATCCCTACAACAAGTGAAAAATCCAAAATAAGATTCAAGGAACTACATCAATGGATTTTTATATAAACAATCACATTTGTTTCTAACCATCACCCCCCATTTTGCCTTTAAACATTCAAGAAGTGAGTTTCAAGCAAACATCAAGCATTTCTTTACCACAACTCCCCTAAGTTCAAGAAAAACTCATCTCACTTCATTCATGCATATCCAAGTGAAAATAAATTCAAATGCATATAGAAATTCAACTCAAGAGACTTCAACCATGAATTCTCATATTTCAACTCAAGAATCTATGAAAACATATGTTCTTCAAGCAATGAAACATTCATGAAATGAATTTCCTATCCAATAATCAAGCATATGCATTTATTCATTCATCAAGAGATCAAAAATATTCCAAATTCACTCCAAGTATGGCCAAGTGCAAAAGAGACATGGTTCATCTAAAAATGCAAATTTCAAGGCTTGATATAGCATAAATTCTAAAGAGAAGAATTAATGCTATCCAATTCATGACCAAATCCACATTTTTCATTCAAGAATTTCCAAGATTCAAGCAAATCCTAGCAAGAATTTCTACCCATTTTCATGAATTTGATAAGCAAAAACATACATACCCATTCATATGAAACAAGTAAAAACTCATAAAAGCAAGGATATAGAACTCATTACCTCATTGTCTTGAAGAGAATTGAAGAATTTCACCTCTTCCAAAAGAAAAATAAATTTTCGTTTTTTTGTGAAGAAGTGGGTGAAAATGTAAATTTCTTGGTTCAAAAAGCAAGTTTTGGAATGGGTAATGGTCCTATGGAAGGACTAAACTTGATTCAAAGTGAATTGAGAGTAATTGGTGGATGAAAATTGAAGTTTTTTAGAGAGAAAAAGAGCTATGTTCTTCAATGTTTAAAACAAAAAGTGGAAGAAATGAAGAAATAAGTTGTTCAAGCAAAGAGATAGGGTTAAGGGGAAACAAGGGGTACCAGCAGTCTGGGAGGCCGCCGGCAGTCTGGCAGACCGCCGGCCCAGACCGCCGAAGTCTATGTCCCAGCCGGCGACCTGTGCTCCCTCACGGCAGTCTGGCAGACCGCCGGTTTCTTCCGGCCCGATTTTTGGACGTTTTTCTGCCCTTCCAACGGGAGGGGCCGATTCCCAACCCTCTATCGAGACCCCCTAAATATGTTTTAATTTTTTTTTATTTTTAATTTTCTATTTTTATGGGTTTTTTCGAAATGAAACAAACGACTCAAAAATCGAAAATGAAATAAAAACTAAAGAAAACGAAAAGAAAAGGATATGTGTTGAGGTGCCTCTCAACTAGCGCTTTGTTTAATGTCGTTAGCTTGACATAGACTCCAATGATCAAGCATCATTAAGAAGAATGGTCGACTCCTCCTTAAACTTCTTCGAATTGAAATAGAGCTTGAGTCGATGTCCATTAACAACAAAGGTAGAACTATCATTCTTGAGAAGTTCGAATGTGTCATTCTTGAAACTCTTACTCACAATGTAAGGACCGGTCCACCTTGATTTGAGTTTTTCGGGGAAAAGATGAAGACGAGAGTTAAAGAGAAGAACCTCATCACCCGGAATGATCACTTTGCTTCGAATTTCCAAATCATTAAACTTCTTGGCTCTTTCCTTGTAAATCCGAGAATTTTCATAAGCCTCATTTCTCCATTCCTCTAAATCCACAAGATGATTCTTCCTATTCAATCCGGCCTCTTTAAACGCAAGATTAATCATCTTTATAGCCCAAAACGCCTTGTGTTCAATCTCCAAAGGTAAGTGACAAGACTTTCCAAACACAAGTTGATACGGAGACATACCAATGGGGGTTTTATAGGCGGTTCGATAAGCCCACAAAGCATCATCAAGTTTCTTTGCCCAATCCTTCCGAGTAGTGATTGTCTTCTCCAAGATTTGTTTAATTTCCCGGTTTGCAAGCTCGGCTTGACCATTGGCTTGAGGATGGTATGGAGAGGTAATATTGTGCTTCACTCCATATTTAGCAAGAACATTTCCCAACCATTTGTTATTGAAGGGAGACCCCCCATCACTAAGCAATGCCCTTGGAGTTCCAAACTGATGGAGTCCAAGAATCATGGAGTCAAGATCCCGTTCGTGTTCCAAGTGGGCCGGTGACAAGAGCTCGAGCTAAGAAATTCAAGGAAGCTTTGCAAGGCTTGATTCAAGAGGTTTGGGCTCAAGAGTTGATGAAGAAGCCCATTGGAGAAGGCGGACTGGACAGCCCGCGAGTTATCAATTTCATCGAGAGTGTTCGGGCTGAAGATTAAAGACTTTTGTTTTAATTTCGTGTGTTTAATTTGCAGCACACGTTTTGTGCCTTAAAAGGCTTTATTTTTGGGCTTTGTTATGTTAATTAAGTGGGTTGGACCATACTTTGACTTTGCTTAAGTTATTTCCTAGTTTGACTAGGTTTAGATAGGTTTATTTGCACTATAAATAGGGAACATATGTAATGGCCGAAAATCATCTATCATTAATCATAATTGTGAGTTTTATTCTCTCTTGAGAGTTATTCGAGTTCACTTGATTGTTCCAAGACGAATTCTTTTATCGGCGAATCAACGAGCCAATCAAATCTCGTTGTGTGTCATTCATCGTCTCCGTGTGACTAAGGCGATCATCACTTGGGGTATAGGGGGTTTAGGCCGATTCTATATCATTTGTGGGATTAAACTTTAGGTATATTAAGATATCCATCGGTTTATTTTCAATTCGTGTCTTCCGCGTGCGTGTTAAATTACGGATCTGCGAAGGTTCGTATCATTTGGTATCAGAGCCAGGTTGTCGATTCTAGGCGTTCAGGTTTTTCGTATCTCTCTTTTATTTTCGTTCGTGTCTTTTGTCCAGTTTTCGTTGTGAGTCGAATTGAGTCTCGTCAATTTTTGTTGCTTTCTTCGTTCGTGTCGTATATCTGAATCGAGTCGCTTATTGCGTTCATTCGTTGAGTTGAATTCACATTAAAAGAAAAAAAAAAAGTAAGTGTTCCAGATTTGTGTTTTGTTCGTTGCTGCAAAAAAAAAAAAAAAAAAAAAGAGGGTGACATTTGTTTAATCTGAAGGAGAAAGTTTGAGGGATATTTGAGTTGTTTCCTTTCTTTCGTTAATTTGTTTCCTTAGATAAGAGAAGTCCATATTTTGCATCTTCTAGTTGATCGAGTCGTTTGTTGCTTTAAAACTTCGTGTCATTCGTAGAGTTAAAGTTTTAGCATATCTAATTCTAAGTTTCGTTTCTTGATTGGGTTTTGAGTGATTCTTGCGTGGGGTAGTAATTGTGTCTTTATTTTCTTCGAGTTTGTCGGTAAAACTTAAAACGGACGTATCTTTTGATCTACTTGTCCGCTCAATCGCCATAATACCATTTCAGAAACATCTCGACGAGACCAAGAAGTTAACACCGCTACGCTGTGTTAGGTTCACGTTTAGGACCAAAAACAGTCATTTGAAGGTGATATCGTCCAGTTGAAAAAATAAAAAATAAAAAATAAAATAAAAAATTCGGTAATTCCTTTCCGTGTTCTTTGGTTTGTTGGTAAGAAGAGTTCCGTGGTAGATTGAGGGAATTTGAGTGATTTTAAGAGAGACTTGAGTGGAAAAAGGCAAGAGAGCTGAGACTATTAGAGGGTAAAAGCCATTGATATCGAGTGATACACGAGCGCTGAGTGAATCATTGTTGAGTGATACACGAGTGATTGTGAGGTGGTGAGGCCTTGTTTTAACTAACCTTTCTTTCTTCTTTGTTTTTGTGTTTAAAAAAAAAAAAACAGGTATGTCGGGAAAGGACGGTAAAGATGGAGCCGGGCCATAACCAGCCGGACGATCAACCTGTTGGCGATCCAAACAACAAGTTCTTGTTCGATGCCTTGAAATCCGAATTAGCCAAGATAATGAGAGCTGAGTTGGAAGAGGTGCATGCGAGGATCAATGAGGTTGAACAAAGCAAGCAGTCTGAGTCCCCTCATAGCAGCGGACGTAGAGGTGGATGAGGTGATCGAGGTAGAGTTAATGGCAGAGGTCGAGGGTATGTTCCATATAGACAGCCAGTATATGATTATTATGAAGGAGCAGACAGACCTCGAAGTTGATCCAGATGGCCATGGTGGATATAGAGGATGGAGCAGAGAGGATAATAATCTGAACAACATCAAGTTGAATATTCCTTTGTTCCAAGGGAAGAATGATCCGGAGGCTTATCTTGAGTGGGAGAGGAAGGTTGAGCTGCTGTTTGAAGCTCAGAATTATTCTGAGTTGAAGAAGGTGAAGTTGGCAGCACTTGAGTTTTCGGATTATGCCCTTGTCTGGTGGGACCAGTTGGTGAAGAATCGGAGGAGAAATGAAGAGGGACCTATTCAGACTTGGCATGGCATGAAGGCTATTATGAGGAAGCAATTTGTCCCAGCTCATTACTACAGAGAGCTGTACAATAAGCTTCAAACTTTGAGATAGGGGTCTAGAGGTGTGGATGAGTACTTCAAGGATATGGAAGTAACCATGATTCACGCCAATATTAAGGAGGATAGCGAGGCAACAATGGCACGATTCTTGTCTGGTCTGAATTGGGAGATTCGAAATATTGTGGAGCTACAACCTTATCTTGAATTGGACGAGATGGTACACAATGCCATCAAGATAGAGAACCAGCTCAAGAGGAGGGGAGCAGCGCGGCAGAATCAATCCACTGTCAGGCAGAGTCATAGCAATTGGAAGAAGTTCCAAACCGCTGCGCGTGGTTCCTCGACAAAAGGGAACGGGAACCAATGAAGAAAGAGGATTGGCCGAAAGAAGAGAATAAGTCATTTGTGGAGACACGATCAGATTCTGCGAGTTCCGCAACTCAAGATAAAACATCAGTGCCTGAAACTCGTAATCGTGATCGCAAGTGTTTCAAATGTCAAGGCTTCGGGCATATTATGAGTGAATGCCCAAATCGGAGAGTGATGATCATTAGAGAGGGAGAGGTAGTGACAGACGAAGAGGCTGATGACCCGGAGATGCCGGCTTTGGAAACTGACACTGACACTGAGGAAGAAGAGATCATACCACCGGTGGGACGCATTTGTGTTGCAAGGAGGGCTTTGAGCGTCCAAAATTATGTGGAGGAATTTGTGCAGCGAGATAACATTTTTCACACGCGATGTCAAGTGAAAGATCAGTTATGCAGTGTCATCATAGATGGAGGGAGTTGTACCAACGTGGCTAGTACAGCCATGGTTCGAAAATTGGCGCTACATGTGTTGTCCCATCCGAAGCCGTACAGATTGTAGTGGCTGAATGAAATGAGCATTGTCAAGGTTACAAAGCAAGTGAAGGTTCCGTTTAGCATCGGGAAGTATGTGCATGAGGTTGTGTGTGATGTAGTTCCGATGTAGGCGAGCCACATCCTGTTGGGACTGCCTTGGCAGTTTGATAGGCGAGTGACTCATGATGGTTTCACCAACAAGTACTCTTTTGAGTATAATCACAAGAAGGTGTCACTAGTTCCGCTCACTCCGAAAGAGGTGTTTGAAGATCAAGTTCTGTTGCAAAAGGAGGTGGAGGAGTTGAAGTTGAAAGGGCAAAAGGTGGAGAAGGTGGAGAATAAGGAGAAGGGAGTTGTGCAGAAATCGTGTTTGGCGAGGGCGAGTGATCTGAAGTTGATGGTTCAGGAGAAGAGGCCCTTGATTGTACTTTTGTACAAGGAGAACTTTTTATCTACTAACGATCTAGACTCTCTTCCCCCTTCTATTTCTTTTGTGTTGTAGGAATTTGATGATGTCTTTCCCGAAGAAACACCTTCCGGCTTACCACCAATTCGAGGGATAGAGCATCAGATTGATTTTGTGCCAGGTGCGACACTTCCAAATAGGCCAGCTTATCGAACCAATCTGGAGGAGACGAAGGAATTGGAGAGGCAGATTGGAGAGTTGTTGGCAAAAGGGCACGTGAGGGAGAGTTTTAGTCCTTGTGCAGTTCCTGTGCTACTTGTGCCGAAGAAGGACTCGATGATGAGGATGTGTTGTGACTGCCGAGCCATCAACAACATAACGGTAAAGTATCGACATCCCATCCCTCATTTAGATGATATGCTTGATGAATTGCATGGCTCTTGTGTGTTTTCCAAGATTGATTTGCGTAGTGGATATCATCAAATTAGGATTAAGGAAGGAGATGAATGGAAAACTGCTTTTAAGATAAAACTTGGTTTGTATGAGTGGCTGGTTATGCCTTTTGGTTTGACTAATGCTCCTAGTACGTTTATGCGTCTTATGAATCATGTTTTGCGTGCTTACATAGGCAGATTTGTTGTGGTCTATTTTGATGATATTCTAGTATATAGCAAGAGTCATGATGAGCATGTTGAGCATTTGAAGTCTATTTTAGATGTACTTAGGAAAGAAAAGTTGTATGCTAACCTAAAGAAGTGCATCTTTTGTACGGACAAGCTTGTTTTTCTTGGTTTTGTTATTAGTGCACAGGGTGTACAGGTTGATGAAGAGAAAATACGAGCTATCCAAGAGTGGCCGAGTCCAAAGAGCATTGGAGATGTTAGAAGTTTTCATGGACTTGCTAGCTTCTATAGGCGATCCGTGCCACATTTCAGCAGTGTTGCAGCACCATTGATAGAAGTGATAAAAAAGAATGTGGAGTTCCATTGGGGAGAAGAGCAAGAAAAGGCATTTCAGCTGTTGAAGTACAAGTTGACGCACGCCCCGGTATTATCTCTTTCTAACTTTTTAAAATCTTTTGAGATTGAATGTGATGCTTCTGGTGTTGGAATTGGTGCATTTTTGATGCAAAAGGGGCGGCCCGTTGCGTACTTCAGCGAGAAGCTAAGTGGACCGATGTTGGGCTATCCAACGTACGATAAGGAGCTGTACGCTTTGGTGAGGGCCTTAAAAACGTGGCAGCACTACTTGTGGGCCAAGGAGTTCATCATTCACACCGATCATGAGTCGTTGAAGCACTTGAAGGGGCAGCACAAGCTGAATAAGAGGCATGCTAGGTGGATGGAGTTCATTGAGACATTTCCATACGTCATCAAGTATAAGCAAGGTAAAGAGAATGTGGTGGCTGATGCACTTTCTCGGAGGTATGCCTTGATCTCTACTCTAGATGCTAAGTTGCTTGGTTTTGAGTGCATTATAAGTCTTTATGTGAGTGATGATGATTTTAGTGAGATTTATCGAGCATGTGAGAAACCTGCTAGTGGAGAGTATTTTCAGCATGATGATTACTTATTTAGGAAGAATAAATTGTGTGTTCCTAAATGCTCTTTACGTGAATTGTTTTTGCTTTAATCTCATGGTGGGGGTTTGATGGGACATTTTGGTATTGCTAAGACCTTAGCTGTTTTGCATGAACATTTCTTTTGGCCTCATATGAAACGTGATGTTGAGAGAATCTGTGGTAGATGTGTTACATGTAAGCAAGCTAAGTCTAGAGTGAGTTCCCATGGTCTGTATACACCATTGCCTATTCCTAATGCACCTTGGATTGATATATCTATGGATTTTGTGTTAGGTTTGCCTAGGAGTAAGCGTGGTCGAGATTCCATCTTTGTGGTTGTTGATAGCTTTTCTAAGATGGCACATTTCATTCCATGTCATAAATCTGATGATGCATCTCATGTGGTTGATTTGTTCTTTAAAGAGGTCGTTAGATTGCATGGCATGCCTAGGACTATTGTTTCTGATAGAGATTCTAAGTTCTTGAGCTACTTTTGGAAGACTTTGTGGGGTAAGTTAGGTACTAAACTTTTGTTTTCTACTACTTGTCATCCACAAACTGATGGTCAAACTGAAGTAGTTAATAGGACTTTATCTACTTTGCTTAGAGCTATCATTAAGAAGAACATCAAGTCTTGGGAAGAATGTTTGCCTCATGTTGAGTTTGCATATAACCGTTCTGTTCATTCTGCTACTCAGTTTTCACCTTTTGAGATTGTCTATGGCTTTAATCCTTTAACTCCATTAGATTTATCTCCTTTACCTGAGCATGAGCATACTGATCTTGATGGCCGAAAAAGGGCTGATTTTGTGAAACAGATTCATGAGAAAGCAAGGATGAACATCGAGAGGCGAACAGAGTAGTACGCCAAACAAGCCAACAAAGGGCGTCGACACATTGTGTTTGAACCTGGTGATTGGGTGTGGCTGCATATGCGCAAGGAAAGGTTTCCGTTGCAAAGGCGTTCGAAGTTGCTACCTCGAGGCGATGGACCTTTTCAAGTGTTGGAGCGCATTAATGACAATGCCTACAAATTGGACTTGCCCGGTGAGTATAATGTTAGTGCTACATTTAATGTTACTGATTTGAGTCCTTTTGATGTAGGTGATGACTTGTATTTGAGGACAAATCCTCTTCAAGAGGAGGGGAATGATGGAGTCCAAGAATCATGGAGTCAAGATCCCGTTCGTGTTCCAAGTGGGCCGATGACAAGAGCTCGAGCTAAGAAGTTCAAGGAAGCTTTGCAAGGCTTGATTCAAGAGGTTTGGGCTCAAGAGTTGATGAAGAAGCCCATTGAAGAAGGCGGACTGGACAGCCCGCGAGTTATCAATTTCATCGAGAGTGTTCGGGCTGAAGATTAAAGACTTTTGTTTTAATTTCGTGTGTTTAATTTGCAGCCCACGTTTTGTGCCTTAAAAGGCTTTATTTTTGGGCTTTGTTATGTTAATAAAGTGGGTTGGACCATACTTTGACTTTGCTTAAGTTATTTCCTAGTTTGACTAGGTTTAGATATGTTTATTTGCACTATAAATAAGGAACATATGTAATGGCCGAAAATCATCTATCATTAATCCTAATTGTGAGTTTGATTCTCTCTTGAGAGTTATTCGAGTTCTCTTGATTGTTCCAAGACGAATTCTTTTATCGGCGAATCAACGAGCTAATCAAATCTCGTTGTATGTCATTCATCGTCTCCGTGTGACTAAGGCGATCATCACTTGGGGTATAGGGGGTTTAGGCCGATTCTATATCATTTGTAGGATTAGACTTTAGGTATATTGAGATATCCATCAGTTTATTTTCAATTCGTGTCTTCCGCGTGCGTGTTGAATTACAGATCTGCGAAGGTTCATATCACAAACCGAGTTAATATGTTCTTCTTCAAAAACTTGATCACAACTTTGGAATCACTCGTCGAAGTTGGAATGGCTTCGACCTATCTCGAAACATACTCAATAGCAAGAAGGATATAAGAAAAACCATAAGAATTCGGGAATGGTCCCACATGAAGTCTATCCCCCAAACATCAAACAACTCAACCTCAATCATAATGTTTTAAGGCATCTCATCCCTCTTAGTGATATTTCTCATCCTTTGACATCTATCACACTTCTTTACAAATGATTAGCAATCCCTAAAAATTGAAGGCCAATAGAATCCACTTTGAAAAACCTTCCAAGCCGTACGATTTACCCCAAAATGACCCCCATTTGGTCCCTCATGACAATCTTCAATAATCTTGAGTCATTCACCATCCATAACACATCTTCTACTAAGACCATCGGCACATCTTTTCCATAGATATGGATCTTGCCAATAATAGAACTTCACATCTCGAAGGAACTTGGCCTTTTGATAATCCGAAAGATTTGGTGGTAATTCTCGAAGCACAAGGTAATTAGCAAAGTCAGCAAACTAAGAATCTTTGCACCTCAACACCATAATCTTCTCATCCGGAAAACACTCATTAATACTCAATCTCAAGTCTTCACCTTCAACCGGATTTTCAAGCCTTGACATGTGATCGGCTAGCACATTATCAACTCCTCTTCTATCACAAATCTCCATGTCGAATTCTTGTAGAAGGAGAATCCAACGAATCAAACGAGGCTTTGCATCCTTCTTGGCCATAAGATGTCGTATAGCCATATGATCCGAATAGACAATAGTGTGATTCCCAACAAGATATGACCGAAATTTGTCAAATGCAAAGACAATGGCTAAGAATTCCCTCTCCGTTGTTGTGTAGTTCCTTTGAGCATCATCCAAAGTTCTACTAGCATAATGAATGACTCGAAACACTTTGTCTCTCATTTGCCCCAAGACGACTCCTAAAGCATAATCATTTGCATCACATTTCAATATGAAAGATTCACTCCAATTGGGCTTGATTAGAATAGGAGTAGAGATGAGGGCTTTCTTCAATGTCTCAAAAGCTTTCAAACATTCTTCATCAAAGACAAACTTCATATCTTTTTGCAAGAGATCACAAAGTGGCTTTGTGATCTTTGAAAAATCCTTAATGAATCTTCTATAGAACCCCGCGTGACCAAGGAAACTTCGGATTGATTTCACATTTGTAGGGGGTGGAAGCTTCTCTATAGCAACAATCTTGGCTCTATCAACTTCCAAACCATCTCTAGAAACCTTGTGCCCAAGCACAATTCCATCTCTAACCATGAAGTGGCACTTCTCCCAATTCAAGACAAGAGAAGTGTCCTTACACCTTTGCAACACCTTTGTGAGATTATCCAAACAAGAATCAAAGCTCTTCCCGAAAACCGAGAAGTCATCCATGAATACCTCCATAATATTTTCAATCAAACCTCCAAAGATAGACATCATGCACCTTTGAAAAGTGGCCGGAGCATTACACAACCCGAAAGGCATCCTCCTATAAGCAAATACTCCATGGGGGCATGTAAAGGCAGTTTTGTGTTGATCCTCTGGGGCTATGGCAATTTGATTACATCCCGAATACCCATCAAGAAAGCAATAGTACTCATAGCCCGCCAAACGATCCAACATTTGATCTATAAAGGGCAAAGGAAAATGATCTTTCCTTGTAGGCGAATTCAAAGCCCTATAATCGATACAAACTCGATATCCGGCGACAACCTTTGTAGTAATAGTCTCATCATTCTCATTCTTGTCCACATTCATCCCCCCTTTCTTTGGAACAACTTGGGTAGGACTCACCCATTCACTATCCAAGATGGCGTAAATCATTCCCGCATCTAGTAACTTCAACACCTCTTTTCTCACTACTTCTTGCAAGACCGGATTTAACCTCCTTTGAGGTTGAACCTTAGGACGACAATCATCTTCCAATAGAATACGATGCATGCATATAGATGGACAAATACCCTTGACATCATCAATAGACCAACCTATAACATCCTTAAACTCCCTAAGGACACGCAACAACTTGTCCAATTCGGACTCTGACAAGTGTTGTGACACAATTACGGGTAAAGAGTCATTATCACCAAGGAAGGCGTACCTTAGGTGATCGGGAAGAGGTTTCAACTCTTGAGAAGTGCTTGAAGAAGATTCCACCTTAGTTGAACTCCCACTTTCCCCCGGTTGGTTGATATCAAGGTAATGGACTTCATCCTTCAATGATCCTTGATTTGCTTCCAAATAAGTAATAGATTCCAATAAATCATCACAAGCATCATCCAAATCGGAATAAGAATAGAAAGAATTAGCGATGATTTCTTCCGTGAGATCTTTTGCCATAGATATAGGCAAAGTGGTGATTGAATTGCATTCCTCATAGGTTGAGTCATCTCCTCGCTTCATAGCATCAAAGATTGAAAGAGTGAGGGTCTCTTCATTAACTCTAAATGTGAGATTCCCATCTTGCACATCAATAAGAGCTCTTCCGGTTGCTAGGAAAGGACGCCCAAGAATGAGGGGCATATCCTTGTCTTCCGGCATATCCAAGATAACGAAGTCCGCGGGGAAGATGAACTCCTCAACTTTCACTAATACATCTTCAACCACTCCTTGAGCATAAGATATGGAACGATCGGCCATTTGGAGATAAATAGATGTAGGTTTGATCTCTTCAATATCCAATCTCCTAAAAATAGACAATGGTATCAAATTGATGCTAGCTCCAAGATCACATAGGACATTCCCAAACTTTTTCCCTCCAATCACACATGCTATTGTGAAGCTTCCGGGATCCTTCTTTTTCAAAGGCATTTTCCTTTGAATCACCGCACTAACCTCCTCCGTTAGGCTAATTGTTTCAAATGAACCAAACTTTCTCTTGTTAGCAACAACATCCTTCAAGAACTTCACATATCCGGGCATATCTCGAAGTGCATCAAGCAAGGGAATGTTGATTTGTACTTTGTTGAATATCTCCAAGAATCTCATCAACTTTTCGTCAACCTTATGCTTGGCTAGATGATGAGGAAATGGAGCCTTCGTAATAACATCCTTGGTAGGGAGAGGGGCATCTACTAGCACTGCCTTTGGAGCTTCTCCTTGCACTTCTTTCCTTTAATTCTCTTCATTGGTAGGAGACTCTTCATAGGGTATATCTTCAACAAGGACTTCCTCTTTTCCACTTCCGGATGTAGCATGATTCTCATAGGCTCTTCCACTCCTCAATGTGATAGCATTGCATTGATTCTTTGGGTTTACCTCCGTATTACTTGGAAACTTTCCCGGGGTATGTTGAGTGGTGGCTTGGTTAGCCATTATTTGGCCCTCCATCATCTTCACTTGCTTTGTCAAGGAAGTGAGAGAATTCTCCAACACCTTTTGCCTGGTTTGTGTGATAAATGAGCTTTGTTGATTTGTCATTTGTTGGACAAGTTGCTGAATAGAAGGAGGTGTTTTCTTCGGTTCTACAATTGCTCCTTGAGAAACGGAAAATCCAGGAGGTGGAAATTGAGCGTTGTTAGGATTTCCGTAGGATAGGTTAGGATGATTCCGGTTGTTGGGATTATAGGCTTGATAGCCTCCTTGATAACCGTAAGAATTTCCTCCTTGTGGCCTTCCTTGGAATCCTCCTTGTTGTCCTTGGAAACCTCCTTTGTTAAAATTTCCATATTGCCTTTGGTTCACATAGTTCAAATATTCACTTCCATTAGGCTCCAAGTTCTCTTGATATTGATGAAGACTTTGAACTTGAGCTTCAGATTGAGCTTTCCTCTCTTCTTCATGTTGCTTCTTCATATTAACAACTTCCATTGCCAATGCATCGAACTTCTCATCATCAATAGAAGCAACCTTCCTAGAAGGGGCCCTTTCCATTGACAATTGATAGCTATTGGTGGCCATCTCTTCAATAATCCTCAAGGCTTCCTTGGCATTTCGATTCACTAGACATCCTCCGAAATTAGCATCCACGATGCTTCTTGTGTGTGGTGTGAGACCACTATAAAAAGTGGTAATTTGTTGACCTTCCGTGAAGCCATGTTGAGGACATTTCCTTAGAAGCTCTCTATACCTCTCACATGCTTCAAACAAAGTCTCATCGCCTTGTTGAGAGAAATGTGAAATATCGAAAATAAACCTTTGAGCTTTTGATGGTGGAAAGTATTTAGAGAGGAAGGTCTTGCATAGATCATCCCATGTGTGAATGTTGGCTTTGTTTAGTCCTTTATACCAATCCTTGACCCGGTCCCGTAGAGAAAACCCAAACATCCTCATGCGAATAGTATCATTTGAAACTCCATTAAGCTTGATAGTATCGCAAATATCAAGGAACATACCAAGATGGGCGTTCGGATCCTCTATAGGACTTCCACCACTCACTCTTCACCATTTGGATGAGTCCGGATTTGAGCTCAAAATTATTGGCATTGATCGTCCCCCATTCTCCTCCTTGAAATTGTTCCGTTGGAGATTGGAACATATGGTTGAGAGGAGGTGGTTAAGCCTCATTTGCCCTTCTTTCTTGCTCATCCTTCCATGCACTAAACTCCTCCATTTCTTTCATAAGGGCTTCTATTGCTTGATGATTAGCTCCCATTACTTCATCTTCACTAGAACTAGAATTCCTTCTTCTATGCCTTCTTTCAAAGTTCAAGATCAAAGGTTGAACGAGTCTTCCTTTGGACCTTGTGTGCATAATCCTACAAAACAAAAATTAAAAGAAACAATGCTTGAATTAGTAACTTAATAACCAAATCGACTATTGAAACTCAACTAAGCATTCCGCGGCAACGGCGCCAAAAATTGATCCGCCCTCACTTTAGGGGTGAGGAAGAATACAATAATAATCAATTATAGTATAATTGAGTCGAATCCTCAAGGAATGCTAGGTCGTTTAAGATTCAAGTAGTAATCTAATTATCTAACTACTATTCAAGTTTACAAGTGACATGTTTTTGTGTTTTCTTAATCCTATTAAGTAATGCAATTGGAAAAGTAACAAACTAGATAACAACTAGTAACAAAAGTTAACAAACAATAGTAGAAAGCTTGGTTCCAAATATAATCCGATAATCACTAGAGGCCTAGGTTTTAGGATTTGTTAGGATTAACCATTTTAATCTAATTCATATGGGAGTTATATATATAATAAACACCAACTCTTCTCTCGAAGCAATCAATGTTAGTGGATTAACCTATGACATCTATCTCCGACTAGGACTCAAGATGCATAAATTAACTCCAAATAGCTAAATTAATTATCTAGAAGCTCCTACTAGCAAGAATTACTAATATGATGTGATTTGATGCCAAGTGTTATGAATTAAAGCCTCCCAAGCATTTAACCAAACACCTTGTATGCACTCAATGATGGTCAATCAATCATGCAATAAAATTAAGTCCCAAACCACAAGACATATGAATTTGAAGGTAAATCCAACAACAAAATCCAAAAACCTAGTTTTCTAGATCATATCTTCATATATTGGAACCAAAATGAAATTTAGCTTGACATAATTGAAGGAATTAAACCATAAAAAGTAAATGAAATCATACTTAAAAGATAGAGAATTTAATAAGGAAGAAGAAGGTGGTCTTCAATTGCAAATCCAACAAGTGTAGCTTCAACAATCTTCAAAATACTAAAAAGGAAAGAGGGAAATGTTTCTAGGGTTCTAAAATATTAAAGTATGAAAAAGATGTACAAATGGGGTGAATTTTGGGATTAAATACATTAAAAATCGAATTTGAGTCGAATCGGGGCGAAACGGGACGAACCGGGGTGAGTTTGGGCTAGCCGAACTCGCCTATTAAGTTGAGGGTGCACGGCCAACCGGCGGTCTGGGAGGTCGCCGGCGGTCTGGCAAACCGCCGGCCCAGACCGCCGAACTCTCTGTCCCAGCCACGGCAGTTTGGCAGCTTGGCCGGCGGTCTGGCAGACCGCCGGTCAGGCCTCTGGCCCTCCTCCTTGACCGGTCAACTCCGTCTTCTCTTTGCGCGATGTTTTCATTTTTACCCGTTCTCTCTCGTCCAAACTCCGATTTCCGAACCGTTTTTTGCTACGGACTCCTAACGAACTCCTCTTCGACATCGAATGATCAAATTAGCCAAATCAGTTCTTCATTATCCTGCAAAAAGGCACAAAGAGACTCGAGAGAACGAGGAAAACATGAATGAACTTGAACTAGTGAAAACCTAACTCCATAAATTCAATTTCCACATTTTTAACCCTAGGTTTCACCCTAATTAAGCTCGATTCTTCCTCGTTTCTAGCCTTCGATCCTTAGCCACATGAATGCTTTTTCCAATTCTTACAAAAATAGATTGAAAACCGAAAAGAAACGAGAAAAGTAGAATGTATGCTACAAGTTAAGAAAACCTAGCATTTCTAACTTTTAAGCACATGAATCGAGACTTAAACACACGCAAAACACACTCAACATGCACATAAAATACGTGTTAATCAAATACCCATAAAATAACTATACAAAATGCCAATTTAACAACAAAATACTGACATTCCATACTCAAATTCAGCTCAACAAACCTACCAAATAATTAAATAAACTGAGAAAAATCATTCCTTAAACCCTAAACCGTAATGACAGGAAAATACCTTTGGTTCAACTGCCGCCATCTAGAACTCAGCCTCTCAAACAAATTCGAGGAACCTCCGCCGCCGTAATCGATGACCTACCGCCTGAAAAACGGATGCCCTAAATTGCACAGCCGAGCGACACGCCTAAAATCTGCGTATGGAGAGAACGATATTAACGATAACGATACCAAAATCGTCGATAAGCCGCCAGAATCCTAAGCCAATGTGGAGCTGAGAGTTTTTCGTACAAAAGAAAGTGGAGAATGAAGGAAATGTAATGAAAGATGGAGCTAAAAGCTATGGGAAAAGCTGAAATGAATAAGTGTAATTTTTTCCAAAAAATGTAAAAATTAGGTATAATTTATACTTTATAAACTAAGTTGGTGGCTATAATTTTTGTTGACAAAGTGAAAATGGATATGGAGACCATTTTCACAATAACAAAAGGCCATTCCAATTTAAAATTTAATTAAAAAAATAAAAAATAAGGCATTTACTCTCACAGGAAACCATCTACTCTAAATTTTTGCTGGGTTCATATCTTCCATTTTTCACGACGGGGAGAATTTCTACCATTTTTGACGACGGAGAGAGAGAGAGATAGGGAGGAAGGCAGGGAGAGTGAATGGAGTACAGAAGAATTAAGGATCAGGTTTGCCTCCTCTTTTACTCATTTCGCTTCTCCGAATCACTTGCTATTCATGTCTGCATCTATGTCGGCGATATTTATTTCAGATTTGATATTCTGCTTAAATTTTGTTCGACATTTCTGCACTCGCCTCTGTTCAGCTCACACTGAATTCTTGAGATTGCGTAATTTTGTAATTCTTGCTCACTGTCTACTGTTGTGGATCATTTAGGATAAAGATGAGGATCCAATTCATGATGATGTTGAGAGCTTAAGAGGAAAACCCCATTCAGGTGCCCTACACCCCTTTTCTTCATATCCTTTCACTGTATTCATATCCTAATATTCTTTTGGCGAATTGCAGGCTCTCCTAGTAATTTGATTGCTTTAGTAGGCGGTTCTGCAGATCGTACCAAGTGGAAGCTCAAGTATAAATTTCTTAAATTACTTTACACATCTTATCTTACTAGTGCAGAATTGGTGAAGCCTAATTCTTCTCATCAATGCCCATTGCTTGTAATTTATCATAAAAAATAAAAAAAACAGGTCTGTGGTGATACTAGCATTGACAGTTCTCACAAGTTCACAAGCAATTCTTATTGTATGGTCAAAAAGGGCTGGCAAGTATGAGTACAGCGTTACAACTGCTAACTTTTTGGTGAGTGAAGTGTTTTGATAATTTTGTGAAGGGAGTGCAACTCTTGAAGAACGTTCATATTTTTATTATTTCTGTTAAGGTGGAGAGTTTGAAATGTGCATTGTCAGTCGCTGCATTAGCGAGAACCTGGAGGAGTGAAGGTGTTACTGATGATAACAGGTTTTGTCCCTTTTTTATACATTTCTCCACTAAATGATACAAGTCTTACACACACATTTCCATCATCTACTACTTAAAAATGTTCCAAGGGGTACAGTATTTAGAGTAAGTGCATCTGGGTAAAACGATCTGAATGTAGAATCCGATTGTTACATATCTCAAAGTGTCCAGTCTGATTCCTGTCAAGAAGCTCAATTTCTTTGCCTGATTCTGGTTATGATTCGTGATTCTAATCTACAATGTTACATGCAAAAAAGTTCTAGAGCCATAAATTTACAGCTCTGAAATGTTTGCTTGCTTGGGGTTGCAGTAGCTGAATTTGACTTCAATTTTTTTTTTAACTTCAATAGCTGGATGAAACTTTCCTTTGTCCTGCTTTTGTGGTTAGCTCAAATTGTTTTTTCTTTCAAATCCTCCTCCAGGTTGAGTACAACATGGGATGAAGTTAGCGTATACCCTATTCCTGCAGCTCTCTACCTAGTCAAGAATCTACTTCAGGTAGGTACTCATCACTCTTAAAACTTCCCAGTAAATTATGAGTTCCTTTTTTGTGGCATGCTATTTCCTGATGGTCTAATTTTTTTTGGCAGTATTATATCTTTGCTTACGTAGATGCTCCAGGTTACCAGATATTAAAGAATTTTAACATTATCAGCACTGGTGTGCTATACCGCATAATTCTCAAGAGAAAGTAAGTCAATCCTGGAACCTTGCTTTTGTCTAGCTTATATTTCCATATTTGAAGACTCTACTACTTGACACCAGCTCCTAAGAGAGGCCTTCATCTGAAAAATATTCAAGATGCTTTATATATCATCACACTCTAAAATTACCATTATTTTTTTATGGCTGTTCAATATTTGGCCTAACATAACGAATGTAGAACTAAAGAAAAATACCTTTTCAGGTTGAGCGAGATTCAGTGGTCAGCTTTTGTTCTACTTTGTGCAGGATGCACAACTGCGCAACTTAATTCCAGGTAAGGATGTAAGAGATATGACTCAATCCTTTCCATTGAGCTTTCTGGTTGAGTTGCAATCTTCTGTGCCTAACAACATAGCTTAAAGTGCAATTGAAAATGTCTCGTGAGAGAGAGAGAGAGCAAGTAATCTACACACAATTTTCAACATCTCTTAGTCAATGGATTGGCTATATCTGTCCTTGTGTTTCAGCATAACTTAGAGCGTGCGTCATATTCTAACACATGCAAATGCCGACACACGCACATCCACGCATGTATTAGTTTTCTAGCCATCCTTCTTTCTGCTCTATCTTGGAATCCTGACCTTGTTAATGCCATTATCAATGTCCTTATGGGATCCTCACCTTTTTCTTTTGAATCTTTCTTACTCCTCAGTTCAGATAAAGTGTTGCAGACACCATTGCAGGGTTGGATGATGGCAATTGTAAGTTGAAACTCAAATCTCCTACCAATTTGAAAATTCTTTTCATTACACGAGTACTCTGTCGGAGATAGCATTAGCAGAAAAAGTGGAAGAGGAAAAGCATAATCATGATAATCTAATATTCCATTTCGTGTTCCTTACGGACATAATAATAGTCATTTCACTTATTAAATTCAGTTACAGACTATAGAAAGAGAAAGGGAAATACTCTTGGAATTTATTAAGTGTCTTAATATATTGCTTCCTAACAAGCATGACCTCCATGCCCTCTTTTACTCCAACAGTTGAGGTAAATTATTAAAATCATCTTCCAGTATCCAGCTTTGTTCACTCTTGGTTGATCATTTCAGGTCATGGCTCTTCTTAGTGGTTTTGCTGGAGTCTACACTGAGGTAAATTGATAGACTTCTTTTCATCAGTCTTCTATTTTTTCTGAAAAGGGAAGAATAATTTAGTATGTCACCCCATTTTGCAGTCTGGAAACTCTTGATGGAGTTATGGTTGTATGTATGTGTGTTTGTTTTCAGTGAAATTTGATAAATAGTATTGTCACAAGTATCCAAAACCACAGAGAATTCATGGTCCTTATTCTTTTATATGTTGCCAGAACTTGGAGCTGTATCTTTACCTAGAATGGCATCACTATTTCTGTATTTTAAATTATTCATCCTTTTGTAATGACTTGACTCATCCTTTTATTAATGAAGCTTCTTGTTTCTTATGGAAAATGCCCCATGTCAATATTACTGATAATGCTTTCCGTGTTCGATATCTTGGGACTTGTTTGATGTTTGTTTTTTGTTTTCTAGGCTATAATTAAAAAACGACCTTCGAGGAACATTAATGTTCAGAACTTCTGGCTCTATGTATTTGGGATGATTTTCAATGCTATTGCTATAGTTGTTCAAGATTTTGATGCTGTTATGAACAAGTAAGTTGAGCTACTCCTTAATTTTGTTACCTTTTCTACATATACCAACAATTCAAAATATATGAGTACTTGTTATGTTATATAACCAATGAAGTTATTCTAGGTGGGTTTCTGACTTCAGTTTGGCATCCTGAATAGTTAAACTTCTTTTTTCCTCTGCAGGCGATTCTTTCATGGATATTCATTCATTACTGTTCTTATGATTCTGAACCATGCTCTGAGGTACTTCTCATTGGGATCCTATGAATATGAACTTTTCTTAGATTAGAAATTTAAGATGTATATGAGTCGATGTCGTTTAACTTAGAGCATGCTAATTGTGCCGGTTCTGCTCCAAACATGGAATCTTGATGATTTTGGATGATTTGCATTTCTAAGCTCCATCAGCACAGAGCATGCTGCCTATCCCATTTTAGATTGTCATGAAGCTTTAACTGAAACTTGGAAATCTGAAAATTATATTTATTTCTGACCTCAAAAATAGTAGCTGGATCGAGTTTGCTCTTTCTGATCTTTTACTTGCACAATTAATGCTTATACTTAGGGGGTCACAAGATAAGTTATTCATTGTAGATAGCAATAGGTTATAAGTGGACATTCTAAAAGAAAAATAGTACTCCCTCCGGCCCATGGCTATTGTAACACTTTTTATTAATCAGTAAAGCATATTTTAATCAAGCGTTACAATAGCCATGAGATGGAGAGAGTAGCATGCAACTGGGTATTTGAGAAAATCATTATTCCTGATTATTTAATACTTCTCTGATTCTAAACTTTGTTCACTGTTACCATTTTCATCGTTACTCTCTATTGGTCAATATTTTCTTACGATACATTCAATATTAATGCAGTGGCATTGCCGTATCAATGGTCATGAAATATGCCGACAACATTGTGAAGGTAAAGACTGTTTTCTTTCAGCTAGGAAGCTCACCTGAATGTTATTTGAAGCATGAATCATTATTAGATTATACTTGGTATTAATTCCAAGCAGTACACTGAAAGGCTTTCAGGTGGGCTAGTTGTTAAAGAGTTAAAAGAGAAAGACACATAATATTCTTGAACAACTGAGTGGAGACTTTAATTTTATTCAAATATATTTTGATCATTGGCATATTAACCAAATATAGATGGATGCATATCTCTGAGGAAGACATTTACTAAGACATAAATTGGTGGTGTCTCTGACGAAAGATAGTTATTTCCGATACGGAATCAAAGTGCAATCCATGAATTTGTTTTCTCATTCATGGGTATTGAGGCCACAATTAAGTTAAATCATGAGCATTGTCTACTCCATAGTGTAAGAACTTGGAAGAGATGGATTAAGATTGGCGTTTTTTTTCCCCGAATCCTACTGCCCATTTGTGGCCTATCAAACAAACATCAACGTTTATAGCTTTGATACTCCCCAGTCTAGCCCTAGTGCAGTTGCCAGCTCGAGAATACCATTTTAGTGCTCGTTTGGTTCAAATTAGGTAACGGAAAGGGAATGGAATCAAGTCATGTAAGGGAATGGAATCAATAATGGTTATTTTTATTGAGTGTTTGGTTCAATGGTGGAAAGGGAGTCACTTGTAAGTGATTCTCTTTCTCCTTGTTTCCCCTCCTCCTTGAGGGGTAACAATTTGGTGGATTGGGTTACCCCCAAGTAAGGGTAATGGATAACATATTACTCAAACCAAACAACAAGTAATTAAATCTCTTAATTGTTTCCCTTTCCTAACCCAAAAAAGAGTTAACCAAACAAGGGCTTAATGTGTTACTATCTTCTGTTATTGATTTTGGAAAAAAAAAGCTCAATTTGCATGGATTTTTGCAGGTATATTCTACATCAGTTGCCATGTTGTTGACAGCAGTTGTGTCTGTTTTCCTGTTTGGGTTTCATCTATCCCTTGCCTTTTTTCTTGGTTCCACGTAAGTACTGTCCTTCAATTCAGATATCCAGGCAGCAATTATGTAATTTGTAATGATCTACAGGCTTACCATGGAAATTATTCCTTTCTGCAGAGTTGTTTCAGTCTCAGTGTACTTGCACTCCATTGGGAAGATCCAGAGATAGCAGCTGCACCCTTCGACCTTATTAATGTGGTCAGGGTATATGATTGATCCTACTATAAACTGTTGCATAACAACTTCCAGCTGCTTTGCTTTCTTGAGTTGGGCAATAGAGTCTAGTTGAAAGTTGGGCATTATCTTTCAACTCGGAACACTATCTTCCCATGCAAGCTCGCAAGTCATTCCTTTTATGTTTATGCAGTTTGAAATGACCTTTAAGAAGTGTCAGTTTTTTCTGTTTCCTTGGCTGAGGGGTCATAGATGCTCGTATGATGCAACCCGGGCGCCTCTTATGAATTCAGAAGAGCTTTGATGGGGTCATGGTTGCTTGGTATTAACTTAATTCCACATTCATAGCCTAACTGAATCCAGATTGGGAAAGATACTTGACTCGAGGTGAGTGCTTTTGGTTGCTGTAAGGTGTGAATATTGCCTATTTGCAAGTGGGGTGGTTCCTCCTCCTGCTATCAAATCCATTAAGCAGTGCCTGGGATCAATGAAGAAAAATTTTAAGCGACTTGGAAACTTTTACATCCATAGTTGATACAAGTTGTAATATATGCATCTCAGATCTCAATTTTACTAGAATCGGATCTTGGTTGTAGAATGTCGTTGTATTCAGTCCTCGGATGTTTTTTCCTTGTAATCTTTCCAAGAAAATTATGGGTTTTTTAAACTACAAAAGCCAACTCGCATGCTTAGCGTCGTACGCTAATGCCTAAACGGTCATGGGTTTAAATCCGAGTCTGAGCTTGTTACACATGTCCTCACAAGTATGATTTATCTTTGTTGTGTGGTTTATCCTAAGATAGCAGTGGCTAAGGGTTCTCATGACATTAAAAAAATGAAGAAGATAGATTGTCAATAATAATAATAATAATAATAAGTTTTGGAAGAGCAATCTATATAGTGCCTTTAACCGCAACCACATGATTCCTTGTCAGTATTCTCAACAAGGTTAAGCTCATGTTCTCTGCACATACTCTCAACGTTCCTCTGCACACACTTCGGCCATAAGCAAAAGCAACCATCACACATTTAAGAGTCTGGTAAGTCTTTATCTATTTTATTTTCACTAGATTCTCAACCAGATTTTATATCCATAATCTTCACAACATATATAAATAAGCTTCCCAGTTTTTACCTTTTATTAGCATGCCTATACCTATTCAACTCAGCATTATTATGAACTTTGAGGATAAGGAATAGAATAAAACACTACATTCCCTAAAGATTTGAGAGAGAGAGAGGGAGAGAAGGTCCCTGGGCGAGAGAGATGAGAGAGGGAAGCAGAGTAATTTTGGGGATTTTATAAACTTTGAAGATAAGGAACAAGACTTGGTTTTATTAGAAGGTTTTGTTTAATTAAGGATATAGACCTTTGTTATTCACTAATGTATGAGCCGGAAATTACCTAATTGAGAGAATGTCCATTTGAATCTATAGTTTAATTCTCTAGGTAAATTAGTAGGGACCATATAGGGAGTTCATAAATATATTAATCTTTAAATAATCAGATTTCAAATTTAGTCCAAATGAATGTTACGATAAGAAAATAAATTAAGTTCATATAAATTTTATCATCAGAAGTTAACCCAGAAGAATGAATATTTCATATTTCAAAATAGTCTAAATGATAATGAGAAAAATTAATTCAAGCCTAAATATTTGAGTGAGTCCTCATTGAGTCGGTAATGAATAATGATACTAAAACTTTATAAGAGGTTTCCTTTAAAGTATAACGAATTTGTTTTAATTACATTTAGGCCCTCATAAATTATTACTTTATATTTATGTTTTTAGAATAGTTCTCTCATGAATTTCCATGAGAAAATATTCTCTGTCATTTAGTTATTTATGACACTTCAATTAGATTTAAATTAGGCTCCATCAAACGTTCAGATTTCATTTGTAACACTTTTAATTGGGTTAGGTAATTATAATATTGGTACACTATGGCGGTGACATGCAACATGCTTCTCTCTCCACATCTCGTTACGAAGAAGAGCATCTCATGCTCGAGCATCAAACAAGATATCGACTACGATTACCTGGAGAGTAAGTATAAAAGATGTGGAGTAAGATTTACAGGTATTGGCGATGCAGGGTGTGTAGTGAGGATGGAACTTGAGAATGGAAGTGCAGCCAAGTTGATGCTCCCAACTGGTTTGATCACTTCAGTCAAGGCTCAAATGTGGCACGGCGGCACCACTGAGTTACTACACACATCCGTCCAACAGAATGGTGCCGGTGTTGCTGTCGTTCGAGGAGGGTTGTCGTTAGCCCTCAGCTGTGAGATTATGAATGCCGATGCCCGAATTTCATGGTCTCCACAGGCCTGGGCGCTTCATCAAGTTACTGGAACTCCCCAAGAATCAATTCAGGTTGGTTGCTTCCATCTTTCTTTCTCCTTACCAATGTTCTAAAAATCCCCGTCTAAAGCTGCCTAGGCACTAGGCTGCACCTTACCGCCCGATTAATGTTTAATCTGCCTAGGTCCTAAGCAGCACTTCACTCGTCCGATTAAGGCTTAATAAATAGTCTTTAGGCATGAACTAGTTGGCGCCTGAGCAAGTTGGGCAAGCTCTGTACGTGATTTGAACATTGAACGAATTTAGGGCTAATCAATATATAGTAGACTATAAAATTAATGTGAAGACTACTGATTTATTAAATTAAACTGGTAATTATTGTATTATGTATTTTTATCATGAATTTGGCAATAATATAAATCATAAAAATAAACATTCTAGTTTTGCTCCCCTAGGAACCCGCCTAGACCCTTGCTAGCTGCCTAGGCGCTAGTTCCCCCTCCAGTACCTAATTAGCGTCTAGCAATTTTTAGAATATTGTTCCTTCCAGCCACATAATATGCAAAATATGCTGCAAACTATTACAGGTAGAGTTGATTAGCACAAGTGTGGAAGGCGATGTTGAAATTAAGCATATCATCACTCTTGAACAAGATAGCTTCAACTCAGAAATTGTAGTCTCCAACTCGAGCACTTGTTCATCTATCCATTTAGTGGGCTCAACCTTATGCCATCTAGCCGTGAGCACCCCCGAAGCAACCTATGCAATGGGACTAGAAGGCTCCGATTACTTTACGAGGCCACCGTTTCAAGGAACTTTCAGTATTATCCCTCCAGACTTCAACACAGCTGCTCGCCAGAATCCTAACAAATTCTGGCCATTCGACAAACTATTTCCCACCAATGACATCAACAACGGAGAAGTGGAGTCAGGCGAAGAAGATGATAACTACAAGCACTTGACTCAAAAGTTGAGCAGGATTTATACAAGCGCCCCTCGAAGTCTCACCATCATTGACCGTGTAAGTCACAGCTCACCTCAAAGTAAAGGGTCATGACATGAGTTTTATCCATACTAATTAATGTCATCAGTTGTGAACTGAACAGGGAAGGAGAAATTCAGTGACAGTAAGAAGGCAAGGGTTTAAAGAAGTGTACATGTTGAGTCCCGGATCGGAACATGAATTGTATAGCAAGTACTCATACATCTGCATTGGCCATGCCGCACAACTTGAGTCGCTAATCTTGGATGCTCAAAGCGAATGGAGTGGAGGCCTGCAGTTGTTCAATCCTAATTACTAGATTAAATAAGCTTTCTAAAATAGGAGTAAGAGTAAATTATGAATCAAGTTCCAACATAAATGAGATTTTACTCTATCAATTGATAAGCATAGATGGATATTTTTGCGCCATGTTTTAACAACAAATATTTGTCCAAAAATTGGAGTCATCTTATAAGCTCCTAGAGCTCGTAAGTTTTTTTAAATAAGCTTACCATACACCCTCCCTCTAGTCAGTCTCTAGGCAACATCACAAACTACGTTTTGCGTTGAAGAATTTTAAAATAATCATTCTCTTCCTAACTGACTTTCTAAAAGTATCATTCTCTTCCCTTACATGCAGAAACTTTAGAGATCTTGTAATGCAAGCATGTGTTCAAGATGTCAAGAATTTATGCATTTTGTGGTTGGTGGATTCAAGCTTGTGGGCCAATATTTGAAGATTAAATGGGTTGGAGATTGAAGATATTATTTAGAAGATTTATTTTATTTTATTTTATTTTTGTTTTTGTTTTTTCGAGAGTATGTTAGCTAGTACACTTGTTTCCTTCTTTATTTTGGTATTTATTATCCTTTTTAGACTAGAGTTTGATTGTTTCCACGTAGGAATAAGATTTTTTGAAACCTATAAATAAGGCCTATAGGGGGTGACCAAAATAGACACATGACTTTAATTATCAATAAAAATGTGAGATTTTATCTCATTTCTTTATCTTATGGATTTCTCAATTTCACCGAGATTTTCTTATCGATGTATCAAACGAGTTCATCACCCTTGTTCGTGTGTCATTCATCGTCCCCGATTTGTTGAGGCAATACCTCTTTGGGGCATAAGGAGATTTTCTAGCATATATAGTGGATTAAATCTCAATGGTTTTGGAATATCCATCATTTATCGATCATTCATAATTCCCGCTTTGTTGAGGCATTTATCTCTTTGGACTATTGGCATATTAAACCTGACATATATCATTTAGAGGATTTCGATCTCAAAGGTGTTGGAATTTCCATTGTATATTTTATCGTTTCATTCTTTTATTTTTATGGCTTTCGATTCTGGGCTACGTATCTATATCGACATTAACTTGTTCGGCAAGGATCATATCACGATGGATTTGAACGATTGAGGGAAAAAAAATAAATTATTAATGGAAGATAACAAATGAATTTTTTAAATAAAATGAGCAAATGATACATTCGCCCAATGAAGCATGGAGGACACGATTAACGCGTTCACTTTGAAAATACTCTTTAATGGACTTTATTAGTAGCTATTCGTGACCAAGAAATTACCGATTTCGTTTAGTGGGATATTAAGGTCCAGTCTATTCATTTGAGCTCCGCTTGCTACTATATTTTTTTTTAAAACTCCAATACCTAAATTATTCACTTTATGTTGAAAAATGTGTAGTTGGTGATTGGATAAGGAATAGTATATTAGATTATTAAATTAGTTTAATAAACCAAGAATGCTTTAATTCTTTCCACTTTTAGATTTAGGACAAATAGAATGGGACGCATTAATAAGGAGATTAGGCCAAACTAGTTTGTATCCTGTTGAAATTCGACGGGTATCACTAAGTTTTATAGTATATTTTATCAAAAAAAAAGTGTAAAATAATATAATATAAGTATATTTTTTCATGATATTCTTTTTGTTACAAAATTTAACATTTATAGAAATCGATATATATACTAAAATAGTTTCAAAAAAAAATTGGCCAATGAGCCGCCTGAAAATGAAATTAGTATTATGGTCAAAATATTTTAATTCAAAATAGCCCGAACTTGAAAGGATGGACTGAAAACCGAATGAGTTGTTCAAATGCCAACTAGCCACCTGAAAATCAAAGTACAATGAGCCACCTTAAAATCGAATTTTCAAAAATTTAGCAAAACACCACCTAAAAGAATTTCAAAAGCTTCTTGCAATGTGTCACCTCAAAATTGAATATTTGTCTTATATATTGTCAAGTGCCTTATATTAAATATATATTTTTTGTTAAAAAAAATTGACAATCATAGTTATCAATACATACTTGCAAAATTTCAAAAACTTATTGGCCAATGGGCCACCTCAAAATCAATTTTGTATCTAATATATATATATATATATATATATATATTCGTTACAAAAAATTGATAAGCATATTAATCTATACTAAAATGATTTCAAAAACTTCTTGGCCGATGAGCCACTTCAAAATCGACTTATTGGCCAATGAGCCACCTCAAAATCAAAGTAGTATTATGGTCAAAATGTTTTAATTCAAAATAGCCCGAAGCCAAAAGGATGGACTGGAAACCGAATGAATTGTTCGATAGCCAATGGGCCACCTGAAAATTAAAGTAAAATGGGTCACCTCAAAATCGAATGTTCAAAAACTTAGCCATACATCCACTAAAAGAATATCAACAAACTTCTTGGCCAATGTGCCACCTCAAAATCAAGTTTTTGTCTTATATATTGTTAAGTGTATTATATTAAAAAATATATTTTTTGTTATAAAAATTTGACTAGTTATCGATACATACTTACAAAATTTTAAATATTTCTCGGCCAATGGGACACCTCAAAATCGAGTTTTTATCTTATATATTGTCAAGTGTCAAGTATCTTATACTAAAAATATAGTTTTTGTTATAAAGATTTGACAATTATAATTATCGATACATACTTACAAAATTTCATAAATTTCTCGGCCGATGAGTCACCTCAAAATTATTTTTGTGTCTAATATATATGTATATATATATATATATATATATATATTTCGTTACAAAAATTTGACAAACATATTAATTACACATATTGAAATGATTTCAAAAACTTCTTGGCCAATGAGTCACCTCAAAATTGAAGTAGTTTTAGATCAATGAAGGAAATGTTTCTCATGTAGTTATATTTATTTTGAGTGTCAAGTAGTCTGTTAGGAAATTTGTTTTAGCTCGAATAGTCTGACAAAAACATGTGGGTATGGCTAAAAATTTATGGCAAAAAAAAACATG
Organism: Mentha longifolia; assembly: GCA_001642375.2. Taxonomy (NCBI): domain Eukaryota; kingdom Viridiplantae; phylum Streptophyta; class Magnoliopsida; order Lamiales; family Lamiaceae; genus Mentha; species Mentha longifolia. Next base: position 36,039,156 of record CM038110.1, read on the forward strand.
GATGGGCCAAACCGTATATCAATTGTGTATAATATAATATAAATTATGTATAAATCATATATGAATACTAATTACTTCAATACTATATACATATATATGGATGTATATGTATATGTATGTATATTTGTATATACCCTAAAAAAATACTAGATCCTAACAAAAAAATAAAAAAATAAACCCTACAACAAAAATACTAAACCTTACAAAAAAAACTCAACCCTAAATTAAAAAAAGTATCTACATACACCATACACCGTTCCGCATTTAACTAAAATACATATATTTATGCAATAACAAACTATAATTAATCAATCACCTATATCATCACACGCATAATAAACAATAATTAATCAATCATATATATCATCACATAATTATCATACATAATTACATATATCATCACACGTATATTTATCTAAATCATACATAATTATCACACGGACTGATGCCTATCTTATATATCATTATACATACAATTCTATTTCCATTCTAATATGTAATTTATAAATATGTATAAATAATAATGAATACGTCTAAATATATAGATTTTAGATAAATAAGAATGGAGGCCGTAAGTGATGCGACGTAAGCATATGAATTAACGCGGTGCTCCGATCCGCAATGGAATTAATTAGATATAGATGGGGTGAGACGAAGGGAGTAGGTCCACTATCTATTTTGACAATGTTAACATTCTCAAGAATCACAATTGATATGACAATGTTATATGTTTAATTTATTATACATATATACTTTAAAAATTAAATTCTACTTAAAAATTTTATGCTATGCCCCTGCGTCGCAACATTATTATTATGTAACTTGTTGCTAAGTGTGCACGTATGTTGGCCTAACGTTAAGAGATTAATGTCTGAGACATAATGTTTCGAGTCCGAATCCAGCTCGGGTTGGGTTCCCCTCTTTGAAAAACAACACCACGCAGCAAGCTTCGGCCGACGGTTCCACTCCAGCAACAATGGGCCGCCTGGAATGGGCCGAGGACAAACTTATTGGGCCAAAATCCCAACATAACTATTTCAGAAACTTTCTATTTTTCGCCTGCCTTCTTTCTTTATTTCTTCTAATGGAGTTTGCTTCTTCATTGCAATAAAGCAAGAAACAAGAACTAAAAGACAACAAAGGCCCTATTTTCAATACAAATGCAGCCAATTTTTCCTTCTTTTCGTATATCGTGATCGTGTAAAATTAATAAACTTTATCGACATGATATATATTGATACTCCTAATTATGTTGCATATGATGGATAAGTAAATTCTTCAAAAAAAATAATGTATAGGTAAACAATAAATATTAAATTATCAATAAAGGGCGTTATTTCATCCTCTTCTTTTTCAAAGTGCGTTTTACTATCCCATATGTTATTTATTCGTTTCATTAAAGACTTCGCAACTATAAAGAACGAAACTAACTCTTGTTCCCCTACCTTTAATTTATATATGGTGTTTGGAAGAATATATTCAAAATATATAGTTGATCGATCGTGGAATTTAAGAGTCATTTGTACGAAGGGAAAATAAAGAACGCAAGAGTTTACGTGGTTCGATCTTTGATTTGATCTACGTCCACGGAGAAAAGAGTTTCTTGTATTAATACTCTCGAGTTACAGAATGTGTGTTTCAATCTATTCTAGCATCACTATTTATAGGCACCCAGCAGCAGTTACAGCCGAGGTCGTGAGGTGCCACATCAGCAATCGTGGGTTGGAGATCGTGGGTCGGCCGAGCTTCTATGCTCTTGGGCTGCGTTGCTGGATTGGGCCGAAGTGTCTTCTGGGCCTTTCAGTGGGCCGAGCTCATCTAGGCCGAGCTTATTTGCCGAGGTCCAATTATATTGGGCCGGTGCTTGGGCCTAGTAGCTTGACCGTATCCTATCACATCCCCCCCCCTCCCCAAAAAAAAGTATAGAAGCGAGGACATGATTTATAGCTGGGACGTAGTTGAAGTTCATATTGCTTCGTTTAGACGAAGTAGGGATTGAACTGCATTGCCCCCGTTGAATTTTAGATTTCGACGTAGTCGAAGTGAATGTCGTCTTGTTTAGACGAGGTCGGGATCAAATTGCATTGCCTCTGTCGAAATTAGGATTTTGACGAAGTCGAAATGCATACCACCTCATTTATATGACGTCGAGTACTAGCTGCATTGGCCGCGTCGTTTATACGAGGTTGAGTGCGAGCTGCATTGCCCCCGTCAAAATTGGGATTTCGACGAAGTCGAAATGCATACCGCCTCGTTTATACGAGGTCTAGTGCTAGCTGCATTGCCCCCGTCGAAATTGGGATTTCGACAAAGTTGAAATGCATACTGTCTCGTTTATACGAGGTCTAGTGCGAGCTGCATTGTCCCCATTGAAATTATGATTCTGACGAAGTCGAAATGCATACCGCCTCGTTTATACGAGGTTGAGCTTGAATAGGCTGGAGATGAAGGGGCGCGACTGTTGGAGTCCAGAGTAAGTGGGACACGTGTCGCTTCCCTATACGGGCAGGTGAAGAGACGGGATTTGAAAAGGCGGAATATTTGCTTATAAAAGCTTCCAACATACGCCTTCAAACATTTTCCCCCCAATTTACTGTCCCGACTTAAGAGAGAGAGTAAGAACTCTAAGTCGGAGTTTTGCATCTGCAGCCACCATTCGCACCATATTTCTGTGAAATTTTTTGTGAAAGCCGCAACAAGTAAGTTTCCTCCTCTGTAATGTCTTCTTCTTCATCTTCTCTCCTGGTAGATATGGATAGGGTGAACACAGGGGTTTCGCCCTCGCCGTCTAGGGTATTTCCGGCGAGGGTTTTTTTGAATGTGTACACACATTCGTTGATCCCGCCCAACCTTTGAGAAATCGAATTCTTACCCTTAGTTGGGTCCGACGCCGCCCTTTAATATGCCTCCACCATGAGTGAGTCGCATATGCAAAGTTTGGCTCAGAAATTTTTATTTCCGGAGTCGACGGAGTTGGTTCTACCTCGTATAGATGATAGGGGTAGTTCGCCCCCTGTAGGTTTTTTTATAGTGTACGAAGACTATCTTCAGTTCGGTTTTCGCTTTTCTTTGAATCACATATTTGTCGAAACTTCTAGAGAAGCTCAAATTGTCTATAGGGCAGTTGGCGCCGCCCTCCGTCAAGCAGATCGTCGGGTTTTTGTGTCGAGGTCGGTCGCCTTGGCGGTTCGGCTTCTGTGGACTTGTTGCTTAAGTTTTTTAGGCCTAAGCGGGGTCCGACGGGGTGGGTTTACTTTTCTCCCCTCCATGGGTTTAAGTTGGAGACGCCCTCCAAGGTGCCGAACTGGCAGAAGAAAATTTTCTTCTGCCGGACTGAAGGGGTGCCTTTATATCCTTGGTCCAAGGTCAAGTTCACGCCTTAAGTCACTGAGAAACCAATCAGTGATCTTGAGACGAGCTTGGTGAACCTCGGCCATATTGAGAGGGATTATTTTGAGGCCGATCTTGCGAGGTATGGGCTGAGCCCATATGACGGCACTGTGACCGCGGATTTGGGTGAGGCCCTGCTTCATATATTACATGAGGTGTTCTCTGTTCGAGGTTTAATATGTGTTTTTGTGTTTGTAGTAAATCCCCAAGATCTCCAGGCCGCAGTTCAGAGGAAAAAGAAGAGGGTGAGGCCCTCTCCTGCCGTAGTACAGACAGTGTCTGGTACGTCGGCTGAGAGAGCAACCGACCTGACTAGGTCGGTTTCAGAGAGTTCACAGCCGGGTTTACCTCGGGCCGGTTCGCCTCCACCTCTGACTGTGGGTTGTCAAATTCAGGGAGTTCGGTTCCCCTCGATTGATGAGGTGGGGGCTTATGGGGGTGGTCGGCTTTTGGGCCAGGATGCATTCCGGGAGATGTCATTTCCCGAGGTGAGTACTAGTTGGTTTATTAAATAGATTGTCAGATATGTTTCTGATGCATCTTTGTGCAGGAGGCTGAGGTGGCACTAGCCGGGCTGAGTGGCTTGTCGAACTTCATATCTGGTGGGGTCACCAAATTTCGGAAGTTGTCTGCCGAACTCGAGGCAACGAGGGCCGATCTGGCAGCGAAGGTGACGGCTGCCGAGGCAAAGGCAAAGAAGGCGGCAGAAAATGAGGCTAAAGCCCTTGCCGCTACTGAAGAGATAAAGAAGAGAGCCACCGACCTGGAGGCCGAAGTTGCTGGGTTGAAGACCCAGCTCGCCGAAGAGCGGGAGAAGATGGCCTGGGCGGTTGCTGATCAGGGTGGCATGCTCCGGGCCTTTGCTGAGCGGATATTCCGGTCCCGCCACTTCGGTGGGGCCGTTACACAACTATTGGGTGCTATTAGCACCTCGGTCTCTGCCGCAGTCATTGATTTGATTGCCCAGGATTACCCGGACCTGGACAAGGCCAAATACGGGTATGAGGCATGGTCCGAAGAGGAGATGCTGGGTATGCCGAGGTGCTTATGGAGAGCACTTCGAAGGTACCGGTGGTGGAAAGGCTAGCCCAGCACAGGTCCCTTCTATCGGAGACGGCGGTACGTAATTATCCCGTCGACAGGGATGATAAGCTGGAGGCTGCGATCGCCGGGCTGCCAAAGGACCCAGTTATCGACGCCGCTGGAGGGAGGTCGGGGGAGACCGACGCCGAACCAGAGGTCGACAGGGATGAAGGAAACCATGAGGGGGTTTAACTGACTTCTCTCATGTGTTCTTTCTCCCTTTTTTTTTTTTTTTTTTTTAAATAGCCTTGTACTTCTTCACCATTAGGGTGACGCTTCATTTGCCGTGTTCGGCTTTAAATAAAAACGTCTCTTGTTGAAACTTGCTTGTATCTATTCTTTGTAGTCTGTTCCTGGTTTTTACGATGCTTCACACTTCGTGAAAGCAATATGCGAACTTCGTCAAGCTGTCGAAGTAGCTGAGATCGATGCTTCGAACTGGAAAAAACAAGCTATAACATCGAGGTTGAGGCTGAAGTGAGACTTCGAGCCGCTCAGGAAAAACTTGACGAAGTGCATGCTAAGTATCTGGAGCTCGATGACAAGTACCAACAAGCTCTGGACGACATCAAAACTTTCAACGAAATTATCGTGGAGCATACGGAGTATGAGGCCATAATTCACTGAGCTGGGGGATCCACGATTTCTGAGACCTATAGTAAGGTCAAGGACCTCAAAGCTCGGTGCCGAAGCTATAGGGAGCAATATGGAAATGACTCCTGGCAGCTTCGGGATGAATTTAAAGAGCTCGTACGAGTAGCGAGCATCTACGAGATAGTTCTTGATCACTGTCCGAAGTTGAAACGACGTATTTTGTCAGAGGCTGAGTTTTCGACTTCGGCTACCCCTGGTGCGAACTTGAGACTGCTTGACCGCACTCCTAGGGAATTCTTGGAAGGTGAATCTTCAAGTTCGGCCAACCCTGGTCCTAGGATTGTCGCACACCATTCTCAAGAATTCTATAATCAAGAGCGGCGGTTAGCGCCTGGACGAGGTCGAGGTCAAGAGAGCCAAATTGTCTGAGGTCGTGGAACTCAGAGTGGCCGAGGTAGAGGTCGAAGTTCAGCTCTCGGAAGAATTAGAGGCAGGCTTAGTGTAGATGATATTTTGAACTTCAACTCTGGTAGGGATTTCGCTAGAGATTGGATTAGCTTTAGTGAGCCTCGGCCTCCGGGTTCCTCCTAATACTTGTACATTTTCCATTTATATGAAATAAAACGGAAATTCTGCACTTTTATTTGAGCTTTTCATCCTCATTTTTAACTAAGGTAGCTTCCCCTATTTTAAACGAAGACAGCTTACTTCGTCATGAAATGAAGTTCGGCTTTTAGAAAGCTCTCTTTGTCTCAATACGAAGTTTTAATTTGCTTACTTTGTAATAGGACAAAGTTTGGCCTTGAGTGGCGTACTTCGTCATAAGATGAAGTTTGGCCTTAAGTGGCGCACTTCGTCATGAGACGAAGTTTGGCCGTAAATGGCATACTTCGTCATGAGACGAATTTTGGCCTGAAGTGGCTCACTTCATCTTTAGACAAAGTTTGGCCTGAAATGACGCACTTCGTCATGAGACGAAGTTTGGCCTGAAGTGGCTTACTTCGTCTTTAGACAAAGTTTGGCCTTACATAACCCATCCTCTTCATAAGACGAGGTTAAGGTTATATGGGTTCCTTATTTGTCAAATTTATCGATGGGGGTGGTCCCCTCACGCGCGTTTAGATGTTATTCCAAAATTAGAGTTTTGGTTTGCTTTTGTATTCCTCGTTAGGAATTTAGTTTGTGTGTTTCGAGATAAAATGTACAAGTGGAAGAAACATGCAACACTAAAATATGCAAGACTCGAACTTTATTGATAAAAAATAAGTCGCTTTTAAAAAGATGGACACAATCAACCTAACAAGCTATTTACACACACCTACTACCACTTATAGATAATATCTCTTCAAGTGAAAAATGTGCCAAGTTCAGGGTATTGGCTCACCAGATAAATGGGCGAGCTTGTATGACCCTTTGCCGAGGACTTCTTGAACCCGGTATGGGCCTTCCCTAGTGGCTTCTAGCTTGCCGAGCTTCTCCGCCTTACTGACCTCGTTATTCCAAAGCACGAAGTCATCTATTTGGAATTGCTGGTGCTTCACCCGGTTGTTGTAGTACCGAGCTACTTGCTATTTGTATCGAGCTTCCTGTATATAGGCTTGTTTCTGCTTTTTTTCTAGCAAATCCAGGTCAGTTCGAAGTTTTTCTTCGTTGTCCTGGGCTGCAAAGTTAAGCGTTCGGGGGCTCGGCAAGCCAATCTCTATGGGAATCACTGCTTTAGTTTCGTAGACCAAACTATATAGTGTTTCACCATGTGATGTTCGGGGAGTAGTCCGGTAAGACCATAGAACTTGGGGCACTTGGGGCAAGTTTGCCGCCCAATCTCCTTTGGCCTTATCGAGTTGGGTTTTTAACCATTTGACTATTGTTCGGTTCGTAACCTCGGTTTGGCCATTCGCTTGAGGGTGAGCTACCGAGGTGAACTTTTGTTGGATATGGAGTTCGTCACACCATTCTCTGAACGTCCTGTCTGTGAACTGGGTTCCATTATCTGAGACGAGGACATGAGGTATGCCGAAGCGACAAACTATGTTCTTCCAAACGAAGTTTAGGGTGTTTTTGCTTATGATCCGTGCCAAAGGTTCGGCTTCCACCCACTTCGTAAAATAGTCGATAGCTACAATGAGGAATTGTAGTTGGCCGGGAGCTTTTTCAAACGGGCCAACGATGTCTATTCCCCACTGCATGAACGGCCAAGGGCTTTGCATGCTGGCCAGTTCGGTCTGTGGCAACCTTGGAACCGTCGCATGGATTTGGCACTTCGGACACTGTTTGATGAGGTCGATAGCATCCTGTAACATGGTGGGCCAATAGTATCCTGATCTCATGATCTTCTTGGATAGGGCACGAGCTCCGATGTGACTGCCATAGGACCCTGCATGGACTTCGCGCAATACGTAGTCCGCTTGGTTGGGCCCCATACATCTTAGGAGAGGCTGGAGATAGGATTTTCTATACAACACTCCCTGTTCTAGGACGTACTTGGTGGATTTAGCCAGGAGCTTCCTAGCCTCGACCTTATCGGCTGGGAGCTCACCTATTCCTAAATAGTTGTGAAGTGGAGTCATCCAGTTCGGTCCGTCTTCGGTTACTACATTAACTTCGGCTTCATCAATACTTTGGAGTTGTACTTCTTCCACCGGAGAGGTCATTGAAGACGATGCAAGTTTGCTCAGTGCGTCAACTCGATCATTGTCTCCTCTTGGGATTCGCACCAACTCGAAGTATGAGAAGCTCTGTTGTAGGATCTTGACCTTATGGAGGTATTTTTTCATTCGTTCACCTTTGGCCTCGTACTTGCCTATCATATGGCTCACTACGACTTGAGAGTCGGTGTGAACTTGAATGGCTTGTACTTGGAGGGCTTGGGCTAGACGAAGTCCAGCAATTAGAGCTTCGTACTCCACTTCGTTATTTGTGGTCGGGGAGTTGAACCGGAGTACATAGGTGGTCTCCTTCCCTTCCGGGCTGATGAGTAGGATCCCGGCTCCGCTTCTTTTGTTGCATGATGCCCCATCCACGTAGACCTTCCAACAGTCTTGCGGCGGTTAGTTTGGTGCTTCGGCCTTTGATTTGTCTTCGGCAGGTCCGGCAGGCTTCTGCACCTCTGTGAACTTGGCTTCTACTTGGAAATTGGCCAAGGCTTGCCCTTTAACGGCCTGACGAGGTACAAAGGAAATCGCGTGCTCGCCGAGTTCTATAGCCCATTTGGAGATTCACCCGGATGCTTCTGGTTTTGTGAGCACTTGCCGAAGTGGGAGATCGGTCATCATTTGTATTGGATGTGCGTGGAAGTACGGTCGAAGTCTCCTTGCTGCATTTACCAATGCAAGCGCGACCTTTTCCAAAGGTTGGTACCTCATCTCCAGTCCTTTGAGGGCTCGGCTTATGAAATAGACGGGTAGTTGACGACGTTTCTCTTCTCTTACCAGGACCGCACTGATTGCCTCATCCAAAGCGGCGAGGTATAGGGAAAGGACCTCGCCCTCTTTTGGTACAGATAAAGTAGGGAAGTTTGCGAGGTACCTCTTTAGGTCGTCGAAAGCATTTCTGTGCTCGTCGTTCCACTTGAAGTTCGGCGCCTTCTTTAGTATCTTGAAGAACAAGAGTTGTTTTTCGGCGGCCTTAGACAGGAATCGACTTAGCGCAGCTAGGCAACCCGTCGGCTGGTGCACGTCGTGGATTGACTTCGGCACTTGCATTTCTTGGATGACTCGGACTTTTGATGGGTTAGCGTTTAAACCTTCGCGTGAAACCCAACACCCTAGAAATTTTCCAGATCGGACCATAAAAGTACACTTTTCTGGGTTTAACTTTAAATTCACTTCACGAAGTAGGCTAAGAACAACTTTGAGGTCGTTTACACAAGTGGCAATTTCCTTGCTTTTAACGATAATATCGTCTATATACACTTCGACAATTCTACCGATGTGGGCCTCGAATATTTTGTCGACCATCCTTAGGTATGTAGCTCCAGCGTTCTTCAGTCCGAAGGGCATCTTTTTATATGCATAGATACCGAAGTCCATGACGAAGGTGGTCTTCGGCGCATCCTCGGTGCTCATGAGGACTTGGTGATACCCCTTGTACAGGTCTAAGAAGTTGAACATCTTGTGGCCAACAAGAGCTTCGACCTTCTTGTCAATGTTGGGAAGTGGGTAGCAGTCTTTTGGGCAGTGCTTATTGAGGTCGGTGTAGTCAATGCACATCTGCCATCCCCCTCCCTACTTTTTCACCATTACGGGGTTGGCCAACCAAGTCGGATATTTCACGTTGAATAAAATATCGGCCTTTTGCAGTTGGCGCACCTCATCATGGATCACTTGATTTCTTTCGGCTGCAAAGGCTCGCTGCTTCTGCCGAACTGGTTTCACCTCGGGATCGATGTTGAGGTGATGAGTGATGACGCTTGGTGCCACCCCAGTCATGTCTAGGGGCGACCAAGCGAAGATATCTCTGTACTCCTGAAGTAGCCGGATAATTTGACTTCGGAGCTCGTACTCTCCGACGAACCCTACTTTGACGACCTTGGCCAGGTCATCTTCGTATAATGCGCGTCTTCAACCGGCTCGATAGATGAAGGCGACGTCCGCTCCATCTCTTCGGAGTCCTGTAGTTGCTATGCCTGAGGGTGCTGCGTCTCAGAGCCTCGGAGTACGACCTGCATGCACTCCTTGGCCTGCAGCTGGTTTCCCCAAAGTGTGATCACTCCGTTTTTAGATGGAATTTTGATCGTGAGGTGGTAGGCCTAGCAGATCGCCTTCGTCGCTATTAGCCAATCTCTCCCCAAAATGATGTTATAGGGGGAACTGGCTTTTACGACGAAGAAGTAGATTATCTTCATAGTAGATAATGGGCTCTTCCCAACGGTCACGGGAAGTGAAATGATGCCTTCCGTCATCGTTTCTTGCTATGTGAAGTTCTTCAGCGGCATGGGTGCCGGCTTTAGACGTGCTTCTTCAATATCGAGCTTATCAAAGCAGTCTTTGAAAAGCACACTCACAGAGGCTCCACTGTCAATGAATATTCGGTGGACCAACTTGGCCACCACGGCCTCGATTATAGTGGCATCTTGATGAGGTATGGCATGGGGGACTGGTTATACGAACCTTTGCAGATCCGTAATTCAAACACGCAAGCGGAAGACTCAAAAGATACAAATGGAATATCCCAAAACCTCCTAGATTGAATCCAAGAAGTAATATAGACGAGACGAAGCTCCCTATACCCCAACTGGTATTGTCTAAGCAACTCGGGGATGATAAATGACACACAAACGAGGGTGATGAACTCGATTGATTCGCCGGATAAACGTTCGTCTTCGACGAACAAAGAGAATTTTCGAAATTCTCTAAAAGAGAGAGATAAACTCACCAAAATATATTCATCAAAGTCTTATTTTCGTGCATTACATAAAGGCCATATTTATAGGCTTCAAAAAGTCCTAATTCTATAAGGAAACTAGTTAAAAACTTATCCTAACATATACCAAACCAAATCCTAGTCTAAAAAGGAATAAAATTACCAAAATAATGCTGAAAATAACCCTACCAACTAGAATATTAATAAAATCCGAAAAATAATAAAAATATTCAACTAAATAAACTAATAAATAATATTTTCACTCTTTAGCCCATATCATCTTCAATCCTTGGCCCATAAAGTGAAATCCACGATCTACGGGCTGCATTAACTGGGTCATCGCCGGAAAAGGTGACGACCTCATCCTTCTTGAACCTTTTCTGGGCAAGTTCTTCCCGCTGTTGACTTCGGGCCTCGGCTTTCAATGATGACTTCATCGCGCCTTGAGGCAGCCCGGTGATGGCAGTGATGACTGCATCATATTGAGGCTGGTCTTTGTCTTCATCCTCGTCATCGTGCCTTGACTTTTTGTCGTGATGGGGGGCGCAGTTGTTCCCTCCCCTATTCCTTTTCATCTTGCCTTTCCCCCGAGGTCAGGTTTCTTGCTGGTTGCGACTTTGGTACCTCCCAAGGGTACCGTCGCGTACCAGGTGTTCGATATCCGAGGCGAGATCTCGGCAGTCCTCAGTGTCATGACCATAATCGTCATGGAACTTGCAGTACTTCTCTTTGGATCGTCGCTTCGATCCTCCTCGGGACAAGGGTGGTGGCTTCTCGAACAAGTTCGCATGAAGCTCGTATATTTCGGCCTTGGACTTCGTCAGCGGTGTAAGCTGATTCCGATCCTGATTGGGCCGAGGTCCGAGGCGGGACTCAAGAGGTCCCCACTGTAACCTGTCAAGAGCACTTTGTCGACCTTGCCCATGGTCGGTGCGCTCCTCCCTCTTCTTCTTGTCATTATTTTCAGGCCGATCTGCTGCCCGTTTTCTCCGATCAGCCTCGTCCACCTCCGCGAACGTGTCAGCAATCCTCCATAGCTGCCTGGAGGTCGTTGAACGCGCCTTCATAAGCTCTCTGAAGAGAGTTTCGGACTGAATGACATTTTAAAATGCCGAAATGAGAACGTCATCGGAGAGATGATGATCCACCCTCACTTTAGGGGTGAGGAAGAATGCAATAATAATCAATTATAGTATAATTGAGTCGAATCCTCAAGGAATGCTAGGTCGTTTAAGATTCAAGTAGTAATCTAATTATCTAACTACTATTCAAGCTTACAAGTGACATGTTTTTGTGTTTTGTTAATCCTATTAAATAATGCAATCGGAAAAGTAACAAACTAGATAACAACTAATAACAAAAGTTAACAAACAATAGTAGAAAGCTTAGTTCCAAATATAATCCAATAATCACTAGGGGCCTAGGGTTTAGGATTTGCATGGATTATCCATTTTAATCTAATTCACATGAGAGTTCTATATATAGTATACATCAATTCTTCTCTCGAAGCAACCAATATTAGTGGATTAACCTATGACATCTATCTCTGCTAGGTCTCAAGATGCATAAATTAACTCCAAATAGCTCAATTAATTATCTAGAAGCTCCTTACTAGCAAGAATTACTAATATGGTGTGATTTGATGCCAAGTGTTATGAATTAAAGCCTCCTAAGCATTTAACCAAACACCTTGTATGCACTCAATGATGGTCAATCAATCATGCAATAATATTCAAGACCCAAACCACAAGACATATGAATTAGAAGGTAAATCCAACAACAAAATCTAAAAACCTAGTTTTCTAGATCATATCTTCATATATTGGAACCAAAGGGAAATTTAGCTAGACATAATTAAAGGAATTAAACCATAAAAAGTAAATAAAACCATGCTTAAAAGAAAGAGAATTTAATAAGGAAGAAGAAAATAGTCTTGAATCTTCAATCCACAAAATGCTCTCCAAATCTTCAAAATACTAAAAAGGAAAGAGAGAAATGTTTCTAGGGTTCTAGGAATATTAAATGTGTCAAGGATAATCCCAATGAAGTATAATATCCTATTTATATCATTACATTGAGTGGGGGTCAAAATATAATTAGAAAAACATAGAAAATAGGAGAAAATTGAATTTTCGGAGGCAAGAAATTGGACGGCGCGCCCGCTCCCGGAGGTCGCGCACCCAAGGCCAAATTTCCTTCATTGGCGCGTGACCGGGGGTAGCCTCTGAAGCAGTTGCGCACCGGGTCGCGCCCATGTTGCTCCCGCTGCGCAACAATTTTGTTTTGGCTCGTTCTCCCTCATCCGAACTTCGATTTGCGAACCGCTTTTTGCTACAGACTCCTAACGAACTCCTATTCGACATGGAATTATCAAATTGGCCAAATGAGTTCTTCATTATCCTACAAATAGGTGTGAAAAGACTCGAGAGAACGAGGAAAACATAAATGAAGTAAAACTAATGAAACTCTAGCTTTATAACTTGAAATTCCTCATTTCTAACCCTAGGTTTTACTCTAATCAAGCTCGATTCTTCCTTGTTTCCAGCCTTCGATCCTTAGCCACATGAATACTATTTCCAATTATTACAAAAATGGATCGAAAACTGAAAGAAAACGAGAAAAGTAAAAAGTATGCTACAAGTAAAGAAACCCTAGCATTTCTAACATTTAAGCACATAAATCGAGACTCAAACACATTTAAATACATTCAACATGCACATAAAATACGTGTTAATCAGACGATCGACTTTAAGGCTCTCATTATAGAAACGGGCCAGGAAGTCGCTGATCGTTTCTCCTTGCCCCTGCCTTAAGGTGAGGAGCTGGGCTGGGCTGATTTTCGCCTCAGCTTTCTGGAAGAAATGACACTCGAAGGCATCGAGTATGTCGGCGTACGACCCTATACTGCCGTTAGGTAGGCTGTCGAACCAGCTTCTGGCGTTGTCCACCAGCAGCTCGGGGAAAACTTTACATATGTAAACGACTTCGGTGAGTCCTTGGTTCATCATGTTGTACTGGAACCGTGATAAGAAGTTGCTGGGGTCGTGTGACCCATTGTAGGGCGGGATAAGAGGTACTCTATATGTCGACGGGAGGGGAGTATAGAGTATCTTATTGGTGAAGGAAGTGGAGATTCGTCCGTAAATGGTGAATCTTCCCTGATAAAGGTTTCCTTCGTCACGCCGAAGTGGAACGGCATTTTGATGAGGTGACGTTGAACCGCGCTGAGGTGAAGCGCGGTCGTTGTTCCTACGGCGGTTGTTGTTCCGTTGCCTTCGGGGAAGTTCGGCAATCCTGTCTCCAATGATCTGGAGACTTGGGGATCGCTGCTATGACAGTTCGACTCTGTCTTCTCCACCTCGACTTTGTTGTCGATGTTGATCGACAAACTTAAGGAAATCTCATTCGTGGAGGTCCAAGTACGCCTTCAGTGCATCTCCAAGCTCGGGTTGGAGTGCGGCGTTTCTGGGTCAGTGACCGCCCTAGCCTGGCTCACTGCCTCTAGCTGAGTCACCTGACTGGCCTGGTGACACATCCTCCAGGTGACCTTTAGGAGTTTGGGGGATTATCGGCTGCTGGTCAAGTCAGACTTGGGAAGCAGTTTGCTGAGCTTGGCTTGCGTCGATCTCCTCCTCGTTGGCTGGTGTGTAAGGTGGATTGGTGGACAGGTCAGCTTGGTTCTGCTTCACCTTGACAGCAGCAGCGGCGGTGTTGGAGCGGGTTGGTTTCACCATCGTTTCTTCACTCGAAAACGTTGATCGATTTCACAAAAAGAATTCCAAGTTGTTTCCCACAGACGGCGCCAGTGATCGATCATGGAATTTTAGAGTGATTTGTACGAAGGGAAAATAAAGAACGTAAGAGAGTTTACGTGGTTCGATCTTTGATTTGATCTACATCCACGGAGAAAAGAGTTTTTTGTATTAATACTCTCGAGTTACAGAATGCGTGTTTCAATCTATCCTAGCATCACTATTTATAAGCACCTAGCAGCAGTTACAGCCGAGGTCGTGGGGTGCTACACCAGCAATCGTGGGTTAGAGATCGTGGGTTGGAGATCGTGGGTCGGCCGAGCTTCTATGCTCTTGGGCTGTGCTGCTGGATTGGGCCGAAGTGTCTTCTGGGCCTTTCAGTGGGCCGAGCTCATCTAGGCCGAACTTATTTGCCGAGGTCCAATTATATTGGGCCGGTGCTTGGGCCTAGTAGCTAGGCCGTATCCTATCAATAGTAAATAGTAGTAAGATACTACTAAAATTTATATGATGTTTTATTATTTTTTTGAAATGAACTTTCTAGTCATCGACGTCTCGCTTTACATTTCAACCCAACACGATAAAATTCATAAAATATTTAGAAAACCTTACAAGCAATGAAAAATATTCAGAGATTTTTTTCTAACGAGCTTAGAATGAAATAAACATGAACACTCAAATCTTTCAAGATGATGTTTGCATTAAAGATTTATGTTCAAGAACATAATTATGATAATCATGTTAAAGATCATGATCCGCTCTTTTAACTTTGTTTTCAATTTAAATATTTTATTGATGCTCAAGGATTGACGAACTGCCCTATTATATTTTATCTTTAGGTGAGATTTATAAATAAAGAAATAAACAAAGCGAAACAAGTAACTCTTTAACTTATTTATTAGACCACTTGATAGTATACGGCCCAGCTACTAGGCCCAAGCACCATCCCAATATAATTGGACCTCGGCAAATAAGCTCGGCCTAGATGAGCTCAGCCACTGAAAGGCCCAGAAAACACTTCGGCCCAATCCAGCAGCGCAGCCCAAGAGCATAGAAGCTCGGGCGACCCACGACCTCCAACCCACGATCTCTAACCCACAATTGCTGATGTGGCACCCCACGACCTCGGCTGTAACTGTTGTTGGGTGCCTATAAATAGTAATGCTAGGATAGATTGAAACACACATTCTGTAACTCGAGAGTATTAATACAAGAAACTTTTTTCTCCGTGGACGTAGATCAAATCAAAGATCGAACCACGTAAACTCTTGCGTACTTTATTTTCCCTTCGCACAAATCACTCTAAAATTCCACGATCGATCACAGGCGCCGTCTGTGGGAACTTCTTTTTGTGAAATCGATCAACGTTTTTGAGTGAAGAAACGATGGTGAAACCAACCCGCCCCAACACCGCCACTGCTGCCGCTGCTACTGCCAAGGCAAAGCAGAGCCAAGCTGGCCTGCCCACCAATCCACCTCACACGCTGGCCAACAAGGAGGAAGCCGACGTAAGCTAAGTTCGGCAAACTGCTTCCCAAATCCGACGTGACCAGCAGCCCATAATTCACCAAACTCCTGAAGGCCACCAAGAGGATTTGTCACCAGATCAGTCATGTGACTCAGCTAGTGGCAGTGAGCCAGGCCAGGGCGGTCACCGACCCAGAAATGCCGCACTCCAATCCGAGCTTGGAGATGCACTGAAGGCGTACTTGGACCTCCATGAACAAGATTTCCTTAAGTTTGTCGATCAACATCGACAACAGAGTCGAGGTGGAGAAGACGGAGTCGAACCGTCACAGCGGCGATCCCCAAGTCTCCAGATCATTGGAGACAGGATTGCCGAACTTCCCCGAAGGCGACAGAACAACAATCGCTGTGGGAACAACAACCGCGCTTCACCTCAGCGCGGTTCAACGTCACCTTGTCAAAACGCCGTTCCACTTCGGCGTGACGAAGGAAACCCTTACCAGGGAAGATTCACCGTTTACGGTCGAATCTCCACCCCCTTCACCAATAGGATACTCTATACTCCCCTCCCGTCGACGTATAGAGTACCTCCTATCCCGCCCTATAATGGGTCACACGACCCCAGCAACTTCTTATCACGGTTCCAGTACAATATGATGAACCAAGGACTCGCCGAAGACGTTTACATGTGTAAAGTTTTCCCCGAGCTGCTGGTGGACAACGCCAGAAGCTGGTTTGACAGCCTACCTAACGGCAGTATAGGGTCGTACGCCGACCTACTCGACGCCTTCGAGTGTCGTTTCTTCCAGAAAGCTGAGGCGAAAATCAGCCCGGCCCAGCTCCTCACCTTAAGGCTGGGGCAAGGAGAAACGATTAGCGACTTCCTGGCCCGTTTCTATAATGAGAGCCTTAAAGTCGATCATCTCTCCGACGACGTTCTCATTTCGGTGTTTCAAAACGCCATTTAGTCCGGGACTCTCTTCAGAGAGCTCGTGAAGGCACGTCCAACGACCTCCAGGCAGCTATGGAGGATTGCTGATATGTTCGTGGAGGCGGATGTATCAGATCGAAAAAAATAGGCAGCAGATCGGCCCAAAAACAATGTGAAGAAGAAGAAAGAGGAGCGCACCGACCATGGGCAAGGTCGCCGAAGTGCCCTCGAAAGGTTATAGTAAGGAGTGAGGACCCCTTGAGGCTCGCCTAGGACCTCGGCCCAACCAAGACCGAAGTCAGTACACACCACTGACGAAGTCCAGAGCCGAAATATACGAGCTTCATGCGAACTTGTTCGAGATCCCACCACCCTTGTCCCAAGGTGGATCGAAATGACGATCCAAAGAGAAGTACTGCAAGTTCCATGACGATTATGGTCATGACACCGAGGACTGCCGAGATCTCGCCTCCGATGTCGAACACCTGGTGCGCGACGGTACCCTGGGGAGATACCAAAGTCACAACCAGCAAGAAACCCGACCTCGAGGGAGAGACAAGAGGAAAAAGAATAGGGGAGGGAACAACTGCGCCCCCCATCACGACAAGAAGTCAAGGCATGACGATGAGGACAAGGATGAAGACCAGCCTCAATATGATGCAGTCATCACTGCCATCACCCGGGCTGCCTCAAGGAGCAACGAAGTCATCGTTGAAAGCCGAGGCCCGAAGTCAACAGCGGGAAGAACCTGCCCAAAAAAGGTTCAAGAAGGACGAGGTCATCACCTTGTCCGGCGATGACCTAGTCCCCCATGCCGTGCCTCATCAAGATGCCACCATAATCGAGGCCGTGGTAGCGAACAAGTTGGTCCACCGAATATTCATTGACAGTGGAGCCTCTGTGAGTGTGCTTTTCAAAGACTGCTTCGATAAGCTCGATATCGAAGAAGCACGTCTAAAAGCCTGCACCCATGCCGCTGAAGAACTTCACACAGCAAGAAACGACGACGGAAGGCATCATTTCACTCCGCGTGACGGTTGGGAAGAGCCCGTTATCTACTACGAAGATAATCCACTTCTTCGTCGTAAAAGCCAGCTCCCCCTATAACATCATCTTGGGGAGAGATTGGCTAATAGCGACGAAGGCGATCTGCTCGGCCTACCACCTGATGATCAAAATTCCGTCTAAAAACGGAGTGATCATGCTTCGAGGAAACCAGCTGCAGGCCCAGGAGTGCATGCAGATCGCACTCCGAGGTGTTAGGAATCAGCACCCTCAAGCATAGCAACTACAGAACCCCGAAGAGGTGGAGCCGACATCACCTCCATCTGTTGAGCCAGTCGAAGATGTCGCATTATACGAAGATGACCCTGCCAAGGTCGTCAAAGTAGGGTTCGTCGGAGAGTACGAGCTCCGAAGTGAAATTATCCAGCTACTTCGGAAATACAGAGATGTCTTCCCTTGGTCGCGGCTAGACATGACCGGGGTGGCACCAAGCATCATCACTCATCACCTCAACATCGATCCCGAGGTGAATCCAGTTCGGCAGAAGCAGCGAGCTTTCGCAGCCGAAAGAAATCAAGTGATCCGTGATGAGGTCCGCCAACTGCAAAAGGCCGATATTTTATTCGAGGTGAAATATCCGACCTGGTTGGCCAACCCCGTAATAGTGAAAAAGCAGGGAGGGGGATGGCGGATGTGCATAGACTACACTGACCTCAACAAGCACTGCCCAAAAGACTGCTACCTCCTTCCCAACATTGACAAAAAGGTCGAAGCTCTTGTTGGCCACAAGGTGTTCAGCTTCTTAGACCTGTACAAGGGGTATCACCAAGTCCTCATGAGCACCGAGGACGCGCCGAAGACCACCTTCGTCACGGACTTCGGTATCTATGCATATAAAAAGATGCCCTTCGGACTGAAGAACGCTGGAGCTACATACCAAAGGATGGTCGACAAAATATTCAAGGCCCACATTGGTAGAATTGTCGAAGTGTATGTAGACGATATAGTCGTTAAAAGCAAGGAAATTGCCACTTGTGTAAACGACCTCAAAGTTGTTCTTAGCCTACTTCGTGAAGTGAATTTAAAGTTAAACCCATAAAAGTGTACTTTTATGGTCTGATCTAGAAAATTTCTAGGGTGTTGGGTTTCACGCGAAGGTTTAAAGGCTAATCCATCAAAAGTCCGAGCCATCCAAGAAATGAAAGTGCCAAAGTCAATCCACGACGTGCACCGGCTGACGGGCTGCCTAGCTGCGCTAAGTCGGTTCTTGTCTAAGGCCGCCGAAAAACAACTCTTGTTCTTCAAGATACTAAAGAAGGCGCCGAACTTCGAGTGGAATGACGAGCACAGAAAAGCTTTCGACGACCTAAAGAGGTACCTCGCAAACCTCCTTACTTTATCTGTACCAAAAGAGGGCGAGGTCCTTTCCCTATACCTCGGCGCTTCGGACGAGGCAATCAGTGCGGTCCTGGTAAGAGAAGAGAAACGTCATCAACTACCCGTCTATTTCATAAGCCGAGCCCTCAAAGGACCGGAGACGAGGTACCAACCTTTGGAAAAGGTCGCACTTGCATTGGTAAATGCAGCAAGGAGACTTTGACCGTACTTCCACGTGCATCCAATACAAGTGCTGACCGATCTCCCACTTCGGCAAGTGCTCACAAAACCAGAAGCATCCGGGCAAATCGCCAAATGGGCTGTAGAACTCGGCGAGCAGGTAATTTCCTTTGTACCTCGTCAGGCCGTTAAAGGGCAAGCCTTGGCCGATTTCTTAGTAGAAGCCAAGTTCACGGAGGTGCAGAAGCCCGCCGGACCTACCGGAGACAAATCAAAGGCCGAAGCACCAATTGGAAGGTCTACGTGGATGGGGCATTAGGCAACAAAGGAAGCGGAGCCGGGATCTTACTCATCTGCCCGGAAAGGAAGGAGACCACCTATGCACTCCGGTTCAACTTCCCGACCACAAATAACGAAGTGGAGTACGAAGCTCTAATCGCTGGACTTAATCTAGCCCAAGCTCTCCAAGTACAAGCCATTCAAGTTCACAGCGACTCTCAAGTCGTAGTGAGCCATATGCTAGGCAAGTACGAGGCCAAAGGTGAACGAATGAAGAAATACCTCTATAAGGCCAAGATCCTACAACAGAGCTTCTCATACTTTGTGCGAATCCCAAGAGGAGACAACGACCGAGCTGACGCACTGAGCAAACTCGCGTCATCTTCAACGATGTCTCCAGTGGAAGAGGTACAACTCCGAAGTATTGATGAAGCCGAAGTTAATGTAGTAACCGAAGATGGACCGAACTGGATGACTCCACTTCGCAACTATTTAGGAAAAGGCGAACTCCCAGCTGATAAGGTTGAAGCTTGGAAGCTTCTGGCTAAATCCACCAAGTACGTCCTAGAACAGGGAGTGCTGTATAGAAAATTCTACCTCCAGCCTCTCCTAAGATGTGTGGGGCCCAACCAAGCGGACTACGCATTGCACGAAGTCCACGAAGGGTCCTGTGGCAGTCACATCGGAGCTCGTGCCCTATCCAAGAAGATCATGAGATCGGGATACATTGGCCCACCATGTTACAGGATGCTATCGACCTCGTCAAACAGTGTCCGAAGTGTCAAATCCATGCGACAGTTCCAAGGTTGCCACAGACCGAACTGGCCATCATACAAAGCCCTTGGCCGTTCATGCAGTGGGGAATAGACATCGTTGGCCCGTTTGAAAAAGCTCCCGGTCAACTATAATTCCTCATTGTTGCCATCGACTACTTTACGAAGTGGGTGGAAGCCGAACCTGTGGCACGGATCACAAGCAAAAACGCCCTAAACTTCATTTGGAAGAACATAGTTTGTCGCTTCGGCATACCTCACGTCCTCGTTTCAGACAATGGAACCTCGTTCACAGACAGGACGTTCAGAGAATGGTGTGACGAACTCCATATCCAACAAAAGTTCACCTCAGTAGCTCATCCTCAAGCGAATGGCCAAACCGAGGTTACGAACCGAACGATAGTCAAAGGGTTAAAAACCCGACTTAATATGGCCAAAGGAGATTGGGCGGAAAACTTGCCCCAAGTTCTATGGTCTTACCGGACTACTCTCCGAACCTCACATGGTGAAACACCATATAGTTTGGTCTACGGAACTGAAGCAGTGATCCCGGTAGAGATCGGCTTGCCGAGCCCCCGGACGCTTAACTTCGCAGCCCAGGACAACGAAGAGAAACTTCGAACTGACCTGGATTTACTAGAAGAAAAGCGGGAACAAGCCTATATACAGAAAGCTCGGTACAAATAGCAAGTAGCTCGGTACTACAACAACCGGGTAAAGCACTAGTAATTCCAAATAGGCGACTTCGTGCTTCGGAATAACGAGGTCAGTAAGGGTCATACAAGCTCGCCTATTTATTTGGTGAGCCAATACCCCGAACTTGGCACATTTCTCATTTGAATAGATATTATCTATAAGTGGAAGCAGGCGTGTGTAAATAGCTTGTTAGGTTGATTTAGACTGTGTTCATCTTTTTAAAAGTGTTATTTTTATCAATAAAGTTCGAGTCTTGCATATTTTAGTATTGCATATTTCTTCCACTTGTACATTTTATCTCGAAACACACAAACTAAATTCCTGACGAGGAATACAAAAACAAACCAAAACTCTAATTTTGGAGTAACATCTAAACGCACGTGAGGGGACCACCCCTATTGATAAATTCGACAAATAAGGAATCCATATAACCTTAACCTCATCTTATGAAGAGGACGGTTTATATAAGGCCAAACTTCGTCTTATGACGAAGTACGCCACTTCAGGCCAAACTTCGTCTTATGACGAAGTGTGCCATTTAAGGCCAAACTTCATCTTATGACGAAGTGAGCCACTTCAGGCCAAACTTCATCTTATGACGAAGTACGCCACTTAAGGCCAAACTTCATCTTATGACGAAGTGTGCCACTTAAGGCCAAACTTCGTCTTAAGATGAAGTGAGCCACTTCAGGCCAAACTTCATCTTATGACGAAGTGCGCCACTTAAGGTCAAACTTTGTCTTATGACGAAGTAACCCACTTAAGGCCGAATTTTATTTCATGGCGAAGTAACCTGCCTTCGTTTAAAACAGGTGAATCTACCTTAGTTAAAAACGAAGATGAAAAGCTCAAATAAAAGTGCAAAATTTCCGTTTTACTTCATGTAAATGGAAAATGTACAAGTATTACGAGGAACCCGGAGGCCTAGGCTCACTGAAGCTAAGCCAATCTCTGGCAAAGTCCCTACCAGAATTAAAGTTCAAAATATCATCTACACTAATCCTACCTCTACCTCGTCCGGGAGCTGAACTTCGACCTCTACCTCGGCCACTCTGAGTTCCACGATCTCGGACACTTTGGCTTGCTCGACCTCGACCTCGTCCAGGCGCCAACCGCCACTCTTGACTGTAGAATTCTTGAGAATGGCGTGCGACAATCCTAGGATTAGGGTTGGCCGAACTTGAAGATTCACCTTCCAAGAATTCTCTAGAAGTGCGGTCAAGCAACCTCAAGTCCGAACCAGGGGTAGCCGAAGTTGAAAACTCAGCCTCTGACAAAATACATCATTTCAACTTCAGATAGCGATCAAGGACTGTCTCATAGATGCTCGCTACTCGCACAAGCTCTTTAAATTCCTCCCGAAGCTAAGAGTCATTCCCATATTGCTCCCTGTAGCTTCGGCACCGAGCCTTAAGGGCCTTGACCTTACTATAGGTGTCAAAAATCGTGGATCCCCCAGCTCGGTGAATTATGGCCTCATACTCAGTATGCTCCACGACAATCTTCTTGAAAGTTTTGATGTCATCCAGAGCTTGTTGGTACATGTCATCGAGCTCCAGATACCTAGCATGCACTTCGTCAAGTTTTTCCTGAGCCGCTCTAAGTCTCACTCCAGCCTCGACCTCGATGTTATCAGCTTGTTTTTTCCAGTTCGAAGCATCAATCTCGGCTACTTCAACAGCTTGACAAAGTTTGGATATTTCTCTCACGAAGTGAGAAGCATCGTAAAAATCAGGAGCAGACTACAAAGAATAGATACAAGCAAGTTTCAACAAGAGGCGTTTTTATTTAAAGCCGAATACGGCAAAAGAAACGCCACCCTAGCGGTGACGAAGTACAAGGCTAAAAAAAAAAAAAAATGGGAGAAAAAACACATGGGAGGAGTCAGTTAAACCCCCTCATGGTTTCCTTCATCCCTGCCGACCTCTGGTTCGGCGTCGTGTTCCCCCGACCTCCCTCAAGTGGCGTCGGTGGCTGGGTCCTTCGGTAGCCCGGCGATCGCGGCCTCCAGCTTGTCATCCTTGTCGACGGGACAATTCCGAACCGCCGTCTCCGATAAAAGGGACCTCTACTCGGCCAGCCTTTCCACCACTGGTACCTCCGAAGTGCTCTTCACAAGCACCTCAGTATATTCCCGCAGCATCTCCTCTTCAGAGCATGCCTCATACCCATATTTGGCCTTATCCAGGCCTGGGTAATCCTGGGCAATTAAGTCAATGACTGCAGCAGAGATCGAAGTGCTCATAGCACCTAACAGTTGTGTAACGGCCCTACCAAAGTGGCGGGACCGGAATATACGCTCGGTGAAAGCCCGGAGCATCCCACCTTGGCCAGCAACCGCACGGGCCATCTTCTCCCGTTCCTCAGCGAGCTGAGCCTTCAACTCTGTAACTTTGGCCTCCAGGTCGGACGCCTTCTTCTTTGCCTCTTCGGTGGCGACGAGGGCCACAGCCTCCCATTTCGCCGCCATCTTGGCCTTCTACTCAGCCGCAACCACCTTTGCTGAAAGATCGGCCTTCACTGCCTCTACCTCGGCAGAGAGTTTCCGGAATTTGGCAACTCCGTCATTAACTAAGTTCGCCAAGTTGTTCAGTCCAGCCACAGCCACCTCGGCCTCCTGCATAAAGAAAAGAAATGTTAGAACACACACATGACATAAATGTCTAATCAACCAACCAGTACTCACCTCTGGGAATGATATCTCATGGCCGGACAACTGACCATCCCCACAAGCCCCCACCTCGTCGATCGAGGGGAGCTAAACTCCCCGAATTAGACGAACCACAATTTGAGGTGGAGGTGAATCAGCCCGAGGTGAAACCGGCTGTGAGCTCTCTGAAACCGACCTAGTCAGGTCGGTTGCTCTCTCGGCCGACGTACCAGACACCGTCTTCTCTACGGCAGGAGAGGCCTCGCCCTCCTCTTTTTCCTCTGTACTGCGGCCTGGAGATCTTGGGGATTCACTGCAAACACAAAAACACATATTAGACCTCGAACAGACATCACCTCGTGTAATATATGAAGCAGGGCCTCACCCAAATCCGCGGTCACAGTGTCGTCATATGGGCTCAGCCCATACCTCGCAAGATCGGCCTCAGAATAATCCCTCTCAATATGGCCGAGGTTCACCAAGCTCATCTCAAGATCACTGATTGGTTCTCAGTGGCTTGAGGTGTGAACTTGACCTTGGACCAAGGATATAAAGGCACCCCTTCAGTCCGGCAGAAGAAAAATTTCTTCTGCCAGTTCGGTACCTGATTAACATGTATTTTATATGCATGTTGAGTGTTTTGGAATGTGTTTGAGTCTCGATTTATGTGCTTAAATGTTAAAAATGCTAGGGTTTCTTAACTCTTAGTATACTTTAGACTTTTCTTGTTTTTCTTGGTTTTCTATCCATTTTGTAAGAATTGGAAAGAGTATTCATGTGGATAAGGATTGAAGACTAGAAACGAGGAAGAATCAAGCTTAATTAAGGTGAAACCTAAGTTTGAAATGTGGAATTTAAATATATAGAGTTAGCGTTTCACTAGTTTGAATTCAATTATGTTTTCCTCGTTCTCTCGAGTCTCTTTATGCTTTTTTAGGAACAATGGAAAACTCATTTGAGCAATTTGATCATTCCATGTGGAAGAGGGGTTCGTTAGGAGTTCATAGCAAAAAGCGGATCGAGAATCGGAGTTCGGACGAGAGAGAACGGGCGAAAATGCTGAAGCTGCGCAAAAGGACCGGACCGGTGGCGACCCGGACGGCGACCGGCTGGACCGCCGGCTAGGCCGCCGGCTGGGTGGCTGAACTACAGAGTTTCCGGCGACCCAGGTGGCGGTCGGCCAGGGCGCCGTCGCCCTTTTCTTTTACTATCTTGACCGAGTTAGTCGTCTAACTCGGTCCAACTCGACCCAAAACTCACCTATTATGTATTTAAACCCAAAATCTTCCTATTTTATATATCTTTTGCATATTTTAACACTCTTAGAACCCTAGAAACATTTCCCTCTTTCCTTTTTAGTATTTTGAAGATTATTGAAGATTTATGTTGAAGATTTGAAGACCCATTCCACTATTCTCTTCCTTTTTGAATTCTCTATCTTTTAAGCATGATTTCATTTACTTTCTATGGTTTAATTCCTTCAATTATGTCTAGCTAAATTTCCTTTCGGTTCTAATATATGAAGATATGATCTAAATCACTAGGTTTTTGGGTTTTGTTGTTGGATTTACCTTCTAATTTATATATCTTGTGATTTGGGGCTTGATTTAATTGTATGATTGATTGGCCATTATTGAGTGCATACAAGGTGTTTGGTTAAATGCTTAGGAGGCTTTAGTTCATAACACTTGGAATCAAATCACACCATACTAGTAATTCTTGCTAGTAGGAGCTTCTAGATAATTAATTAAGCTATTTGGAGTTAATTTATGCATCTTGAGACCTAGCGGAGATAGATGTCATAGGTTAATCAACTAATATTGATTGTTTCGAGAGAAGAATTGATGTTTACTATATATAGAACTCCCATATGAATTAGATTAAAATGGCTAATCCTAACAAATCCTAAAACCTAGGCCTCTAGTGATTATCGGATTATATTTGGAACCAAGCTTTGTACCATTGTTTATCAACTCTTGCTATTAGTTGTTATTTAGTTTATTACTTTTCAATTGCATTACTTAATAGAATTAAGAAAACACAAAAATATGTCACTTGCAAGCTTGAATAGTAGTTAGATAATTAGATTACTACTTGAACTCATTCGCCATTGCATTCCCTGTGGATTTGACTCGATTATACTATAATCGGTTATTATTGCTCTCTACCCTCACCCCTAAAGTGAGGGCGGATCAATTTTTGGCGCCGTTGCCAGGGAATGCTTAGTTTGAGTTTCAATAGTCGATTTGGTTATTGAGTTACTAATTCAAGCATTGTTTCTTTTAATTTTTGTTTTGTAGGTTTATGCACACAAGGTCCAAAGAAAGACTCGTTCAACCTTTGATCTTGAATTTTGAAAGAAGGCATAGAAGAAGGAATTCTATTGAAGATCAAGAAATGGGAGCTAATCA
Organism: Mentha longifolia; assembly: GCA_001642375.2. Classification (NCBI taxonomy): domain Eukaryota; kingdom Viridiplantae; phylum Streptophyta; class Magnoliopsida; order Lamiales; family Lamiaceae; genus Mentha; species Mentha longifolia. Next base: position 36,065,105 of record CM038110.1, read on the forward strand.
TCAAGCAATGGAAGCTCTTATGAAAGAAATGGAAGAGTTTAGAACATGGAAGGATGAGCAAGAAAGAAGGGCGAATGTGGCTCAACCACCTCCTCTCAACCATATGTTCCAATCTCCAACGGAACAATTTCAAGGAGGAGAATGGGGGACGATCAATGCCAATAATTTTGAGCTCAAATCCGGACTCATCCAAATGGTGAAGAGTGAGCAATTCGGTGGAAGTCCTATAGAGGATCCGAACGCCCACCTTGGTATGTTCCTTGATATTTGCGATACTATTAAGCTTAATGGAGTTTCAAATGATGCTATCCGGATGAGGATGTTCGGGTTTTCTCTACGGGACCGGGCCAAGGATTGGTATAAAGGACTAAACAAAGCTAACATTCACACATGGGATGATCTATGCAAGGCCTTCCTCTCTAAATACTTCTCACCATCCAAAGCTCAAAGGCTTATCTCCGATATTTCACACTTCTCTCAACAAGGTGATGAGACTTTGTTTGAAGCATGGGAGAGGTATCGAGAGCTTTTGAGGAAATGTCCTCAACATGGCTTCATGGAAGGTCAACAAATTACCACTTTTTATAGTGGTCTCACACCACACACAAGAAGCATCGTGGATGCTACTTTCGGAGGATGCCTAGTGAATCGAAATGCCAAGGAAGCCTTGAGGATTATTGAAGAGATGGCCGCCAATAGCTATCAATGGCCAATGGAGAGGGCCCCTTCTAGGAAGGTTGCTTCTATCGATGATGAGAAGTTCGATGCATTGGCAATGGAGGTTGCTAATATGAAGAAGCAATATGAAGAAGAGAGGAAAGCTCAATCTCAAGCTCAAGTTCAAAGTGTTCATCAATATCAAGAGAACTTGGAGTCTAGTGGAAGTGAAGACTTGAATTTTGTAAACCAAAGACAATATGGAAATTTCAACAAAGGGGGTTTCCAAAGACAACAAGGAAGATTCCAAGGAAGGCCACAAGGAGGAAATTCTTATGGTTATCAAGGAGACTATCAAGCCTATAATCCAAACAACCAGAACCACCCTAACCTCTCCTATGGAAATCCTAACAATGCTCAATTGCCACCTCCCGGATTCTCCGTCTCTTAAGGAGTTATTGAAGAACCAAAGAAAACATCTCCTTCTATTGAGCAACTTGTCCAACAAATGGAAAATCAACAAAGCTCGTTTATCACACAAACCGGACAAAAAGTGAGTGCATTGGAGAATTCTCTCACTTCTTTGACAAAACAAGTGAAGATGATGGAGGGTTAAATAAGTCAAATGGCTAACCAAGCCACCACCCAACATACTCCGGGAAAGTTTCCAAGTAATACGGAGGTCAATCCAAAGAATCAATGCAATGCTATCACACTTAGGAGTGGAAGAGCCTATGAGAATCATGCTACATCCGGAAGTGGAAAAGAGGAAGTCTTTGTTGAAGATATACCTTATGAGGAGTCTCCTACCAATGAAGAGAATTCAAGGAAAGAAGTTCAAGGAGAAGCTCCTAAGGCGGTGCTAGTAGAGACTCCTCTCCCTACCAAGGATATTATTACGAAGGCTCCATTCCCTCATCGTCTAGCCAAGCATAAGGTTGACGAAAAGTTGATGAGATTCTTGGAAATATTCAACAAAGTACAAATCAACATTCCCTTGCTTGATGCACTTCGAGATATGCCCGGATATGTGAAGTTCTTGAAGGATGCCGTTGCTAACAAGAGAAAGTTTGGTTTATTTGAAACAATTAGCCTAACGGAGGAGGTTAGTGTGGTGATTCAAAGGAAAATGCCTTTGAAAAAGAAGGATCCTGGAAGTTTCACAATAGCATGTGTAATTAGAGGGAAAAAGTTTGGAAATGTCTTATGTGACCTTGGAGCTAGCATCAATTTGATGCCATTGTCTATTTTTAGGAGATTGGATATTGGAGAGATCAAACCCACTTCTATTTGTCTCCAAATGGCCGATCGTTCCATATCTTATGCTCAAGGACTGGTTGAAGATGTGTTAGTGAAAGTTGAGGAGTTCATCTTCCCCGCGGACTTCATTATCTTGGATATGCCGGAGGATAAGGATATGCCCCTCATTCTTGGGCATCCTTTTCTAGCAACCGGAAGAGCTCTTATTGATGTGCAAGATGGGAATCTTACGTTTAGAGTTAATGAAGAGACCCTCACTTTTTCAATCTTTGATGCTATGAAGCGAGGAGATGACTCAACCTATGAGGAATGCAATTCAATCACCACCTTGCCTACATCTATGGCATAGGATCTCACGGAAGAAATCATCGCTAATTCTTTCTATTCTTATTCCGATTTGGATGATGCTTGTGATGGTTTGTTGGAGTCCATTGCTTATTTGGAAGCAAATCAAGGATCGTTGAAGGATGAAGTTCATTACCTTGATATCAACCAACCGGGGGAGAGTGGAAGTTCAACTAAGGTGGAATTTTCTTCAAACACTTCTCAAGAGTTGAAACCTCTTCCTGATCACCTAAGGTACGCCTTCCTTGGTGATAATGACTCTTTTCCCGTTATAGTGTCACAACACTTGTCAGAGTCCGAATTGGACAAGTTGTTGCGTGTCCTTAGGGAGTTTAAAGATGTTATTGGTTGGTCTATTGATGATATCAAGGGTATTTTTCCATCTATATGCATGCATCATATTCTATTGGAAGATGATTGTCGTCCTAATGTTCAACCTCAAAGAAGGTTGAATCCGGTCTTGCAAGAAGTGTGTTGAAGCTATTAGATGTGGGAATGATTTACGCCATCTCGGATAGTGAATGGGTGAGTCCTACCCAAGTTGTTCCGAAGAAAGGAGGGATGACAGTGGTCAAGAATGAGAATTATGAGACTATTGCTACAAGGGTTGCCACCGGATATCGAGTGTGTATCGATTATAGGGCTTTGAATTCAGCTACAAGGAAAGATCACTTTCCTTTGCCCTTTATAGATCAAATGTTGGATCGTTTGGCGGGCTATGAGTACTATTGCTTTCTTGATGGGTATTCAGGATATAATCAAATTGCCATAGCCCCGGAGGATCAACACAAGACGGTCTTTACATGCCCTTATGGAGTATTTGCATATAGGAGGATGCCTTTCGGGTTATGTAATGCTCCGGCCACTTTCCAAAGGTGCATGATGTCTATCTTTGGAGGCTTGGTCGATAATATTATGGAGGTATTCATGGATGATTTCTCGGTTTTCGGGAAGACCTTTGACTCTTGTTTGGATAATCTCATAATGGTGTTGCAAAGGTGTAAGGACACTTCTCTTGTCTTGAATTGGGAGAAGTGCCACTTCATGGTTAGAGATGGAATTATGTTTGGGCACAAAGTTTCTAGAGATGGTTTGGAAGTTGATAGAGCCAAGATTGTTGTTATAGAGAAGCTTCCACCCCCTACAAATGTGAAATCAATCCGAAGTTTCCTTGGTCACGCGGGGTTCTATAGAAGATTCATTAAGGATTTTTTAAAGATCACAAAGCCACTTTGTGATCTCTTGCAAAAAGATGTGAAGTTTGTATTTGATGAAAATAATTTGAAAGCTTTTGAGACATTGAAGAAAGCCCTCATCTCTACTCCTATTCTCATCAAGCCCAATTGGAGTGAATCTTTCATATTGAAGTGTGATGCAAGTGATTATGCTTTAGGAGTGGTTTTGGGGCAAATGAGAGATAAAGTTTTTTGGGTCATTCATTATGCTAGTAGAACCTTAGATGGTGCTCAAAGGAACTACACAATAACTGAAAGGGAATTCTTGGCCATTGTCTTTGCTTTTGATAAATTCCGGTCATATCTTGTTGGGAATCACACTATTGTCTATTCGGATCATATGGCTATATGACATCTCATGGCCAAGAAGGATGCAAAGCCTCGATTGATTCGTTAGATTCTCCTTCTACAAGAATTCAACATGGAGATTCGTGATAGAAGAGGAGTTGATAATGTGCTAGCCGATCACATGTCAAGGCTTGAAAATCCAGTTGAAGGTGAAGATTTGAGATTGAATATCAATGAGTGCTTCCCGGATGAGAGAATCATGGTCTTGAAATGCAAAGATTCTTGGTTTGCCGATTTTGCTAATTATCTTGTGCTTCGAGAGTTGCCACCAAATCTCTCGGATTATCAAAAGGCTAAATTTCTTAGAGATGTGAAGTTCTATTATTGGCAAGATCCATATTTATGGAGAAGATGTGCCGATGGTCTTATTGGAATATGTGTTATGGATGGTGAATGGCTCAAGATTATTGAAGATTGTCATGAGGGACCAAATGGGGGTCATTTTGGGGCAAATCGTACGGCTTGGAAGGTTTTTCAAAGTGGATTCTATTGGCCTTCGATTTTTAGGTATTTCCAATCATTTGTGAAGAATTGTGATAGGTGTCAAAGGATGGGGAATATCATAAAAAGGGATGAGATGCCTCAAAACATCAGGGTCGAGGTTAAATTGTTTGATGTTTGGGGATAGACTTCATGGGACCATTCCCTAATTCTTGTGGTTTTTCTTATATCCTTCTTGCTATTGAGTATGTTTCAAGATGGGTCGAAGCCATTCCAACTCCGACTAGTGATTCCAAGGTTGTGATCAAGTTTTTGAAGAAGAACATATTAACTCGATTTGGAACTCCAAGGGCATTGCTTAGTGATGGGGGGTCTCACTTCAATAATAAGTGGTTGGGAAGTGTTCTTGCTAAATATGGAGTGAAGCACAAGATTACCTCTCCTTATCATCCTCAAGCTAATGGTCAAGTGGAGCTTGCAAATCAGGAGATCAAGCAAATCTTGGAGAAGACAATCACTACTCAAAAAGATTGGGCAAAGAAACTTGATGATGCTTTGTGGGCCTATCGAACCGCCTATAAAACCCCCATTGGTATGTCTCCGTATCAACTTGTGTTCGGAAAGTCTTGTCACTTACCTTTGGAGATTGAACATAAGGCGTTTTGGGCTTTAAAGAAGATTAATCTTGATTTTAAGGAGGCCGGATTGAATAGGAAAAACCATCTTGTGGAGTTAGAGGAATGGAGAAACGAGGCTTATGAAAATTCTCGGATTTACAAGGAAAGAGCCAAGAAGTTTCATGATTTGGAGATTCAAAGCAAGGTGATCATTCCGGGTGACGAGGTTCTACATCTTTTCCCCGGAAAACTCAAATCAAGGTGGACCGGTCCTTACATTGTGAGTAAGAGTTTCAAGAATGGTACATTCGAACTTCTCAAGAATGATGGTTCTACATTTGTTGTTAATGGACATCGACTCAAGCTCTATTTCAATTCGAAGAAGTTTAAGGAGGAGTCAACGATTCTTCTTAATGATGCTTGATCTTGGAGACTATGTCGAGCTAACGACGTTAAACAAAGCGCTAGTTGAGAGGCACCTCAACACGTATCCTTTTCTTTTTCGTTTTTGTGAGTTTTTATTTTATTTTTCAATTTTTGAGTTTGTTGCAATTTTCGTTCTATGTTTGAAAAAAATCATAAAAAATAGAAAATGTTGAAAAAGAAGGTTGAAAAATGCTTATGGAGAATAAAGAGGAGGTCGAGAGGGACCCGGTACTTCAAAAAGGGTCGAAAAAGGTCAAGAAACGCGTCAGAAACGGCTGAAAAAGGAAACGAGGCGAGCTGCCGGCGACCCGGACGGCGACCGGCTGGACCGCCGGCCAGGCCGCCGGCTGGGTGGCTGAGGTTTAGAGTTCCCGGCGGTCCAGGCGGCGACCCCGGCGGCCACCGGCCAGGGCGCCGCCGGCCCTTCCTCCCCCCTTTATTTCTATTTTTGTTTCTTTTCACCTTATTTTTATTCATTTTATGTTTTCCATTTTTATTTCTTAGAACAAACCCACTTACTCACTCTAAAACCTAGATTTTCTTCCTCTAATTACTCTCAAATCACTTAGAATTAAGCAAATTCCTTCCATAGGTTTATTACCCATCCCAAAATCTACATTTTGAACCAAATAATTCACTTTTTCACCCACTTTAGCTCCAAAAATGAAAATTTGGTTCTTTTGGGTAAAGAGTTGATTTTCTTCAAGTTTCTTCAAGAAGATGAGGAAAAAGGATTCTAAAGGAAAAAGAAATGCCACCATCACTTCTAAGGAATTGATTGTCTCTCTCTCCAAAAAGAGGAGAAATGATGCCTCTTCATCTTCACAAGTACCAAGAAGAGATCCAAAGACACCGAAAGCTCATGACATTCACTTGGAATCTTATGAAGAAAGAGCAAGATTTGCCGTTCTCGTATCAAAAACCATTATACCAACTCAATTTCCATCTAAGGACACATTGGTGAAGTTAGGGCTTTATGATAACATCAAAGTCCTCTTTGACAATATAGGATGGGGAAGTATCCTAGAGGATATTCTTGAAGATAGGAGAACATATGAAAATGTGGTTCTTGAATTTATGAGCACATTGGAAGATGAGAGCATCCATACTATGGAAAGCATCAAATTTCAATTATTTGGAGAGCGTCATGAGTTGAGTTTGGAAGCGATAGATGACATCTTTGGAGTGCCACATGGAGGTGATGTGTTGGTGGAAAGAGCTTTTGAGCATAGTTTCATGTGGAATAAACTTGCTTCAATCACCATGGAAGGCTTTAGAGCGGGATACTCAAAATCAAATGAGGTGAGAAATCCGGTCCTAAGAATGGTGTTGACGATCCTTGCTCACACTATGGTGGCACGGACGGAGAACACTTCGGTTCGAGTTGATGATCTCTTCATTATTCAAGCCATGCTAACCAAGAGGCGCATAAGCTTTTCTCACATTTCCTTGCTCAAGTCATGAAGCAAGCAAAGCCACCAAGTGGGAAGATTAACATAGGAAGAATGCTCACCCCTTTGGCTAAGAAAATCAATGAGGATCTTAGTGGATATACTCCGATGAGAGGTTCATATTTGATTGATGTTGAGAAGCTAAGAAACATGAGGTTTCTTGTATAATCTAGGCCTCCCTTTTATTTCATTCAAGATGATGAAAGGACATTTCTAAAATAAGTTTGGGGGAGGGGGGTAGGATAAGAAATTTAAATTACTTACATTTATGTCTTTTCCATTCTTTTACTAGTTCTTTTCGTATTTGCTTTACTTGGTTGGTAGTTTCATGACTTTGTGTGTCTTTGGGTTAATCTTGTATGCTTGGTGGATTGATTGATTGAGAATTTGTTGATTTGAGAATGTGGAAATATGGTTGGTTTTAGAGTGAAAAGTGTTGCTTGGAGTGAAAAGTGTTGGTTTGGTTTGCTTTAGTATGTTTAGTATGTTTTCATGTTATATTTGTGTGTTTTTGTTAATTGGAAGTAAGATTGGGGTTAAGAAAAGAATGTTGAATGCTTGATGTTTGATTTTGGTGAGTTTGGGTGAAGGAGCATAGTTGATGAAAATTCTTCTTTGTTTTGTTGGTTTTTGAATGTGAGCTTGAATGTGAAATTTTTTGAAAATTGAAGAGTTTTTGAATTGGAAAAAGGTTGAATGAATGCTTGCATGCTTGAGTGTGAAAGAACGTGTTCAATTGCTCAAGTGCATTTCGGTGAGATGCCAATGATTGATGTTAAAAGGGGTAACATTTTTTTTTGAAATTTCTCAAGTTTGAGTCAAGCATGATTCAAGCTATTTCACTTGAATAGCTTGGAAGGATTGATCTTAGGCACTTAGGCTCTAGACAAAAAATTTGAGAGGATTTTGAGCCTTAAACTATGCATTTTACATAGTGAATATCTTTTCTTGAGAACTTGATCTTGCATTGCATATTCATTACTAGAACTTGCCTTGATACTCTTGTTATAAATGTTACATGTGTGCATGATTAGGAGATGATTTTAGGCCATTAACACGTATTTTATGTGCATGTTGAGTGTTTGGGAAATGTGTTTGAGTCTCGATTTATGTGCTTAAATGTTAAAAATACTAGGGTTTCTTAACTCTTAGTATACTTTAGACTTTTCTCATTTTTCTTGGTTTTCGATCTATTTTTGTAAGAATTGGAAAGAGTATTCATGTGGATAAGGATTGAAGACTAGAAACGAGGAAGAATCGAGCTTGATTAGGGTGAAACTTAGGTTTGAAATGTTGAATTTAAATATATAGAGTAAGGGTTTCACTAGGTCGCATTCAATTATGTTTTCCTCGTTCTCTCGAGTCTCTTTATGCTTTTTGCAGGAATAATGAATAACTAATTTGGGCAATTTGATCATTCCATGTCGAAGAGGGGTTCGTTAGGAGTCCATAGCAAAAAGTGGATCGAGAATCGGAGTTCGGACGAGGGAGAACGAGCGAAAACGGTGGAGCTGCGCAAAATGGCCGAACCGACGGCGACCCGGACGGCGACCGGCTGGACCGCCGGCTGGCCGGCTGAGGGACAGCTTCTGCAGCGACCCAGGCTGCAACCGAGGTGGCGGCCAGCCAGCCCGCCGGCTAGGGCGCCGCCGGCCCTTCTTTCTCCCATTAGTGACCGAGTTCGTCCTCCGACTCGGTCCAACTCGACCCAAAACTCACCTATTATGTATTTAAACCCAAAATCTTCCTATTTTGTGCATCTAGAACATATTTTAATTCCCCAAGAACTCTAGAAACATTTCCCTCTTTCCTTTTTAGTATTTTGAAGATTGTTGAAGCAACATTGGTTGGATTTGCAATTGGAGACCATCTTCTTCTTCCTTATTGAATTCTCTTTCTTTTAAGCATGATTTCAATTATTTTTCATGGTTTATTTTCCTTAATTATGTCTAGCTAGTTCTCTTTGTGATTTCAATTATATGTAGATTAGGATTAAGTGATTGGGTTTAGGCTTTAATTTTGAATTTACCTTCTAATCTCATGTTCATTTCTCTTGGGGCTATGTTTTATTATGTAATTGTGATTGATCACCATAGTTGCATACCAAGTGTTTGATCTAATGCTTGGGAGGCTTAGATTAGATGCTAGGATCAAGAGATTTGCATGCTAGAGTATAGTAGGGTTAAGGAACTCCATGAGCTATTGAGAGTTAATGAATTGCTTGATGTCTTAGTCGGAATTAAGCCTTTCATTAATCTACTTGTCTTCATTGCAATGAGAATTGAGTGAACCATAGTTAGGAGGTTTCCCACATGAAATTGGATGAAATTGGTTAATTTTAGTTAGAGTTCTAATCACCCATCACTTGAGCCTAATCGAAGTATAATTGGAATCACGTTTATTTCCTATCGATTTTAATTCCTTTGCTTATTTGTTGCTTGTTTAGTTAAGTTTGGAGTTGATAATTACTTTTTGGTGTCATTAGTTAATCAAAAACATAAAAACATGCTTGTCGGTAATGCTCGATAATGGAGTTATTGGAGAGTTTTCGGATGCACCAAGGCAATCAAGGGGTGACATGGCCCCTACTTCCTCCACCATAGCTTGGACCTTAATTTAAATTTCTTATATATCTTTCCCGCCAAACTTATTTTAGAAATTAATTTCTAAAATAAGTTTGGCGGGAAAGATATATAAGAAATTTAAATTACACTCACAAAGGTCCAAGCTATGGTGGAGGAAGTAGGGGCCATGTCACCCCTTGATTGCCTTGGTGCATCCGAAAACTCTCCAATAACTCCATTATCGAGTTTGCTTGTTTTTCCATCCTTTCACCTCTTTGTGTTTCCTCAAGTTGAGTAATTCGCATTGAAGTTACTTCTTGCCTCATCACCGTGACTTGTGCATCGAGGGATTTGAATCCACGCTCCATGCTTGCCATTCTCCCTTCAAGGGCTTCAAACCTCTCTTCATACCCTCTTTCTCTTGGAATTTGCTCTCTTCTCGAACTTGGCTCACCTCTTGACATTGGTTCACCCCTTGTAGAATCTTCCATTTCTTCATCTTCTTGAGCAAAAGGCATTCCCTCACCCCCATGGTATATTCATCTTCTTTTCCATAATTGAAAATATGATTCTCTTTGATGAATTTATGAGTGGGGGTATTCAAGTGCCAATTATCCCGATCATGGAGATCGGTTACCAACACACTCATTGCATTTGGAAGAGGGAATGTCCTTTCATCATCTTGAATGAAATAAAAGGGAGGCCTAGATGATACAAGAAACCTCATGTTTCTTAGTTTTTCAACATCAATCAAATATGAACCTCGCATCGGAGTATATCCATTAAGATCATCATTGATTTTCTTAGCCAAAGGGGTGAGCATTCCTCCTATGTTAATCTTCCCACTTGGTGCCCTTGCTTGCTTCATGACTTGAGCAAGGAAAATGTGAGAAAAGCTTATGGGCCTCTTGGTTAGCATGGCTTGAATAATGAAGAGATCATCAAATTGAACCGAAGTGTTCTCCGTCCGTGCAACCATAGTGTGAGCTAGGATCTTCAACATCATTCTTAGGACCGGATTTCTCACCTCATTTGATTTTGAGTATCCCGCTCTAAAGCCTTCCATGGTGATTGGAGCAAGTTTATTCCACATGAAACTATGCGCAAAAGCTCTTTCCACCAACACATCACCTCCATGTGGTACTCCGAAGATGTCATCTATCGCTTCCAAACTCAACTCATGACGCTCTCCAAATAATTGAAACTTGATGCTTTCCATAGTATGGATGCTCTCATCCTCCAATGTGCTCATAAATTCAAGAACCACCTTTTCATATGTTCTCCTATCTTCAAGAGTATCCTCTAAGATACTTCCCCATCCTATATTGTCAAAGAGGACTTTGATGTTATCATAAAGCCCTAACTTCACCAATGTGTCCTTGGATGGAAATTGAGTTAGTATGATGGTTCTTGATACGAGAACGGCAAATCTTGCTCTTTCTTCATAAGTCTCCAAGTGAATGTCATGAGCTTCCGGTGTCTTTGGATCTCTTCTTGGTACTTGTGAAGATGAAGAGGCATCATTTCTTCATTTTTTTGATAGAGAAGCAATCAATTCCTTAGAAGTGATGGTGGCATTTACTTTCCCCTTAGAATCCTTTTTCCTACAAACCACAAACAAGGCAAAGTGAGATTTGAGAAAATAATCCAAACTTTGTCAAGGTGTGAGCAACATTTCACACAAATATCGCTCTCCATCTAGCATGCATATTTCATAATAAATGAATTTTCTAAACAAAACAAGCACTACAAGAAAACTGGCCTTTTGCGACATAAAAATATGTCGCAAAAGACCCTTTTTAAAGTCGCAAATGTTAATTTGGGATATTTTCTGCGTCACAATAAATAATGTCGTGAAAGGGGTATGTAGCAAAATTACGACACTTTTTGTTTGTTTATGTCGCAACATATATGACATTTTATGCAACACAAAATTAATGTCGTATAAAATGCAACACACAATATGCGTCATAAATTTGTGTGACGTTTGGCAAAATGCGACAATACAAAATTAATGTCGTATAAAATGCAACACACAATATGCGTCATAAATTTGTGTGACGTATGTCAAAATGCGACACATTGTGTGACATTAGTTAAAACGATGCATCTTTTTTGTAACACATTACAATTAATGTGATGTAATTTTTTTACGATAAATATTGACGTCATATTTAATGTATTGCATAATTTGCGACATATGATATTTGTTGCTAAAGTGTGACATTAAGTCGTAATATAAGCGACACTTTTTGCACAATATACAATACATTTTGTATTTAATATAGAAATTGTCTTTCTATAAGAATCAATTGAATCAAATATACAACATTTACATGCTAACTATTAAGAATTTCAAATGTCAAGATTATTACACAACTAAACTAATCTCCCTAATTCTAAAATATTCAAATAAAAAAAGGCTAATCTTCCTCGTCTTTCGCCAATGTTAACCTCAAGATCACGAGAACATAAGTATTTGTCTGCATCAAAAACTTGCTTTAGCTCCCATTTGCTCAGTTGTCGACGCCCTTCATTACAATATTCAACTTTTTAAACTTCTATTTTTCAAAAAAGAAAGCCAATGAAGAATTATCAAACAAAAGGATAGACTTCCGACATTATCTTCTTGTCTTGGTATTAAAATGAAAAAAATGATCATATGATGTGTAAAAGAAAATCGTTGAGAAGGAACTGAAAAAGTATTTTTTTAGCAAACAAAATAGAGAAAATACAAATTTCGAACGGAAAGGCTATGAAGACTAAGAGGTAAATGAATATTTAGCAAATATGAGCACATACATCAACCTTCGACTTTCTTTCTCCCCATACTTTGCTTTGGGTTGCTTCAAAAGTTCAAAAAGCAAACAAACTACTATTAAAGAAATTCTCAAAAACTAAGAAAATTATGGACAGAACACACAAATAAATATTAGAACTCACGTAGAAAAATACTCAAGGTAAGTGTGATCATAACTTTCACTGTAGTTCAACTAACTAGGGTAGCTAAACTAGAATAAGAATTTTATATTTATTAGTATTAAATTACTAGGACACTTCTTTTACAATTTGAAACTCATGGTGGAAAAAGTACCTTGAGCTTGATATCAATGTGGTCAGCTCCCAATTCCATGGCAAGTCGAAGTGCTTCGTAACGAGAGTTTTCATCACCACTATACTCTCAACCCTCCCATATTGGTCTGTAAGGAAAGCACGTGTCATGGGCTCGAACCTTATACACTTTTTGTAGCCAGAAAGTAAAAAATATTAACTTAAATAGCTAACCATGGAGATTCTGCCTGATAATGCATAAATATACTCAATAAAAAGGAGTGAAATGAAACTAAAAATGGCTAAAGTTACAATTACAATAAAATATATAAAAACTCTCTTGCACTGCAATGCAATTAAACATACAATACAAATATGTGACCTTCAAGAGACAACTGGCTATAAACAAAGATAACATGATCTATCATAACTTTACTTACATATTTCATAATATACATTCAAGAAATATTCATAGTAAAAATCAAAATTATTGAGTTCCAATAATCCAACTTACTCTCTAAAATTTGCAGCACAATGACAAATAGGGGAAAAAAACAAAATTATTGAGTTCCAATAATCCAACCTACTCTCTAAAATCTGCAGCATAATGGCAAATAGGTAAAAATCAAAACTATTGAGTTCCAATAATCCAACTTACACTCTAAAATCCGCAGCACAATGGTGAATAGGAGTATAGCGATGATTCAAGCCACCCAATATTCTGCAATGAAAGTAATATCAACACATATGAAATTCGTATGGCTTTTATTTTTTATTTTTTATTTTTACCGTAGAATGAAACATAATGAACCGCTGAGGAATGAAATTAATTTTTACCGTAGAATGAACAAGGGTGAAGTGCCGGCGGATTGAAGCTTAGGGATTTCATTCTTTATTTCTTCTTTTTTGTTTCTTTTTGTTTTTAACACTTTCCGTCTTCTTTATTTAGGGATTGGGAATGTTCATTTTTTCTTAAAGGCCCAAATTAACGCTAGTTATTATTATTATTATTATTATTATTATTATTATTATTATTATTATTATTATTATTATTATTATTATTATTATTATTATTATTATGTTGTGAAAAACTTAATTTAGATATATAATATTCATTACATATGAGTATTAATAAACCCGCGTCTGATTTGGGTTTCAATTTTTGGAGTGAGATAAGGCAAAATATATATTTATAATATTTTTTTCTAGATTTTCCATTAAAATGGATTGCATCCAATTGTTAATTTTTATTTTTATAAATTAAAGTTGCTTATTCTTTAGTAGGAGACGAGTCCACAATTTTATTCAATTCATGATTTCTTCCAACTTTTTTTTTAATATTTTTTTTTATCAAAAAAACACAAATTGGTAGAATCGAACCAATCAAAACAATTTAACTGGTAGAATCTGAACGATTTCAAAGATAGCCACCCTTCATAGTATATTTTAATAGATATAATAACTATTAAAGAGGATTGATGTGCCCCATCCCCAACCGTAAATATTTTTGCGAGCATCAGTCATCGTTTGCTCACTTTAACATTATTTTGTTTGAATTTTTCAATTGTTTTATATTATTGTACCTTGAAAATTAATATTGAAATTATTAAATTTACAAAATATATAAAAATTGAAAATCGATTTTTTTTCCCCCTAACTTCAAAAATTGAATAATAAGACAAACCTAGTTTCAGTTTTTATATAATTACGACACAAAATGCAACATTGTTTAGAATGTGAAGTATAATTATGACATTCAACTAATGTGTCGCAAATAAATTATTGTAATTACGAGACACAAAACTAAGTGTGCAATATTGTTGCAAAATAATGACACAATATTTTAATGACGCAAATATACAACACAAAACGCAATACTATTTCAAATATAACGTATAATTATGACATTCAACAAATATGTCGCAAATCAATTGTTGTAATTACGAGACACAAAGCTAAATAACGCATTACTGTCGCAAAATAGTGACATAATATTTTAATGACGCAAACATACGACACAAAATGCAACAGTATTCCAAATGTGACGTATAATTATGACATTCAACTGATATGTCGCAAATAAATTGTTGTAATTATGAGACACAAAATAAAGTGACGCATTACTGTCGCAAAATAGTGACATAATAATTTTATGACGCATGTTTGATGCAAATATACGACACTAAGAGCATAAGCGTCATAAAATTGTGACACTGTCGCATGCACATATGTCGCAAAAGGCCAGTTTTCTTGTAGTGAAGCAAGAATTTCATATTTTCTTAACAAAAGCATTAAGCACTTCCAAACTCATTCATGAGTATTCACATGAAAATGAATGCATATTCACATGGACTTTAAGTGAACAAAGAGAGTGTCATGAATTTCACTTGGCAAATCAAGAATTCATAAATTCATGCTTTCTTCAAGCCTTAAACCCTCAAGAAATGAATTTTCTATTAAAGAGCAAGCATATCCCTCAAAATTCCATGAGTCATGCAACTTTTCATTCAAACTCAAATCAAACATGCCTAAATGCATAAGAGGAGCATAAATACAAGCCAATGCATGCTCATTTCCATGGTTCACCCACAAGTTTCTCCAATAATAAAGAAAAATCCAAGGTAAGAATTTCTACTTAATTTCATGAAAATGATGAAGTAAGTACTCATACCATCTCATATCTTGCAAGTAGAAACTCATATGAGTAAGGATATAGGGCACATTACCTCATCTTCTTGAAGAAACTTGAAGAAACTCAACTCTTTACCCAAAAGAACCAATTTTTCGTTTTTGTAGCTAGAGTGGGTGAAAAAGTGAATTATTCGGTTCAAAATGTAGATTTTGGGATGAGTAATGAACCTATGGAAGGAATTTGCTTAATTCTAAGTGATTTGAGAGTAATTAGAGGAAGAAAATCTAGGTTTTTAGAGTGAGAAAGTGGGTTTGTTCTAAGAAATAAAAGTGGAAAACATAAAATGAATAAAAATGAGGTGGAAAGAAACAAAATAGAAATAAAAGGGGAGAGGAAGGGCCGGCGGTGCCCTGGCCGGCGCCCTGGCCGGTCGCCGCCTGGGTCGCCGCGTGGATCGCCGCCGAAGCTGCATCTCAGCCACCCAGCCGGCGGTCCAGCCGGTCGCCGTCCGGGTCGCCGGCTGCTCGCCCCGTCTCTTTTTCGGCCGTTTCCGATGCGTTTCTCGACCTTTTTTGACCCTTTTCGAAGCACCGGGTCCCTCTCGACTTCCTCTTTATTCTCCCTAAGCATTTTTCAACTTTCTTTTTCAACATTTTCTATTTTTTATGGTTTTTCTCAAAAATCAAACGAAAATTGCAACAAACTCAAAAATTGAAAAATGAAATAAAAACTCACAAAAACAAAAAGGAAAAGGATACGTGTTGAGGTGCCTCTCAACAAGCGCTTTGTTTAACGTTGTTAGCTTGACTTAGTCTCCAAGATCAAGCATCATTAAGAAGAATGGTCGACTCCTCCTTGAACTTCTTCGAATTGAAATAGAGCTTGAGTCGATGTCCATTAACAACGAAGGTAGAACCATCATTCTTTAGAAGTTCAAATGTGCCATTCTTGAAACTCCTACTCACAATGTAAGGACCGGTCCACCTTGATTTGAGTTTTCCGGGGAAAAGACGAAGACGAGAGTTAAAGAGAAGAACCTCGTCGCCCTGAATGATCACCTTGCTTCGAATCTCCAAATCATGAAACTTCCTGGCTCTTTCCTTGTAAATCCTAGAATTTTCATAAGCCTCGTTTCTCCATTCATCCAATTCCACAAGATGATTCTTCCTATTCACTCCGGCCTCCTTAAACTCAAAATTAATCTTCTTTAAAGCCCAAAATGCCTTATGCTCAATCTCCAAAGGCAAGTGACAAGACTTTCCAAAGACAAGTTGATATGGAGACATACCAATAGGGGTTTTGTAGGCGGTTCGATAGGCCCACAAAGCATCATCGAGTTTCTTCGCCCAATCCTTTTGAGTAGTGATTGTCTTCTCTAAAATTTGCTTAATTTCCCGGTTTGCAAGATCGGCTTGACCATTGGCTTGAGGATGGTATGGAGATGTAATCTTGTGTTTCACTCCATACTTAGCGAGAACACTTCTCAACCACTTGTTATTGAAGTGAGACCCCCCATCACTAAGCAAAGCCCTCGGAGTTCCAAACCGAGTCAAAAGATTCTTCTTTAAGGACTTGATCACAACTTTGGAATCACTAGCCGAAGTAGGAATTACTTCAACCCATCTTGAAACATACTCAATAGCAAGAAGAATGTAGGAAAAACCACAAGAATTAGGGAATGGTCCCATAAAGTCTATCCCCCAAACATCAAACAACTAAACCTCAATCATAATGTTTTGAGGCATCTCATCTTTTCTTGTGATATTCCCCATTCTTTGACATCTATCACAACTCTTCACAAAAGTTTGGCAATCCTTAAAAATCGACGGCCAATAGAATCCGCTTTGAAAAACCTTCCAAGCAGTACGATTAGCCCCAAAATGACCCCCATTCGGTCCTTCATGACAATCTCCAATAATCTTGAGCCATTCATTATCCATAGCACATCTACGAATAATTCCATCGGCACACCTCCTCCATAGATATGGATCTTGCCAATAATAGAACCTCACATCTCTAAGGAGCTTGGCCTTTTGATAATCCGAGAGATTTGGTGGCAATTCTCGAAGCACAAGGTAATTGGCAAAGTTAGCAAACCTAGAATCTTTACACTTCAACACCATAATCTTCTTATCCGTAAAGCATTCATTGATACTCAATCTCAAATCTTCACCTTCAACCGGCTTTTCAAGCCTTGACAAATGATCGGCTAGCACATTATCTACCCATCTTCTATCACGAATCTCCATGTCAAATTCTTGAAGAAGGAGGATCCAACGAATCAAACGAGGCTTTGCATCCTTCTTCGCCATGAGATGTCGTATAGCTATATGATCCGAATAGACAATGGTGTGATTCCCAACAAGATATGACCGGAATTTGTCAAATGCAAAGACAATGGCTAAAAATTCCCTCTCGGTTGTTCTGTAGTTCTTTTGAGCACCATCCAATATTCTACTAGCATAATGAATGACTCGAAACACCTTATCTTTCATTTGCCCCAAGACCACTCCTAAAGCATAATCACTTGCATCACACTTTAGAATGAAAGATTCACTTCAATTAGGCTTGATAAGAATAGGAGTAGAGATGAGGGCTTTCTTCAATATCTCAAAGGCTTTCAAACATTCTTCATCAAAGACAAACTTCACATCTTTTTGCAAGAGATTGCAAAGTGGCTTGGTAATTTTTGAAAAACCTTCAATGAATCTTCTATAGAACCCCGCGTGACCAAGGAAGCTTCGGATTGATTTCACATTTGTTGGAGACGAAAGCTTCTCTATGGCAACGATCTTGGCTCTATCAACTTCCAAACCATCTTTAGAGACCTTATGTCCAAGCACAATTCCATCTCGAACCATAAAGTGACACTTCTCCCAATTCAAGACAAGAGAAGTGTCCTTACATCTTTGCAACACTTTGGTGAGATTATCCAAACAAGAATCAAAACTCCACCCAAAAACCGAGAAGTCATCCATGAATACCTCCATAATATTTTCAATCAACCCTCCAAATATAGACATCATGCACCTTTGGAACGTGGCCGGAGCATTACATAACCCGAAAGGCATCCTCCTATAAGCAAATACTCCATAGGGACATGTAAAGGCCGTCTTGTGTTGATCCTTCGGGGCTATGGCAATTTGATTATATCCGGAGTATCCGTCAAGAAAACAATAGTACTCATAGCCTGCCAAACGATCCAACATCTGATCAATAAAGGGCAAAGGGAAGTGATCTTTCCTTGTAGCCGAATTTAGAGCCCTATAATCAATGCAAACTTTATATCCGGTGGCAACTCTTGTAGCAATAACTTCTTCCTTTTCATTCTTGACCACAGTCATCCCTCCTTTCTTCGGAACTACTTGGGTAGGACTCACCCATTCACTATCCAAAATGGCGTAGATCATTCCCACATCTAATAACTTCAACACCTCTTTTCTCACCACCTCTTGCAAAACCGGATTCAACCTCCTTTGAGGTTGAACCTTGGGACGACAATCATCTTCCAATAAAATACGATGCATGCACATAGATGGACAAATACCCTTGATATCATCAATAGACCAACCAATAACATCTTTAAACTCCCTAGGGACTCTCAACAACTTGTCCAATTCAGACTCTGACAAGTGTTGTGACACTATAATGGGAAAAGAGTCATTATCACAAAGAAAGGCATACCTTAGATGATCGGTAAGAGGTTTCAATTCTTGAGAGGCACGTGAAGAAGATTCCTCCTTAGTTGAACTCCCACTCTCCCCCGGTTGGTTGATGTCAAGGTAATGAACCTCATCCTTCAATGATCCTTGATTTGCTTCCAAATAAGCAATGGACTCAAATAAGTCATCACAAGCATCATCTAAATCGGAATAGGAATAGAATGAATTGGAGATGATTTCCTCCGTGAGGTCTTTTGCCATAGATGTAGGCAAAGTGGTAATTGCATTGCACTCCTCATAAGTTGAGTCATCTCCTCGCTTCATTGCATCGAAGATTGAGAGAGTGAGGGTATCTCCATTCACTCTAAAAGTGAGATTTTCATCTTGTACATCAATAAGAGCTCTTTCGGTTGCTAGGAAAGGACGCCCAAGAATGAGAGGCATATCCTTGTCCTCCGGCATGTCTAAGATTACGAAATCCGCGGGAAATATGAATCCCTCCACTTTTACCAAAACATCTTCAACAATTCCTTGAGCATATGATATAGAACGATCGGCCATTTGAAGACAAATAGATATAGGTTTGATCTCTCCAATATCCAACCTCTTAAAGATAGACAATGGCATCAAATTGATACTAGCTCCTAGATCACATAAGACATTTCCAAACTTTTTCCCTCCAATCACACATGCTATTGTGAAGCTTCCGGGATCCTTCTTCTTCAAAGGCAATTTTCTTTAAATCACCGCACTAACTTCCTCCGTGAGGCTAATTGTTTCAAATGAACCAAACTTCCTCTTTTTAGCCACGGCATCCTTCAAAAACTTCACACAGCCGGGCAAATCACGAAGTGCATCAAGCAAAGTAATGTTGATTTGTACCTTATTGAATATATCCAAGAATCTCATCAACTTCTCATCAACCTTAGGCTTGGCTAAACGATGAGGGAATGGAGCCTTAGTAATAACATCCTTGGTAGGAAGAGGAGCCTCTACTAGCACCGCCTTAGGAGCTTTTCCTTGAACTTCTTTCCTTGATTCTTCATCAATAGTTGGAAACTCTTCATAGGGTATGTCTTCAACAAGAACTTCCTCTTCTTTACTCTTGGATGTAGCTTCATTCTCATAAGCCCTTCCACTCCTCAAGGTGATAGCATTACACCCTTTAGGATTCATCTCCGTGTTGCTTGGAAACTTTCCCGGTGTGTGTTGAGTGGTGGCTTGGTTAGCCATTTGACTTATTTGGCCCTCCATCATCTTCACTTGCTTAGTTAAAGATGTAAGTGAATTCTCCAAGGCACTCACCTTTTGCCCGGTTTGTGTGATGAAATTTCCTTGTTGAGAAGACATTTGAGCTTGATTTGCCAACATTTGTTGCATCATTTGCTCCATTGATGGAGAATTCTTCTTTGGTTCCTCAATAGCTCCTTAAGATACCGAGAATCCGGGAGGTGGCAATTGAGCATTGTTAGGATTACCATAAGAGAGGTTAGGATGAGGTCGATTGTTGGGATTGTATGATTGATAACCTCCTTGGTATCCATAAGAATTTCCTCCTTGGGGCCTTCCTTGAAATCCTCCTTGTTGACCTTGGAAACCTCCTTTGTTGAAATTTCCATATTGCCTTTGGTTAACAAAATTCAAGTCTTCACTTCCACTAAGCTCCAAGTTCTCTTGATATTGATGAACACTTTGAACTTGAGCTTGAGATTGAGCTTTCCTCTCTTCTTCGTATTGCTTCTTCATATTAGCAACTTCCATTGCTAGAGCATCATACTTCTCATCATCAATAGAAGCAACTCTTCTTGATGGAGCCCTTTCCATGGGCCATTGATAACTGTTAAAAGTCATTTCCTCAAGAATCCTTAGAGCTTCCTTTGCATTTCTATTCACAAGGCATCCTCCGGAAGTAGCATCCACTATGCTTCTCGTGTGAGGTGTGAGGCCACTATAGAATGTGGTGATTTGTTGTCCCTCGTTGAAACCATGTTGAGGGCACTTCCTTAATAACTCTCTATATCTTTCCCATGCCTCAAACAAGGTCTTGTCACCTTGTTGAGAGAAGTGTGAGATGTCGGAGATGAGCTTTTGAGCTTTAGATGGTGGAAAGTATTTGGAGAGAAAGGCCTTGCACAAGTCATCCCATGTATGAATGTTGGCTTTGTTCAATCCCTTGTACCAATCCTTGGCCCGATCCCGTAGAGAAAACCCAAACATCCGCATACGAATAACATCACTTGGCACTCCATTTAGCTTGACCGTATCACACATATCAAGAAACATGTTAAGATGGGCATTTGGATCCTCCGTGAGACTTCCACCAAATTGCTCACTCTTCACCATTTGAATAAGTCCGGATTTGAGCTCAAAATTGTTGGCATTGATCGCCCCCCACTCTCCTCCTTGGAATTGTTCCGTTGGAGGTTGGAACATATGGTTGAGAGGAGGTGGTGGAGCCTCATTTGCCCTTCTTTCTTGCTCATCTCTCCAAGCTCTCATATCTTCAAGTTCCTTCCTAAGAGCCTCATAATCTTGATTGTTGGCCATGTCTTGTTCTTCAATAGAATTTCGTCTTCTATGTCTTCTTTCAAAGTTCAAGATTAAAGGTTGAACGAGTCTTCCTTTAGACCTTGTGTGCATACACCTACAAAACAAAAATCAAAAGAGAAAAATGCTTGAATTAGTAATTCAATAACCAAATCAACTATTGAAACTTAAATTATGCATTCCCCGACAACGGCGCCAAAAATTGACCAGCCCTCACTTTAGGGTGAGGGTAGAGAGCAATAATAATCGATTAAGTAATCGAGTCGAACCACAAGGAATGCAAGGCCGCTCAAGTCTCAAGTAGTAACCTAGCTACTAAACCTACTATTCAAGCTACCGACAAGCATATTTTTGTGTTGTTGATTAACTAATGACACCAAAAAGTAATTATCAACTTCAAACTTAACTAAACAAGCAGCAAATAAGCAAAGGATATAAAATCAATAGGAAATAAACGTGATTCCAATTATACTTCGATTAGGTTCAAGTGATGGGTGATTAGAACTCTAACTAGAATTAACCAATTTCATCCAATTTCATGTGGGAAACCTCCTAACTATGGTTCACTCAATTCTCATTGCAATGAAGACAAGTACATTAATGAAAGGCCTAATTCCGACTAAGACATCAAGCAATTCATTAACTCCCAATAGCTCATGGAGTTCCTTAACCCTACTATACTCTAGCATGCAAATCTCTTGATCCTAGCATCTAATCTAAGCCTCCTAAGCATTAGATCAAACACTTGGTATGCAACTATGGCGATCAATCACAATTACATAATAAAACATAGCCCCAAGAGAAATGAACATGAAATTAGAAGGTAAATTCACAATTAAAGCCTAAACCCAATCACTTAATCCTAATCTACATATAATTGAAATCACAAAGAGAACTAGCTAGACATGATTAAGGAAAATAAACCATAAAAAGTAATTGAAATCATGTTTAAAAGAAAGAGAATTCAATAAGGAAGAAGAATATGGTCTCCAATTGCAAATCCAACCAATGTAGCTTCAACAATCTTAAAACTACTAAAAAGGAAAGAGGGAAATGTTTTTAGGGTTCTTGGGGAATTAAAATATGTTCTAGATACACAAAATATGAAGATTTTGGACTTAAATACATAATTGGTGAGTATTGGGTCGAGTTGGACCGAGTTAGACGAGCTAACTCGGTCAATACGTGAGAAAGAAGGGACGACGGCGCCCTGGCCGGCGGCCTGGCCGACCGCTGCCTGGGTCGCCGGAAATGCAGTGGCTCAGCCGGCCAGCCGGCGGCCTGGCCGGCGGTCCAGCCGGTCGCCGCCCGGGTCGCCACTGGTTCGGTCCTTTTGCGCAGCTTCACCGTTTTCGCTCGTTCTCCCTCGTCCGAACTCCGATTCTCGATCCGTTTTTTGCTATGGACTCCTAACGAACCCCTCTTCAACATGGAATGATCAAATTTCCTAAATGAGTTCTTCATTGTTCCTGCAAAAAGCATAAAGAGACTCGAGAGAACGAGGAAAACATAATTGAATGCGACCTAGTGAAACCCTAACTCTATATATTTAAATTCCACATTTCAAACCTAGGTTTCACCCTAATCAAGCTCGATTCTTCCTCGTTCCTGGCCTTCGATCCTTAGCCATATGAATACTATTCCAATTCTTACCAAAATGGATCGAAAACCAAGAAAAACGAGAAAAGTCTAAAATGTACTAAGAGTTAAGAAACCCTAGTATTTTTAACATATAAGCACATAAATTGAGACCCAAACATATTCCCAAAACACTCAACATGCACATAAAATACGTGTTAATCAGGCGGTATGCATTTCGACTTCGTCAAAATCCTAATTTTGATGGGGGCAATGCAGCTCAAACTCAACCTCGTATAGACGAGACGGTATGCATTTTGACTTCGTCGAAATCTTAATTTTGACGGGGGCAATGCAGCTCGCACTAGACCTCGTATAAACGAGGCGGTATGCATTTTGACTTCGTCAAAATCCCAATTTCAACGGGGGCAATGCAGCTAGCACTCGACCTCGTATAAATGAGGCGGGCCATGCAGCTAGCACTCGACCTCATATAAATGAGGCGGTATGCATTTCAACTTCGTCGAAATCCTAATTTCGACGGGGGCAATGCAGTTCAATCCTTACTTCATCTAAACGAGGCGATATGAACTTCGACTACGTCCCAGCTATAAATCATGTCCTCGCTTCTATATTTTTTGGGGGGGGATGTGATAGGATATGGCCCAGCTACTAGGCTCAAGCACCGGCCCAATATAATTGGACCTCGGCAAATAAGCTCGGCCTAGATGAGCTCGGCCCACTGAAAGGGCCTAAAACACTGCCCAATCCAGCAGCGCAGCCCAAGAGCATAGAAGCTCGGCCGACCCACGACCTCCAACCCATGATCTCTAACCCACAATTGCTGATGTGGCACCCCACGACCTCGGCTGTAACTGCTGTTGGGTGCCTATAAATAGTGATGCTAGGATAGATTGAAACACACATTCTGTAACTCGAGAGTATTAATACAAGAAACTCTTTTCTCCATGGACGTAGATCAAATCAAAGATCGAACCACGTAAACTCTTGCGTACTTTATTTTCCCTTCGCACAAATCACTCTAAAATTCAACGATCGATCACCACTCTCAATTGTATTGATTATAAGATTGTGACAGGCATTTTGTTTAGAGCAAGAATACTTTGCTTTATCAGTCAAGTTGTTTTTTTTATAATTTAAAATATATAATAACAATATTTTTATTATATTTTCCTATACAAGATATTTTGTACTCTTTTATTGGCCATTCAATCACTAAGGACATGTAATTAAAAATAATGTATATTGCTAAGTTTAGAAGTCTTTCTTTTAAAAGAAAACTTTGAAAGTCTTTAATTAATATATATAGTAATACACCCTCCGTCTCGCCCATATTGAGAAGTTTCTTTTCAGCACAAGATGTATGACGGGAGTATTTATAGTGTGTAAAGTGTATTGTGTTTAGAATGGGAGTGCGGTTTATGTATTTAAAAATTTAATGTTAAATATAAATATTTAATGGAAATTAAATTTAATGATGTACAATAGTCAATAGTACAATAGTTAACTTCTTTTAAGGATCAACATGTTATTCATTAGGTGTACGTCCGAAAAAACTTTTACAAAATAAAAGTTATGTTAGAGTTATATACTTCAAAGAGGAAATATATCATCTTACCCAAAAAACTCAGTGCAAATCAATACTTGACCAAAACTTAAAAAAACTTAAATTCTACCCAATTTTTGTATAGTGGGACAAAAATGCCCTCAGACTCTCTCCCTTTTATCTCACCTCATCTCTCATTCCCCCATTTTGAATTGCAAGATGATACTCTTTCCTCTGTCATTCTCTCTATTTTCATCTCATCTTCTCTCTCCCTTTCTCCTCTCCCCCCTTCGGCCGCCGGCGACCACCAGCTGGATATGGTTGTCGCCGCCATCACGAGCCACTGAGGTCTGGCTTCACATCAGGTGAAGGATTTTTTTCAGATCTGGAATTTAGGATTTGCTGCTGTTTTGACCGTTTTCCGGCCGAACCCAAATGTCTATGGTGCAATCGACCACTTAGATTTGTTCTCCTCGGAAAGACAAAGAGATGAAGGGGTGGCTCGCTCATTTTGGTGGAGAAACGAGGGAGAGACACTGATCGCCCCTCACTTTAGGGGTTAGGGAGATGCAATGATAATCGATGTGTATAATCGAGTCGAATCCACACGGAATGCAATGGCGAATGAGATTCAAGTAGTAATCTAGTTACCTAACTACTATCTAAGCTACCAACCAACATGTTTTTGTATTTTTGATTGATTAATGACAAATGAAAAGTAATTAACAAGTTTAAGACTTAACTAAATAAGTAACAAGTAGCAAATGATATAAAATCAATAGGAAATGAAAGTGACTCCAATTATACTTCAATTAGGTCTAAGTAATAGGGATATGACACTCTAACTAGAATTAGCCATTTTAATCCAATTTCATGTGGGAAACCTGCTAAGTATGATTCACTCAATTCCTCATTGTAATGAAATCAAGTAGATTAATGAAAGGCCTAATTCCTACTAAGATATTAAGCAATTCATTAACTCCCAATAGATCATGAAGTTCCTTAACCCTACTATACTCTAGCATGCAAATCTCTTGATCCTAGCATCTAATCTAAGCCTCCTAAGCATTAGATCAAACACTTGGTATGCAACTATGGTGAAAAATCATAATTACATAATAAAACATAGCCCCAAGAGAAATGAACATGAAATTAGAAGGTAAATTCATAATTAAAGCTTAATCCCACCACTTATCCCTAATCTACATATAATTGGAATCACAAAGAAATCAAGCTAGACATGATTAAAGGAATTAAACCATAAAAAGTAAATGAAATCACGCTTAAAAGATAGAGAATTTAATAAGGAAGAAGAAAATGGTCTTGAATCTTGAATCCACAAAGTGATGCTCTCCAAATCTTGAAAATACTAAAGTGGAAAGAGGGAAATATTTCTAGGGTTCTAGGAATATTAAATGTGCAAAAGATATGTCAAAAAGGGAAGAATTTGGGGTTAAATACATTGAAAATTGTGTTTGGGTCGAATTTGGTCGAACCGGGACGAAATGGAGCGAACCGGGATGAATTCTCGCTCAACCGGCGGTCCAGGTGCGGGGCACCGGCGGTCCAGTGGACCGCCCGTCTGGATCGCCGGTCTCTCTGTCATAAACGGCGATTTGGGTACGGCGGATCGGCGGCCCAGTGGACTGCCGGTTTGGGTCGCCGGTTTGCCGCCCATCCATCTTCTCTTGCGCAATGTTTTCGTTTTTGCTCGTTTCTCTCTCGTCCAAACTCCGATTCTCGAACCGCTTTTTGCTACGGACTCCTAACAAACTCCTCTTCGACATGGAATGATCAAAGTTGCCAAATGAGTTCTTCATCAACCTGCAAAAAGACACAAAGAGACTCGAGAGAATGAGGAAAACATAAACGAACTTGAACTAGTGAAACCCTAACTCTATAAATTCAAATTCCACATTTTTAACCCTATGTTTCACCCTAATTAAGCTTGATTCTTCCTCATTTCTAGCCTTTGATCCTTAGCCACATGAATACTCTTTCCAATTTTTACAAAAATGGATCAAAAACCGAAAGAAAATGAGAAAATTGAAAAGTATGCTACAAGTTAAGAAACCCTAGCATTTCTAACATTTAAGCACATAAATTGAGACTCAATCACATTCAAACACACATAACATGCACATAAAATACGTGTTAATCACTCCCCCAAACTTAAGCCATTGTTCGTCCTGAACAATGAAACGAACAATCAAAACACTTAACACGTATGGGATGTGGATTTCAAGTTCATCGATGCCTCATTTCAATCCAAAACCATTTAAACTCAAAGAAATCATGAAGTCAAGCCAAACATTCATGAAATTACTCACTCTCCAAGCATGGAACTCAATCACCTAAGCACATTTGACTCTAGACCTCACAAGAAACATGTGTATCACTCGATCACTCAATATATGGAAAAAGTAAGCACTCATCGAAATCATGCAATACATAACTTTGACCATAAGTTTGCCTATCAACTCAAGTTTCTAATACTACAATGTATGCACAAATTAGGATCAAAAAGGTCTTTATTAAGCTTGTAATGTAGGGACATTGGTTAAGGTAGGGAATCCTATAGGCTAAGTGACTTAAATTTGCATTCAAGTACCCTTATCCCCTTTCTTCGCCTTTCTAAGTATGAATTTCTTCATCTTCCACCTTATCCAACCCCTTTTTATCAAATGAACCCAAGCTTCTACCAAACATTTAAAGAGAACACTCCTTTATGCTCTTATTCTTCTCCTTTTCTTGTAAAAACTTTGATCTTACTACTCTCATTTTATTTTTTTTTCAATAAGAACTTTGTTCTTACTCTTTTCTTTTCTAACTTTGAGCTTATATAAGTGTTCTTATAACTCAAAACCAATATCAAGACCCTTCACCATCACCCATCATTTTTCATGAATTTTCAACTTTCACCAAGGTTCCCTTAACCATCCTTCACCCCCTATCATCCAGTTCAAGAAGAAAAGGCTCTATTCAAGGGTCAAAATGGGACGACAATGGTAATGAAAGATAGGTTAGTGTTTAGGGAAAATGGGCTATGCAATGATGGCCTAAGATCATCTCCTAATTATATACACAAGTAGTACTTCTAACAAGAGTATCAAGGCAAGTTCTAGTAAAGAGAATGCAATGCAAGATCAAGCTCTCAAGAAAGGATATTAACTATGTAAAATGCATAGTTTAAGGCTCAAAATCCTCTCAAGCTTTTTGTCTAGAGCTAAGTGCCTAAGATCAATTCTTCATGCCATTCAAGTGAAGCAATCTAATCGTGTTTGACTTTAACTCGAAAAATTTCAAAACATTTCATCATTTTCCATCAATCATCGGCATCGCACTTGAAACACTTGAGCAAATCAACACGATCACTTCACACTCAAGCATGCAAGCATTCATTCAAACTTAAAACTTTTCCTTTCTTAAAACTTTTGCATTCAAAACCACAAACTCATGAAAAATATTCATTTAACCCTAATTCATCCCCAAATGCACAAAACAAAACACAAACTTTCAAACAAATTCAAAAAAACATCAAACAAACTCAATAAATAACACAAGATCCTTTCAAAACATCCCACCACTCAAACTCATCATCAAACAAATTCATCTCCCACAATCAACAACCCACATTTTTCGTCCACAATCCAAGCAAACATATCTCAATCAAGTAGACACAATCAAGCCACAATAATAACATCAAATCACACTTCCAAGCCAATTTATACCAAACATGAGAGACAAAGACAAAGAGACTAAAGACAAGAGCATGAAGAAAAAGTAGCAAGACATGAAATGAAAGTAATTTAAATTCATTATCCTACCCCCTCCCCCAAACTTATTTTAGAAAATAAATTCTAAAATTAGTTTGGAGGGAAAGATATATAATGAATTTAAATTACACTTACAACTTCTCCGGGTTAATTCGGGGGCGGCCTTGGCCAATGTGATACTCCCGGAAGCTCTCAAGGAGTGCTTCCATTCTCTCGCTCCTTTGTGTTTCTTCTAGTTGAGTAAGCCGCATGGATGTCACCCCTTGCCTCATCACCGTGACTTGGGCCTCTAAGTTCTTGAATCCACCTTCCATGTTGGACATTCGACTCTCAAGAGCATCGAATTTTTCATCATATAATGGTTCACTTGAACCTTGCTCATTGTCAAAATGCTCATCCTCCATATCTTCATCTTCATCATCCCCTCGGTCTCTTTCAACACTTCTTCCATTAAGTGAATACTTACTTTCTGTTATAGAATAAACGCAATAATTGATACGAAAGTAAGAAAAAAACAGACGCAATTGTTTACCCAGTTCATCACGAATGACAACGTCTGGGGGCGCTGCTAAGCC
Source organism: Mentha longifolia (assembly GCA_001642375.2). Lineage (NCBI taxonomy): Eukaryota > Viridiplantae > Streptophyta > Magnoliopsida > Lamiales > Lamiaceae > Mentha > Mentha longifolia. The sequence continues at coordinate 36,093,837 of CM038110.1, forward strand.
AGGGATTTGTACTATATTTTTCGGATGATGATTACAATGAGAATACGGCTATTTATAGCTAATAACCGAGCCCTAACCCTAAAATGTATAGGATCGACATGGGCCTAAAATGTGGGCCAAAAAATTTGGATCACCGGTATTTAGGCCTGGTTTACAGTCCATTCTCTATACACTAACAATCTCCCACCTAGAGACTGACTTCTCACGTAACCATCTCTTCTTCACTTCTTCCTCGTTTCTGCACGGCAGCGCCTAGCCTTCATCTTCAAGTTCCAAGGCTAGTTGAAGCTATGCAAAGCTTCAACTTCTCTAAGGTCACAACCTTAGTTAGCATGTCGGCTAGGTTCTTACTTCCAAGGATCTTCTCCAACTACAAGATCTTCCTCTCCACAAGATGACGAATGTAGTGGTATTTTAGCTCAATATGCTTTGTTCTTAAATGAAAAGCTGGATTCTTTGCTAAGAAGATAGCACTCTGACTGTCATTGTAGAGGATGTTATTTCCATGCTCCTTCCCTAATTCACTCAACAAATTCTGCAACCACACCATCTCTTTAATCGCAATTGTCACTGCAACATACTCAGCTTAAGTAGTAGATAAGGCAACGCACTTCTGCAGCTTGGAGCGCCATGATATTACTGTACCTCTATATGTAAACACATATCCCGCGGTACTTCTTCTTCCATCAAGATCATTTGATGCTAAGTCTGCATCAACATAACCTGCCAGCTCAACATTTTTCCCATCAAAGCACAAAGCTTTGCCAGTGGTACCTCACAAGTACCGTAAGATCCACTTCACCACCTCCCAATGTCGTTTTCCTGGATCACTCTGAAACCGACTTACTACTCCCACCGCATACGCAATATCTGGTCTAGTACACACCATTGCGTACATGATACTACCAATTGCTGAAGCATAAGGGACATTCTGCATTTGAGCACACTCCTCCTTACTGCTCGGCGAATCTCTCTTGCTTAGCTTGAAGTGACTACCCAACGGGACATTCACTGGCTTCGCATCCTGCATCCTGAATCTATCCAAGACCTTCTGAATGTATTCGGCTTGTGAAAGATACAACTTGCCTGTCGCCTTATCTCGCTCGATTCACATGCCCAAAATCTACTTAGCCTCTCCAAGGTCCTTCATGGAGAATCGTTCTGATAACTGTTTCTTCAACTTATCCATCTCTGTTGCACTTGCTCCTGCAATCAACATATCATCAACATATAGCAGCAAGATGAGATAACGGTTGTCGAACCTTTTGTAGTAACAACAATGGTCGTCGTGGCATCTGACATAGTTGATTCAAGCATGAAACTGTCAAATTTCTTGTACCACTGCTTCGGTGCTTGTTTCAACCCATACAAGCTCCTCTTCAGCTTACACACGAGCTCTTCTTTACCTTCCGATTCATACCCCTCTGGCTGTGTCATGTATAAATCTTCCTCCAAGTAGCCATGAAGGAAGGCTGTCTTCACATCCATCTGATGTAACAATAACCTCTCTGCAGCCACCATGCTCAACACCACTCAAATTGTAGACAACTTCACAACAGGAGTGAATACATCAGTATAATCAATGTCGTAGCGCTGCTCAAATCCTTTCACAACCAGTCTAGCATTGTAGTGTTTGCTACCATCTGCCTCTTACTTGATTCGGTAGACCCACTTACTGTGTAACGCCTTCTTCCACTTTGGGAGCTCAACTAGATCCCAAGTCTTGTTGGATAATAAAGATTGCATCTCATCATCCATTGCAAGTTTCCACTTGCGCTTGTCTGCCACTTGTGTTGCCTCTGCATAGTTCTCAGGTTCACCACCGTCAGTTAACAGGAGATAATAATTAGATGGCGAATACCTGTTAGGTGGCCTACGATTCCGAGGCTCTCTTGGCTGTGGTGGTGGGGTACTCGGTTCTCCTTAAATCTCTCCTTCTTCATTCAGAACTCCACTGCTCCCACCCGAGTTTGAGATGTTCATTTCAACAACTTGAACACCATCTCCATCAGCACCTTGATGACTCAACCTATCCTTGTACATAACCTATTCATTGAATATGACATCTCGACTACGAAATATCTTTCAATTCTTCTCATCCCAGAATCTATATCCAAAATCATCACCACCATATCCAATAACGTACATTTAACAAATTTTGCATCCAACTTGCTACGATCAACAGAATCAATATGAACATAAGCAACACATCCAAATATGCGTAGGTAAGATAGATTTACCTCTTTACCCATCCACTTTTCCTCGGGTAGGCCATTCTCCAACGGCATTATTGGACTTCGGTTAATAAGGAATGTTGTAGTGTTGACTGCATCTGCCCAAAATGTCTTTGGCAAGCCACTCTTCACCCTCATGCACCTGGCATGCTCATTCAGTATTTTGTTCATACATTCTGCCACTCCATTATGCTGGGGAGTTCCTTTCGTAGTCTTCTCCATACGAATCCCATTCTCAGCACAATATCTCTTGAACTCTTGTAGTTCATATTCTCCTCCATTATCGGACCGCAAATACTTCAACTTCAGACCTGTCTTAGTTTTTACAAGGGCTTTCCACCTCCTGAAAGAATCAAAAGCATCAGATTTATTCTTAAGAAAATAAACCCATACCTTCCTTGTAGAGTCGTCGATGAAAGTGATATAGTAAGCGGATCCACCAAGAGACTTCACTTCTGCTGGCCCCCAAAGGTCGGTATGAACTAAGTCTAACTTCTGTGGTTTCAAAGCTCTGCCACCTTTCGAGAAATTTACTCTCTTCTGCTTCCCGAATATGCAACCCTCGCATAAGCCAACATCAACTGTTTTAAGGCCGGACATCTTTCCCTTTGAGCACAGCTCCTTCATCCCATTCACACTCATGTGGCCGAGACGACAGTGCCATAAATCTGCATTGTTAGCTGCAGCAGCAACATCAATGATATCCTTCGAGTTCGTTGTAACATACAACGTACCCGCTTTCTTTCCTCTGGCAACCAGCATAGCTCCCTTTGTTATCTTCCAATTTCTACAGCCGAATGTTACAATGTAACCCTCTTCATCAAGCTACCCAATTAAAAGCGGGTTCCTCTTCAAACCAGGTATGTGTCTGACACCGTTCAGCTTCAATTCAGTTCCGTTTGGTGTGGTGATCTTTACATCTCCTTTTCCCATGATCTGAAGAGGCTCATCGCCAGCAAGGTATACCTCTCCAAAATCGTCTTTAGTATAATGTTCCATTACTTCAGCGTTACTTCATGAATGAATCCAGAATCTAGAACCCACGACTCCAAAGGACTGCTCACACTCAGGATCAAGAGATCTCCCGTTGCTTCTACAGCTGCATTTGCAGATTTTTTCTCCTTGTGATCCTTCTTGTCTCTGATCGGCTCCTCACATTGGCTCTTGAAGTGCCCGTACTCTTCACAGTTCCAGCATTGAATCGAGCTCATATCCTTCTTTCCTTGGCTCTTGCCGCTTGATTTCGATCTCGATCTTCCCCAGTTTGGCTTCGACCTTGAGTTTGTCCTGCCCCTGTTCTCTATATTCAAAGCTGATCCTGAAGCAACACCCGATTTCTTTCTGTGAATTTCTTCACTCATAACCAAGTTTCTGACTTCATCAAACTTCAGCTTCTCCTTCCCTGCCAAAGCACTTACTGCTGTAACTGTTCCACTCCAGCTTTCAGGTAGAGAAGACAACAAAATTAGGGCTTGAACTTCATCGTCGAACTTGATCTCAACCGCGCTCAATTGCGTCGTTATTGAATTGAACTCGTTGAGATGATCTGCTACTGCTGTACCTTCTGACATCTTTAGCTTAAAAAGATGTCTCATCAGATGAACCTTGTTCCCTACTGATGGTTTCTCGTACATATCTGATAATATCTCCAGTATCTCCTTCGTCGTCTTGGCTTTGGTTGTATGAAGGGCGATGTTTCTGGACAACGACAAACGAACCACGCTCATCACCTTCCTATCCAGCAACTTCCAATCAGCGTCCTTCATGTCCTCTGGCTTCTCTTCTAGAGGCTGATACAGATCTTTACCATACAGGTAATCTTCGATCTGTAACTTCCAGAACATAAAATCCGTACCCTCGAATTTCTCCAGCGGCGTTCTTCCTTCAGCCATCTTATCCATCCCACCGAACCTTGCTCTAGATACCAGTTGTTATAGAATAAACATAATAATTGATACGAAAGCAAGAAAAATACACACACAATTGTTTACCCAGTTTGTCACGAAGGACTACGTCTGGGGGCGCTGCCAAGCCAGGGATTTGTACTATATTTTTTGGATGATGATTACAATGAGAATACAACTATTTATAGCTAATAACCGAGCCCTAACCCTAAAATGTTTAGGATCGACATGGGCCTAAAATGTGGGCCAAAAAATTTGGATCGCCGGTATTTGGGCCTGGTTTACAGTCCATTCTCTATACACTAACACTTCCTTCACCTTGGTTGAAGATCCTTTCTTTCATAATTCGGGTGTGCTCATGGGTATCCATATACCAATTCATCCTCTTAAGAAAATCCGTGACCAAAATGCTCATAGCATTTGGTAGAGGATAATTCTCGTCCTTGGAAATGCGGAAGTAGTAAGGCGGGGAGCTTGAGTGAAGGAATCTTAAGCATCGAAGCTTGCCAAAGTCGAGGAGAAAATCGCCTCTCATGGGAGTGTAGCCATTGAGATTAGGTCGAATCTTCCTTGCGATTGGAGTAAGCATGCCTCCAATATTGCATTTTCCAACTTCACCTTTGGCATGCTTCTTCACTTGGGTGAGAAAGAAATCACAAAAACTTGGGCTGCGTTCGGTAGGGTAGATGAAGCATGATAGGATTAGTTATCCTACATCATCTAATTGTTTGGTAGCTTAAAGTCCTAAACTAAGGAGCCCTGAATAAACAAGTGGCCCGTTCTTATTACACTATTTTCCCATGTTAAATAAACTCACAAAATTGGTCGGATAAGCAAAACAGTAACCCGTGTTATTCTTCTTCTTTCCATTCTACCATTTTTCAAAATTTGAAAGGCTGCATAAAAGAAATTTATTTTATTTTTTATTAAAAAACTGAAAATTTAAATAATAAATAAATTAATTAGTTTTAATAAATAATTAAATAAAATATTAAATAATTAAATAAAAATGAAAATGAAAATTATTTTTAATAAATGATAAAATAAATTATGTTTTAATAATTTTTTTAATAATTATAAATAATTATTATAAAATTTTAATTATTATAAATAATATTCATAATTATCATAAATAATGATTACTGAGTATTTATTAGTAATTATTTATTAATTAATACGGAGTATTTATTTTATAATTTATAATTAATATTTAATTTTAATAATTAATATTTAATTTTATTATCTCACCTTATCATATCTACCCTACCAAGCAACATTTTAAGTTATCCTACTTGTTGTTTCACTCTACCAAACACAAAAATAGATTAATTAACCTACCACTATTCATATGACTCATCATGGGTTTATTAATCATGTTAGATCCTAACACCCTTACCGAACGCAGCCTTATGCTTTTCTTGGTAAGCATAGATGTAAGATAAACAAATCATCATTTCTCACCGATGTGTTCTCACTCCTTGCCATGACAGTGTGTGCTATAATCTTCAACACCATTCGCAACACCGGGTTGCTAACCTCATTTAATTTTGAGAATCTCGCCTTAAATCCTTCCTCCGCATTTGGAACAAAGGTACGCCAAATGGCTTGTACATTGAAAGATCTATCCACAATGCGATCACCACCATGAGGGACGTTGAAGGCATTATCAATGTGTGTGTAGCTCATTGTGTGCTTCTCTCCAAAGAGTTGAAATTTGATTGATTTGTTGATGCGCATGAATTCTCCATCAAATGTGCTTAGCATCTCTAAAACAATCTTCTCGTAAGTCCTCCGATCTTGATTCTCACCATCTATAATGCTTCCCCAGCCAATGTTATCGAAAAGCTCCTTCACATTATCAAAGAGACCTAGGGATTCCAAAACCTCCTTGGAAGGAAATCTTGTTACCTCAATTTTCTTGGTAACAAGACTAGCAAAAGCGGCCCTTTCCTCATTGTTGCTCAAGTGTAAATCATAAGATTCCGGGATCTTTGGATTGTTGCTTGATGTAGTGGACGATGGTCGAGATGAGGAGGAGCCATCTTTTTTTCTCTTATGTGAATAGGTAACGAAGGCTTTAGGCTCCTTTTCTTTTCCTTTAGCTCCTTGATTCCTAAAGAAATGAGAAAATTCAAGTAAGATTCAACAATTTAAGCTATGAACCATCACACAACAATCACACATCATCTATCCATTACCCCCCACTTTGGCTTTTATTCATTCAAGAATAGGATTTCAAACAAACTTAGGCCAATGCAAGTAATTTTTCATAACTTCTTCAAGTATGATTAAGTTCCAAGAGATTCAAATTCATATGAAAGAAATGCAATGCAAAAGAATTCATTGAATTTTCTCTTGTAAACCACCAAAATCAATTATCAACAAATTTTCTCCAATGCATAAAGAGACAGGATTTATAAGAGAATTCATAATATTATCTCTATCATGCTTCCTAAAAAGAATAAACAAGGATTCCAATTCATACCAAATATCACATTTTTCATTCAAGAATTCTTCAAGATTCCAAGAAAAGCCCTAGCAAGAATTTCTACTTAATTCATGAATTTACCAAGCAAGACAAGCATCTCAATTCATAGAAACCAAGTAGAAACTCATAAAAGCATGTAGAAGAAATTCGAACTTCCACAAAGAAAAAAGAATTTTCGTTTTTTAAGCAAATGTGGCTAAAAATGTGAATTGTTTGGTTCAAAATGTAGGTTTTGGGATGGGTAATGGACCGATGGAAGGATTTAACTTGATTCCAAGTGATTTGAGAGTAATTTGAGCAAGAAAAATGAAGATTGGGAGAGAAATGAGGCGGGTTTTAGAGTGAGAAAGTGGGTTTGAGGTTGAACATCTTGCAAATGAAAGAAAATTAGGTATAAGGGGGAAAGAAGGGGGACCGGCGGTCCAAGTGCCAAAACCGGCGACCCATTGGACTGCCGGTATAGACCGCTGGTTGGGACAGAGGCTCCGGCGACCCACAACTCCAAAACCGGCGACCCATTGGACCGCCGGTGTGGGCCGCCAGTTGCTCCCGAGCCACACTTCTTTCGGGCCGTTTTTCGGCCCTTCCAACTGGAGGGACCGATTTCCGATCCTCCATCGAGACCCCCTAAACATATTTTTCTACTTTTCTAATTTTTTAATTTTTAATTTTTCTATTTTTTATGGTTTTTTCGAGATAAAACAAAAAATGAAACAAATAACACAAAAATCAAAAATGAAATAAAAACTCACAAAAATGAAAAAGAAAAGGATACGTGTTGAGGTGCCTCTCAACTAGCACTTTGTTTAACGTCGTTAGCTCGACATAGCCTCCACTATCAAACATCACGAAGAAGAATGGTCGACTCCTCCTTAACCTTCTTCGAATTGAAATAGAGCTTGAGTCGATGTCCATTGACAACAATGGTAGAACCATCATTCTTGAAAAGTTCAAATGTACCATTCTTGAAACTCTTGCTCACAACATAGGGGCCGGTCCACCTTGATTGGAGTTTTCCGGGGAAAAGACGAAGACGAGAGTTAAAGAGAAGAACCTCATCTCCCGGAATGATAACCTTGCTTCGAATCTCCAAATCATGAAACTTCTTGGCTCTTTCCTTGTAAATCCGAGAATTTTCATAGGCCTCATTTCTCCATTCCTCTAACTCCATAAGATGATTCTTCCTACTAAATCCGACCTCCTTAAACTCCAAGTTTATCCTCTTTATAGCCCAAAATGCCTTGTGCTCAATCTCCAAAGGCAAGTGACAAGGCTTTCCAAAAACAAGTTGATACGGAGACATACCAATGGGGGTTTTATAGGCGGTTCGATAGGCCCACAAAGCATCATCAAGTTCCGAGTAATGATTGTCTTCTCCAAGATTTGCTTGATCTCCCGGTTTACAAGCTCGGCTTGACCATTGGTTTGAGGATGGTACGGAGAGGTAATCTTGTGTTTCACTCCATATTTAGCAAGAACACTTCCCAACCATTTGTTATTGAAGTGAGACCCCCCATCACTAAGCAAAGCCCTCGGAGTTCCAAACCAAATCAAGATGTTCTTCTTTAAAAACTTGATCACAACCTTGGAATCACTAGTCGAAGTTGGAATGGCTTCGACCCATCTTGAAACATACTCAATAGCAAGAAGGATATAAGAAAAACCACAATAATTAGGGAATGGTCCCATGAAGTCTATCCCCCAAACATCAAACAACTCAACCTCAATCATGATGTTTTGAGGCATCTCATCCTTCTTAGTGATATTTCTCATCTTTTGACATCTATCACACTTCTTCACAAATGATTGGCAATCTCTAAAAATCGAAGGCCAATAGAATCCACTTTGAAAAATCTTTCAAGTCGTACGATTAGCCCCAAAATGACCCCCGTTTTGTCCCTCATGTCAATCTCCAATAATTTTTAGCCATTCACTCTCCATAGCACATCTACGAATAATGTCATCGGCATATCTTCTCCATAGATATGGATCTTGTCAATAATAGAACTTCACATCTCTAAGGAATTTGGCGTTTTGATAATCCGAGAGATTTGGTGGCAACTCTCGAAGCACAAGGTAGTTAGCAAAATTGGCAAACCACGAATCTTAGCACTTCAATACCATAATCTTTTCATCCGGAAAACAATCATTGATGGTCAACTTTTGATCTTCCCCTTCCTCCGGATTCTCAAGATGTGACAAGTGATCCGCTACCATATTCTCACATCCCCTTCTATCCCGAATCTCCATATCAAACTCTTGTAGAAGGAGAATCTACCGGATGAGCCTAGGCTTTGAATCCTTTTTAGCAAATAGATGCCTAATTGCCCCATGATCAGTGTAAACAATGGTGTGATTACCTACCAAATAAGATCGGAACTTGTCAAAGGTATAGACTATAGCCAACAACTCTTTCTCCGTCGTGGTGTAGTTCCTTTGAGCGAAATCCAAGGTTTTGCTAGCATAATAGATCACACGAAATAAATTATCTCTCTTTTGCCCCAATGCTACACCAACCACCCAATCACTAGTATCACACATCAAAATGAAAGACTCATTCCAATTAGGAGTGATTAACTGATCACTCTCACTTTTGAGGGTGAGGGAGAGAGCAATGATAATCGATGTGTATAATCGAGTCGAATCCACAGGGAATGCAATGGCGAATGAGATTCAAGTAGTAATCTGATTATCTAACTACTATCCAAGCTACCGAATAACATGATTTTGGATTTTTCCTTTCAATGATCAAATAAACTAAATAACAATGAAAAGTAAGTAACTAGATAACAACAACTAATAACAAGCGATTAAAAATCAATAGGAAAGAGTTTGGTTCCAAATATAATCCGATAATCACTAGAAGCCTAGGTTTAAAGATTTGCATGGATTAGCCATTTTAATCTAATTCATATGGGAGTTCTATATATAGTAAACATCAATTCTTCTCTGGAAACAATCAATATTAGTGGATTAACCTATGACATCTATCTCCACTAGGTCTCAAGATGCATAAATTAACTCCAAATAGCTCAATTAATTATCTAGAAGCTCCTACTAGCAAGAATTACTAATATGGTGTGATTTGATGCCAAGTGTTATGAATTAAAGCCTCATAAGCATTTAACCAAACATCTTGTATGCACTCAATGATGGCCAATCAATCATGCAATGTAAACAAGTCCCAAACCACAAGACATATGAATTAGAAGGTAAATCCAACAACAAAATCCAAAAACCTAGTTTTCTAGATTATATCTTTATATATTGGAACCAAAGGGAAATTTAGCTAGACATAATTGAAGAAATTAAACCATAAAAAATAGATGGAATCATAAGGAAAAGAAAGAGAATTGAATAAGGAAGAAGAATCTATGCTTGAATTTAAATTCCAACAAGTGTAGCTCAAACAATCATGAAAATACTAAAGAGGAAAGTATAAAATCTAATTAGGGTTCTTGGGGTGTTAAAGTATGAAAAGATCCATCCAAAAAGGGAAGAAGTTGGGGTTAAATACATAAAAAATCAAGTTTGGGTCAAGTTGGGTTGAATCGGAACAAACCGGGGCAAGTTCGGACGAGTTTGGGCGAGCCGAACTCGCCCCTTAGTTGCATTTTCGCGCGACCGGCGGCCCATGGGAGGGGCACCGGCGGTCCAGTGGGTCGCTGGGCTGGACCGCTGAATTCTCTGTGGTAATCGGTGGTCTGAGGCCGGCTGACCAACGGTCTAGTGGCCCGCCGGTTTGCCGCCCCTCCGTTGTCTCTTGCGCAATGTTTTTTGTTTTCGCCCAACTAAAGAAACTAACTAAAAAGAAAAAGGAAAGGATAGTTGTTGGGGTGCCTCCCAATGAGCGCTTAGTTTAACATCGTTAGCTCAACGATACCTCTTTGCCCTTTTCAAGGGAATTGATAAGACATCCTTCCTTTATCAACCATTGGCTTCTTGTCAATCTTTCCATTGCTCCCGTCACTTGTCTCCTCACAATCTTTCAAGTCATTCATCATGTAGAATGACTCCTCGTCTCCATTGACTAGAAGGATAAGACTTCCTTCAAACACATCCACTAGGGCTCGACTTGTAGCCAAGAAAGGCCGTCCAAGTATCATTGGGACATCATGATCTTCCGGCATGTCAATTACGATGAAATCCACCGGGAATATAAACTTTCCGACTTTGATAAGCACATCCTCAACAATCCTTTTTGGGGTATGAAATTGAGTCATCCGCCATTTGGAGCACAAGTGATGAAGGCTTAAGATTTCCAATGTTCAAGCGATTGAAGATGGAAAGAGACATCAAATTGACTCCCGAACCTAAGTCACACAAGACTTTCTTAAACCATTTGCCTCCAATCTCACAAGGTAGGGTAAACTTTCCCGGATCCAATTCCTTGTTCGGGATCTTCTTTTTCAAATGAGCACTACTCTCCTCCATAAGCACAATGGTTTTCAAATCATCCCATTTCACCTTCTTATGAAGTACATCCTCCAAGAATTTCTCATGATCCGGGATATTACTCAACAAACCAATCAAGGAAGCATTTATATCCAATTTCTTAAATACATCTATCAAATCACTCTTCTTCTCATGTAAATTTTCCTCAATAGGCTTATGGGAAGATGCTAGACTATCCAAGCCATCCAACTCAACATGCTCTTGAGAAAATTTAGGAGTTAGAGTAGAAGGGATACCTCTTTGATTTATCTTGTGAGCACTCTCCTTCTCTATAGGTTCTTGAACACCTAGTTTACTCCTCAACTTTGAAGTTTCATAAGCATCCTTCCTTCTTTATAGATCCTTTGGCTTATCAAGATGCTCATCATATGGAACGGCCTTGGCAATCCTCATCCTCAAATAATAATCATTAATGTCCCAATTTGTCCAACCTTTTATAGATGGGATGATTGGCCAAATATCTATGATTCTTGGATCATTCTCATCAAGCATAACTATCTCCGAAGATGGAAGCTTATATGATTGTCTTGGCTCCACAAGATTGCTCTTAGCAAGATTTGGAGATTTCCCACAAGGTATATGTGAAGAGGTCGAAGAAAGTTCACTCACCACATGAATGGCGTTGCATTGTTGCTTCAATTTTTCTTGAGTCTTGCTAGAGGATTCTCCGAACTTGTTTTGAGTTGTAACTTGGTTACCATTTGGCTAATTTGGCCTTCCATCATCTTGACTTGCTTTGATAATGAAGTGAGTGAATTCTCCAAGGCATTGACCTTTTGACCGGTTTGAGAGATAAGAGCACTTTGTTGATGTGCCATTTGAGCTTGATTCTCCAACACTTGTTGCATCATTTGCTCCATCGATGGAGAATTCTTCTTTGGCTCTTCAATAACTCCTTGAGGAACGGAGAATCCGGGAGGTGGAAATTGAGTATTGTTGGGATTTCCGTACGAGAGGTTGGGATGAGATCGGTTGTTAGGATTGTAGGCTTGATAGCCTCCTTGATGACCATAAGAATTTCCACCTTGTTGATTCCCTTGAAATCCTCCTTGGTGGTTTCCTTGGAATCCTCCTTGATTTCCTTGAAATCCTTGCTTGTTGTAATTGCCATATGGCCCTTGATTGACATAGCTCACGTCTTCACGGCCATAAAACTCCACATTCCCTTGAGATTGAACACTTTGAATGTGGGCTTTCCTTTCATCTTCATACTTCTTCTTCATATTAGCAAGCTCCAATACTAGAGCCTCATACCTATCATCCTCAATCGAAGAAACCTTTTTAGAATGGGCCCTCTCCATTGGCCATTGATAGCTATTAGATGCCATCTCTTCAATGATTCTCAAAGCTTCCTTTGCATTTCGATTGAGAAGGCACCCACCGGAAGTAGCATCTACAATGCTTCTTGTATGCGGTGTTAACCCACTATAAAAGTTGGTCATTTGTTGACCCTCATTGAATCCATGTTGAGGGCATTTCCTTAGGAGCTCTCTATATCTTTCCCAAGCTTCAAACAAGGTATCGTCACCTTGTTGAGAGAAATGTGAGATGTCGGAAATAAGCCTTTGAGCTTAGGAGGGTGGAAAGTATTTGAAGAGGAAGGCCTTGCACAAATCATCCCAAGTGTGAATATTGGCCTTGTTCAATCCTTTGTACCAATCTTTGGCCCGGTCCCGTAGAGAAAACTCAAACATTCACATGCGAATAGCATCATTTGAGACTCCATTTAGCTTAATGGTGTCGCAAATATCAATAAACGTACTAAGATGGGTGTTCGGATCCTCCATAGGACTTCCACCAAATTGCTCGTCTTTAACCATTTGAATAAGACCGGATTTGAGCTCAAAATTATTGGCATTGATCGTCCCCCATTCTTCTCCTTGAAATTGTTCCATTGGAGATTGGAATATATGATTGAGAGGAGGTGGTTGAGCCTCATTTGCCCTCCTTTCTTGCTCATCCTTCCATGCTCTAAACTCCTCCATTTCTTTCAAAAGAGCCCCCATACCTATAAAATAAAAATAAAAGGAACAAACGCTTGAATTAGTAACTCAATAACCAAATCGACTATTGAAACTCAAACTAAGCATTCCCCGGCAACGGCGCCAAAAATTGATCACTCTCACTTTTGAGGGTGAGGGAGAGAGCAATGATAATCGATGTGTATAATCGAGTCGAATCCACAGGGAATGCAATGGCAAATGAGATTCAAGTAGTAATCCGATTATCTAACTACTATCCAAGCTACCGAATAACATGATTTTGGGTTTTTCCTTTCAATGATCAAATAAACTAAATAACAATGAAAAGTAAGTAACTAGATAACAACAACTAATAACAAGCGATTAAAAATCAATAGGAAAGAGTTTGGCTCCAAATATAATCCGATAATCACTAGAAGCCTAGGTTTAAAGATTTGCATGGATTAGCCATTTTAATCTAATTCATATGGGAGTTCTATATATAGTAAACATCAATTCTTCTCTGGAAGCAATCAATATTAGTGGATTAATCTATGACATCTATCTCCACTAGATCTCAAGATGCATAAATTAACTCCAAATAGCTCAATTAATTATCTAGAAGCTCCTACTAGCAAGAATTACTAATATGGTGTGATTTGATGCCAAGTGTTATGAATTAAAGCCTCCTAAACATTTAACCAAACACCTTGTATGCACTCAATGATGGTCAATCAATCATGCAATGTAAACAAGTCCCAAACCACAAGATATATGAATTAGAAGGTAAATCCAACAACAAAATCCAAAAAACCTAGTTTTCTAAATCATATCTTCAGATATTGGAACCAAAGGGAAATTTAGCTAGACATAATTGAAGAAATTAAACCATGAACAATAGATGAAATCGTAAGGAAAAGAAAGAGAATTGAATAAAGAAGAAGAATCTATGCTTGAATTTAAATTCCAACAAGTGTAGCTCAAACAATCATGAAAATACTAAAGAGGAAAGTATAAAATCTAATTAGGGTTCTTGGGGTGTTAAAGTATGAAAAGATCCATCCAAAAAGGGAAGAATTTAAGGTTAAATATGTAAAAAATCAAGTTTGGGTCGAGTTGGGTTGAATCGGGACGAACCAGGGAGAGTTCGGACGAGTTTGGGCGAGCCGAACTCGCCTCTTAGTTGCATTTTCGCGTGACCGGCGGCCCATGGGAGGAGCACCGGCAGTCCAGTGGATCGCTGGGCTGGACCGCCAGATTCTCTATGGTAATCGGTGGTCTGAGGCCGGCTGACCGGCGGTCTGGTGGCCCGCCGGTTTGCTGCCCCTCCGTCGTCTCTTGCGCAATATTTTTTGTTTTCGCTCGTTCTCTCTCGTCCGAACTCCGATTCTCGATCCGCTTTTTGCTATGGACTCCTAACGAACCCCTATTTGACATGGAATGATCAAATTGGCCAAATGAGTTCTCCATTATTCCTATAAAAAGTATAAAGAGACTCGAGAGAACAAGGAAAACATAAATAAAATCAAACTAGTGAAACCCTAACTTTATAACTTGAAATTCCACATTTAAAAACACAAGTTTCACTCTAATTGAGCTCGATTCTCCCTTGTTTCCGGCCTCCGATCCTTAGCTACTTGAATGCTCCTTTAAATTCTCACAAAAATAGATCAAAAACCGAAAGAAAATGAGAAAAGTGAAAAGTATGCTACAAGTTAAGAAACCCTAGCATTTCTAACATTTAAGCACATAAATCGAGACTCAAACACATGCAAAATACACTTAACATGCACATAAAATACGTGTTAATCACTAACACGGGTGTAGATACTAAAGTTTTCTTCAATGCCTCAAAAGCCTTCAAACAATCTTCATCAAAGTTGAATTTAACTTCCTTTTCCAAGAGAGAGCAAAGAGGTTTGGTAATTTTCGAGAAATCCTTGATGAACCGTCGATAAAATCCGGCATGGCCTAGAAAACTCCGAACGGATTTCACACTTGTAGGAGGTGGTAACTTCTCAATAGCAACAATTTTTGCTCGATCAACTTCCAACCCTTCTCTTGAAACTTTGTGGCCCAATACGACTCCCTCTCTTACCATAAAGTGGCACTTTTCCCAATTACGAACTAAGGAAGTTTCTTGGCATCTTTGCAAAACCTTGGTTAAGTTTTCCAAGCAATGATCAAAAGAAGTCCCAAATACGGAGAAATCATCCATAAATACCTTCATAATGTTTTCAATCAAACCATGGAAGATAGCCATCATGCATCTTTGGAATGTGGCAGGAGCATTGCATAATCCAAAAGGCATTCTCCGAAATGCAAACACACCGTAGGGACAAGTGAATGCAGTCTTATGTTGATCTTCCGGGGCGATCATCACTTGATTATATCCGGAGTAGCCATCCAAGAAGCAATAATACTCGTATCCGGCTAATCGATCAAGCATTTGATCAATAAAGGGCAGTGGGAAATGATCTTTCCTCGTAGTTGAGTTCAAGGCTCAATAGTCTATACAAACTCTCCAACACGTTGCTACTCTAGTAGTGATCAACTCATCCTTTTCATCCTTCACCACCGTAATCCCCCCTTTTTTAGGAACAACTTGAGTGGGGCTTACCCACTCGCTATTCGAAACAGCATAGATCATCACGGCATCTAACAATTTCAATACCTCCTTCCTCATGACTTCTTGCAACACGGGATTCAACCTCCTTTGAGGTTGAACCTTAGGACGGCAATTATCTTCCAAAAGAATCCGGTGCATACACATAGAGGGAGAAATCCCCTTTATATCATCAATAGACCAACCAATCACATCTTTGAACTCTCTAAGGACCCTCAACAACTTGTCCAATTCGGACTCTGACAAGTGTTGTGACACAATTACGGGAAAAGAGTCTTTATCACCAAGAAATGCATACCTTAGATGTTTGGGAAGAGGTTTCAACTCTTGAGAAGTGTTTGAAGAAGACTTATCTTTTGTTGAACTCCCACTCTCTCCCGGTTGATTGATATCAAGGTAGTGGACTTCATCCTTTGGTGAGCCTTGATTTGCATCTAAAAAAGCAATAAACACCAATAATTCATCACATGCTTCATCCAAGTCCGAATAGGAGTATAGAGAGTTGGAGATGGTTTCCTCCGTAAGATCATTTGCCATAGATGTAGGCAAAGTGGTGATTGAATTGCATTCCTCATAGGTTGGATCATCTCTTCGCTTCATAGCATCAAAGATTGAAAGAGTGAGGGTCTCTTCATTCACTCTAAAAGTGAGATTCCCATCTTGCACATCAATAAGAGCTCTTCCGGTTGCTAGAAAAGGACGCCCAAGAATGAGGGGCATATCCTTGTCCTCCGGCATATCCAAAATCACAAAGTCCGCGGGGAAGATAAACTCTTCAACTTTCACTAACACATCTTCAACCACTCCTTGAGCATAAGATATGGAACGATCGGCCATTTGGAGACAAATAGATGTAGGTTTTTTTTTTTTTTTTTTATTGGGAAATAGATGTAGGTTTGATTTCTCCAATATCCAATCTCCTAAAAATAGACAAGGGCATCAAATTGATACTAGCTCCAAGATCACATAAGACATTCCCAAACTTTTTCCCTCCAATCACACATGCTATTGTGAAGCTTCCAGGATCTTTCTTCTTCAAAGGCATTTTCCTTTGAATCACCGCACTAACCTCCTCCGTTAAGCTAATTGTTTCAAATGAACCAAACTTTCTCTTGTTAGCAACGGCATCCTTCAAGAACTTCACATAGCCGGGCATATCTCGAAGTGCATCAAGCTAGGGAATGTTGATTTGTACCTTGTTGAATATGTCCAAGAATCATTTCATCTTCTCATCAATCTTAAGCTTGGCTAGACGATGAGGGAATGGAGCCTTCGTGATCACATCCTTGGTTGGAAGAGGGGCTTCTATCAACTCTTCTTTTGGAGCTTCTTCTTGCACTTCTTTGCTTAAATTCTCCTTATTGATAATCTTCATAAGGTATGTCTTCAATAAGAACCTACTCTTTTCCACTTCTGGATGTAGCTTTATTCTCATAGGCTCTTCCACTCCTCAATGTGATAGCATTGCATTGGTTCTTTGGATTTACCTCCGTATTACTTGGAAACTTTCCCGGGGTGTGTTAAGTGGTGGCTTGGTTAGCCATTTGGCTAATTTGACCCTCCATCATCTTCGTTTGCTTTGTCAAGGAGGTGAGTGAATTCTCCAATGCATTAACCTTTTGCCCGGTTTGAGTGATGAAATTGCCTTGTTGAGAAGACATTTGAGCTTGATTTGCCAACATTTGTTGCATCATTTGCTCCATTGATGGAGAATTCTTCTTTGGATCTTCAATAACTCCTTGAGCCACGGAAAATTCAGGAGGTGGCAATTGAGCGTTGTTAGGATTTCCATAGGAAAGATTGGGATGAGGTCAATTGTTGGGATTGTATGATTGATAACCTCCTTGATAACCATAAGAATTGTCTCCTTGTGGCTTTCCTTGGAATCCTCCTTGTTGTCCTTGGAACCCTCCTTTATTGAAATTTCCATATTGCCTTTGATTCACATAGTTCAAATCTTCACTTCCATTAGGCTCCAAGTTCTTTTGATATTGATGAACACTTTGAACTTGAGCTTTCCTCTCTTCTTCATATTGCTTCTTTATATTAGCAACTTTCATCGCTAATGCCTCAAACTTATCATCATCAATAGAAGCAACCTTCCTAGAAGGGGCCCTCTCCATTGGCCATTGATAGCTATTGGCGGCCATTTCTTCAATAATCTTCAAGGCTTCTTTAGCATTCCGATTCACTAAACATCCTCCGGAGGTAGCATCCACAATGCTTCTTGTATGAGGTGTGAGACCACTATAAAAAGTGGTGATTTGTTGACCCTCCGTGAAGCCATGTTGAGGGCATTTCCTTAAAAGCTCTCTATACCTCTCCCATGCTTCAAACAAGGTCTCATCACCTTGTTGAGAGAAATGTGAAATATCGGAAATAAGCCTTTGAGCTTTGGATGGTGGAAAGTATTTAGAGAGGAAGGCCTTGCATAAATCATCCCATGTGTGAATGTTGGCTTTATTACCGTTCCTTGGCCTGGTCCCGTAGAGAAAACCTAAACATCCTCATGCGAATAGCATCATTTGAAACTCCATTAAGCTTGATAGTATCGCAAATATCAAGGAACATACTAAGATGGGCATTCGGATCCTCCATATGACTTCCACCAAATTGCTCACTCTTCACCATTTGGATGAGTCCGGATTTGAGCTCAAAATTATTGGCATTGATAGCCCCTCATTCTCCTCCTTGAAATTGTTCCGTTGGAGATTGGAACATATGGTTGAGAGGTGGTTGTTCATTCTCTTGAGCTCTTCTTTCTTGCTCATCCTTCCATGCTCTAAACTCTTCTATTTCCTTCATAAGAGCCTTCATTGCTTGATTGTTAGCCATTTCTTGATCTTCACTAGAGTTTCTTCTGCCTTCTTTCAAAATTCAAGATCAAAGGTTGAACAAGTCTTCCTTTGGACCTTGTGTGCATAAACCTACAAAACAAAAATTAAAAGAACAAATGCTTGAATTACTAACTTAATAACCAAATCAACTATTGAAACTCAAACTAAGCATTCCCCGGCAACGGCGCCAAAAATTGACCGCCCCTCACTTTCGGGGTTAGGGAGATGCAATGATAATCGATGTGTATAATCGAGTCGAATCCACAGGGAATGCAATGGCGAATGAGATTCAAGTAGTAATCTAGTTACCTAACTACTATCCAAGCTACCAACCAACATGTTTTTGTATTTTTGATTGATTAATGACAAATGAAAAGTAATTAACAAGTTTAGGACTTAACTAAATAAGTAACAAGTAGCAAATGATATAAAATCAATAGGACATGAAAGTGACTCCAATTATACTTCAATTAGGTCTAAGTGATAGGGATATGACACTCTAACTAGAATTAGCCATTTTAATCCAATTTCATGTGGGAAACCTCCTAAGTATGATTCACTCAATTCCTCATTGTAATGAAATCAAGTAGATTAATGAAAGGCCTAATTCCTACTAAGATATTAAGCAATTCATTAACTCCCAATAGATCATGAAGTTCCTTAACCCTACTATACTCTAGCATGTAAATCTCTTGATCCTAACATCTAATCTAAGCCTCCTAAGCATTAGATCAAACACTTGGTATGCAACTATGGTGATCAATCACAGTTACATAATAAAAACATAGCCCCAAGAGAAATGAACATGAAATTAGAAGGTAAATTCATAATTAAAGCTTAATCCCAACACTTATCCCTAATCTACATATAATTGGAATCACAAAAAAATCTAGCTAGACATGACTAAAGAAATTAAACCATAAAAAGTAAATGAAATCATGCTTAAAAGATAAAGAATTTAATAAGGAAGAAGAAAATGATCTTGAATCTTGAATCCACAAAGTGATGCTCTCCAAATCTTGAAAATACTAAAGTGGAAAGAGGGAAATGTTTCTAGGGTTCTAGGAATATTAAATGTGCAAAAGATATGTCTAAAAGGGAAGAATTTGGGGTTAAATACATTGAAAATCGTGTTTGGGTCAAATTTGGTCGAACCGGGACGAAACGGAGCTAACCGGGATGAATTCTCGCTCACTGGACCGCCGGTCTGGATCGCCGGTCTCTCTGTGGTAAACGGCGGCTTGGGTGCGGCAGACCGGCGGCCCAATGGACCACTGGTTTGGGTCGCCGGTTTGCCGCCCATCCGTCTTCTCTTGCGCAATGTTTTCGTTTTCGCTCGTTCTCTCTCGTCTGAACTCCGATTCTAGAACCGCTTTTTGCTACGAACTCCTCTTCGACATGGACTGATCAAAGTTCCCAAATGAGTTCTTCATCAACCTGAAAAAAGACACAAAGAGACTCGAGAGAATGAGGAAAATATAAACGAACTTGAACTAGTGAAACCATAACTCTATAAATTCAAATTCCACATTTTTAACCCTATCTTTCACCCTAATTAAGCTCGATTCTTCCTCATTTCTAGCCTTCGATCCTTAGCCACATGAATACTCTTTCCAATTTTTATAAAAATGGATCAAAACCGAAAGAAAACGAGAAAAGTAAAAAGTATGCTACAAGTTAAGAAACCCTAGCATTTCTAACATTTAAGCACATAAATTGAGACTCAAACACATTATAACACACTTAACATGCACATAAAATATGTGTTAATCAGACACGCCGGAGAAGATGAACCAATTGCGAAATCACGAAATCGCCGAAGGTAAGAAATTGACATATTCTTACGAAATTATTTGATAAGAATTTTAACAAATAAAGGAAATCTTTAGATCTGGGTTATTTCAAAAGATCGATGGTGAGCAGAAGATGAGATGGGAGACGGTGAATGATGTCACTATATTTTTTTTTATTTTAGGGTTCCGTTTTTATGGGTGCCTTTTTATTGTTGCGATTTTGTGTTTTCTTGCTATTTTTAGTTTTGAAATTGATGGATTGGGGAATAGGCTAAATTTGGATGTTTATATGAAATGCTTGTGTTTTTGGTAAAAATTTATGATATGAAACGTTCGGTAAGAAATTGTTTGTTCTTAGATGCTTTGGTAAAAAATTGATGTTTATTGTTGTTCTTCATCTGTTTTGTTGTAATAATTGCAATTTTGTGATAAGAAAATGCAAAAAATATGAATTTGGTGTGTTCAAAAATTGGACTTTAGGGTTTACTGCTTATGTTTGATAGTCATTGGTAAGAATCTGATAATTTCTTACCTTGTTTTGGTAATAAAAGACTATGTCTTTTGGGTTTAATATTGATGATTAATGTTGCTCTTGACCTGTTTTGTTGTGATAATTTCAATTTCGTGGTAAGAAAATGCAAAAAACAGAAATTTGGTGCGTTAAAAGGCTGGGTTTTAGGGTTTATTGCTTATGTTTTATAATAATCATTAGTAAGAATCTGACAATTTCTTACCAAATTTGTTGCTTTTTTTGATAGATTCTTATGTTCAGTTTGATAAGAATTTGACAATTTCTTACCAACTCTGCAGTTTTTGTACTAATCGATGTCCTACAAAGCTTTTTGATTTTAGAATGTGGAAATTTTGCAAAGCTTTTTGCTGGAATTTATTGTAGGAAGTGTTTGGCCGACGACAACTATGAGACGGGAAAGACGAGAAGAGGCCTTGAATATTAGATTGATTATCGGCCCACATTCTTTCTTCTTTTTTTTCCTTTTTTTTTTCCTTTTTCATTCAGTTGTTATTTCCCTTTGGGGGGAGGGGGATTGTTGTTTTGTTTTGCCTTTTCTTTGGTTTTGGCCTGCGAAGTAATAAATGATTGATACCCACATGTAGAAAACAATACATTTTCCTACATTTTTTTATTGTACTTGGTAAGAAATTACTCATTTACTATCTTTTTATTGAAATTTTTACCAAGTTACGGCCACACATACAAATTGCTTACTAAACAGAACATAAGAAATTGTGAAATTATTACACAAATTGCAGACTTGGTAAAAAATTTATAGTTTCTTACCAAGTTCAACGGATTCAAAGATAATTTGTAAGAAATTGTTAAATTCTTACCAACCGAGTTATAGAATTTGTAACTCCTTACAGTAAAAAAAGGAAAAAAGGAAAAAAAAAAAATAGAGAGAGAATGATGAAAATAGTGAGAGGAGAGAGAGGGTTGAGTTTCACGGAAATAGAGAGAAGAGGGAGAATGTGTAGGAGAGAGAAAAATGATCTAGACATGTGCATGTGAGGAGAGAAAAAATAGGGAAAGGGAGGAAAAAGTAAGGGTATTTTAGGGAGGAATTCAAATTGTTGTGCAAAATTTGTGTTTTTTTAAATTTTGGTCAACATTTGATTTTCCTTAAGGTTTTTGGGCATTTTATTTTTTGTCTCTACTTCAAATCATACTTTATGTTTGTATTTAACTATTTTTTTCTTTTTTTTGTTTTATGGAAATAATTTAGTCATATGTTTTGTGTATACGCATTATGGTTATGCAAATACAAGCTCAATACCATATATTATAAATAATATGAT
This sequence comes from Mentha longifolia, assembly GCA_001642375.2. Taxonomy (NCBI): domain Eukaryota; kingdom Viridiplantae; phylum Streptophyta; class Magnoliopsida; order Lamiales; family Lamiaceae; genus Mentha; species Mentha longifolia. The sequence continues at coordinate 36,115,950 of CM038110.1, forward strand.
GTGGAACTCACACGGAAGATCATATTATCAATTTAAAAATAAAAATAAAAAGTTCAATAGTGACTAAGTAATTTAATGGACGAATTACTTGATAGGTTGTAGTATAAGGCTTGATATTAATTTATCTTGGCTATTAGCTTATACTAATATATTTAGTATAAATTGAACAGGATAACGGTGAGATAAATCATTTTATACTGACTTTATAAAGAATTGTAGATCTCATACGATTATTATTTCTTAATTCTAGTTTTATAATATTTAATTATATAATAATGTAATAATTATTATTACTTTGATTTATCAATGGATGAGAGTTAAAATTTAACTCAATAAACTCGATATCTTGGATAATGATATTATATTTATGATAATTAATATTATAGCTTGAAATCGTGTCTTGGTGTGCCGGGTTGATGATGTCCCTTGAGGCGATCTTAAATTTATTATATTAAACTCTGCTAGTGGATTAATTTTTGATATAATAAAAAAGTTGATATCAGTATGATCATAGTATTTACACAATAATTCATTTTGGAACTATTGATAATTTAGTTCTTATTCTTCATAGCTGTTATAAAGATTAATTTACTATTGATATCAGTATGTTAAACCAATTAAAAGTCATTAAAGGGAAAGAAAAAAGATCAAAGAAAAAAGAAAAAAAAAAAAACCAATGTCGGCCCTCAAAATTCCCCAACACTCCTCTATATAACTCAAACAACTACACACTCGTTATTCACTAAACTGAAAAGGAAAATGTCTACCGATAGAAAGCAAAAAAATTTAATCTTGAACGAAAGTGAGCCCGAAGACGATTCCGAGCCCGAAAGCGATTCTGAGACCGAAACAGAACTCGGGCTGAGTTTGGAGAAACTGAATCTCGGCCCGAAGAAGAAGCTCCTAATCCTCTGCCTCGGCGGCCTACTGGTTCATAGGGTGCACATTAGGGATAAGGCCACTGTTCGCGGCCTGCGCCCTGACGTCGTTTATGGCAAATTTTTGGGTGATTATTTTATGTTATTTTTTTTTTTAAAATTATTTTTGTGCAATTCCTTAATTTTGTTTGATTTTTAATTTTGTTTGTGATAGTTTTTAACAGGCCGTTCTGCACGGATTTTCTGAAATTCTGCTTTGAACGTTTTGAAGTTGCGCTTTGGTCTTCTGCAAGAGAGTGAGGAAGCATAATTTATTTTTATTTTTTTCTTCTTCATTCATATTTATTTTATAAGTTTTTATATTACTATTATTATTTTTTGTTTATCAGGCATAACATCGAATGTGTTTTGACCAATATATGTGGTGGGAGTGAGAACAGAAACAAGCTGTTATTTGTATGGGTAATTTACACAACTAATTTCATTTTAATACATTTTTTAGTTTAAAAAAAAAAAAGTAGAAAAAAGAAAACATAGTGATTTATTAAAATAAAAATGATAATTTTGGGCAGGGGCAAGAAGAGTGCACTGACTCAGGAACTTACTGCCTCCACAAGAGTGAGAAACCCCTATTTCTGAAAGAGTTGAAAGATGTGTGGAAAAGTAGATATGGCAAAGGAAAATACTCTGCTTCTAATACTTTGTTGATTGATGATGAACCCCACGTCGCCCTTCTCAATCCGGTACTACTACTACTTATTATATTACTCCCTCCGGCATAATAAAAGTGGGTTCAAGTAGAGGGGGACGGAGGGAGTATTATTATTATTATTATTAAAATCTCTTGAAAAAATATAGTAGTAATAATTTAATCTAAAAAGTATTTTATTGAATTTAACATTAATATATATTACTGTATGTGCAGCCCAACACAGCAATATTCCCACAGCCTTGCAAGAAGCACGACAGCAACGATACATTTTTAGGCAAGAGATGTAGGGATTTTTTTTTTTTTTAAAATTAAGAAAATACTAACAATTTATTTATGAGTGACTTAATTCAGGTCCTAACGGCGAGTTACGGAAATATCTGGAGGGCGTGGCTGATGCGGACGACGTTACCTCGTACGCTATGAAGCACCAATACGTCTGGGGGTAGGCGTACTCGTAAAAAAACGTATTTAATACAAATACAAAAAAAATACGCCCCAAATACGTATTTAATACATATTTTTAAATGTTTATTTATTTATTTATTAAAAAATACGTATTAAATACGTTTGAGATATTCTAAAATACATTTCTGGCTGTTTTATTTTTTAGGATTTTATAAAGTTTTTTATTTTTTATTTTGAAAACACCCGACCAAGTCTACCGAACAAAAAACCCATTCTCTCCTCATCCCGCAGCCACTCCCCCGTCGCCTCGCCCCACGTTGCGCCGCCGCGGTCGCACCGCTGCCATCGCCCCGACCCACAAAGCTTCCGCTGCCGTCGCGCCCCCTCCTCTGTCTCCCCTCTGCTTCGTCTTGCTATATAGCCTCTCTGTCAGGCTGCTTCTTCTTGTTGTTGTTCTTCTTCTTCTAATTTGAAATCGGCTATTGGAAAATACGCTAGGATATAAGACCTATGAAGTTATAAATTTATAAATTATTTATGTAATAACCTATTGCTCAAATTCAGAAATACTACTATGGTTTATCAATAATGGGCCTATTGCTTATGGGCTATTTTTTTTAATTATTCTAAGACTATTTATATTTCTAAGTCTTATTTTGATTTCTACATGTGGCTATGATTTTTATAATATTAATAATAATATATATATATATATATATTATTAAAAAATATAAATGTATTTTTGACGTATTCGTATTTACATTTTTGGAAAATTAACGTATTTTTGTATCATATCGTATTCGTATTCGTATTTCGTTCCCATCCCCGTGCTTCTTAGCTCGTACGTGAAAGACAAGACGTTTGGGCAGCGTCAGATAACGGCGTCGCATCCGAATTGGGACTTCTACTCCAAGGTTGTTCGCCGCAACGCTGTTGAAGATGATGATGCTCAATCTTCTACTATATGAAATTATGTGTTTTTATTTTCATCAGATGCCTATTATAATAATAATTCTATAAATGAAAATTTTGGTTTTTCATTTTAGATAAATTTGTGCTTTTGCGTGGACTTTCTAATCATCTGGGCCTATAAATATGTGATTATATTTCTGGCCTTCTTTCGAAAGCTTAACATATACATATATGGGTGAACTTTATATATACCCAAAAAGGATAAGTATATAAGTTTTATACCCAACATTTTAATTATATAAGTTTCATACTCAAAATGCAGTAAAAGGACAATAATACCCCTTTTTTGTATAAAGCACTATTTCCAAGTATTTGTTAAACTTATGTTTAATTCTTCATGTAAATAATAACAGGCCCATCACACTTCCGTAAATAAATTAATGCATACCAACTTTATACCTAAACTGCTGCGGGATCTCCTTCGACAGAGGTTTTAAAGACTGTGTCCAACCACCAGGAGCACCTTATGGTTCTCCGTCGAATTCCTTCCTCAGCTTCCAATCCGCCTCGCCTTCGTCTAACTTATCAATCCGAGCAGCGCTCTAGGAAACGTGATAAGGGCTCAGAACACTGAGCAAGAGACTCACTGCGGGCTAAATTTGTTGGTAAACAAAAATTGAAAATACGAAGGTAATGAGCAAAAGCCCGTATTTTTATTGGGAAATTATAAAATATTTATTACATAAGTTTATCTCTTTTTGGGAGGAGACAAACTCTTTTAGCTACCTATGGTAGCGGAATGGAAAACACTCATACACTTAAAAACTTGAAACTATTACAAAGCTAATGTTGAAGAAAGCTAAGAAAATGATCGATGATCTTTGCTTCCTTCGTTCGTCTTTATTTATTGAGGGCTGAAGACATCCCTCTTCCTTGAATTATTGCATCGGATGCCTTTTTTCCACCGACGCCAGCTTGCTTCCCATGTGAACCATGGGTCCTCCTTTCTCAATTATCACCTAAAGTAGCAATAATCGAAGGGAGAATGTGGAGATTTGGGGTCCTCCACTTTGAATTCCACCAAAGAAAGATGGTCAAATGTCTCTTTCTTGATCACAGTTACTCAAGACTATCTTTCTTCACGGTTTAATATGCATTTTGAACCGTGTATACTTTAAGACTTTTCCCACCTCACGGTTTGAATAATTTTTAACCGTGAATATTTTAGTGAGAATAACTTTTCCTCCACTCACCCTTGTCGTTTTATTTTTTGGTGAGATTCCTCCTTGGTAGAGTCACATGACTCTATCCTCTTGTGTCAGCCACTAGTTTTTTCTTGGCGGGGCCTTGGGCATCTTTCCTTTAGTTGGTGCCCTTGGTTCTTTCTTGTCCTCGGCCCGAGACCTTCCTGCTCTTGGCATGAATCCTCGCCCGAACTCTAGCTCTTTTTTATTTGGGCAAGCTGGACAAATATTGTTGATCCAGTTCCCATATGAGCCCTGTTGCAATACTTGCAATGGGTTTCTTTACTCGTCGCAAGCTTGTTCTCCCATAGCAAATTCCTCTTTCTTTCGAAAGCTTCCTCTGCAAATCTTGTTGTTTTTCCTGTCATCATATTTAACAGGAAAGATCCATTCACAGAATTCTGAAAGAATTTGAATGAATACTTGACTTTGTCCATCTTGATGAGACAGACCCATAAACCCCAAGCCCTGCGGGTTAAGATTTCATCTTCAGAAATTGTGGAGACAAGTGGTACTTCTCCACTTGGAACCTTGATGTTGCATTGGCTCCTTTCATCGGTTCGCCTAAGCCTTATGTAATGGAAGGCTTCATGGTTCCCCTTTCCAACTGGTCTGGTGCTGCACTAATGAAGTACAATTCCAGAACATCTCCTCGGCTAAGCTGTTCATTGTTAGCCCATGAGTCGTATACAGCCTCCTGAATCCACTTGGGTAGATTCTTGATTTATGTAAACGATGGAGAAACAGTATAAACCGAGGAAAGTGCCCCAAATTCATACCATTCCTTAACCTCTTGTGGATGAACTCCTGGCATCATCCATACTCGAGGGTATTTTCCCGAGACATCAACCAATGTTTTGTTTGGATTGATACCACGCCTTGTCAGTAACTTCTCTCAGCTTGCCTGATAAGCCTGCCAATAAGAAGAAACTTGTAAAACATTGTCAGTATTAATCCTAGAAGTGCCTTTCATCGGCCTAAGATTAATCTCTCCCTCCTTAACCCCGGAGGTGCCGGGTTGAAATGATGCCTCAGGATTTGATTCCTGAGTATCATCTTTTCATTAGGACAATAGTATTGATACCACCAACTTAGGACTCGTGCTAGAGGTATTTGAATCCTCTGCTACCGTTATAGGGGTCGGCCACCGAATCGCTTCTTTTTCTGGGGTAACCGAAGTCACTCTAGAAGCCCGAAGGAGTGGCTCTTGAATTGCATTCCAACACTTTGTGTGTGCTAGCCTACAGTCTTGTATTCTGTTGGAGACTTTTGTCTTATCAACAGATTGTATTTTTCCAGCTTGATCAGCTTTCAAAACACACTCGTTCCATTCCTTGAGAAGCATCTCAAGATCTTCCCTGAGATGTCTCATGGCATTTGTGATGGAGGTCACCTCAGTTGGCTCCATCTCTTGTTAAGAAATCTGCAAGAACATTTTCATGAGATTTCACAATGACAATATCAAAAATAAAATATTGACATTCAGCTTGCCATCTAAGTAATCTAGCCTTTTCAGGTTTCGATTCAATCTTGTTTTTTAAGAAAGCTTTAACTTGTGTGTTATCAACTTTCAAAACAAATTTCTTTGCTAAAAGAAAGAGAGGCCATTTTTTGAACGCCTTTCGAACTGCAAAGAATTCTTTCTCGTTAATGTGCCATCGAATGGCCTCATTTTCTTGGAACAAACCACTACAGTATCTGCATGGTTCTTCTCCATTGGGAGCGATCTTTGTTAGCACTGCCGCCCAACAATGATCACTTGCATCCGTGTACAAGACAAGATCGTCTTCGTCTTGTGGTATAGAGAGTTTTAGAAGGTTCTCACAAACTTCCTTTAAATCTCTCATTCCTTTTCGAGGTTCATAAACTTCTTACTACTTTCATCCATGCGAATCTGGTAAAATCCTGACTTGCAATCAAACTTGGAAAAAACCTTAGCATTTCTGATGCAGTTAATAAGGTGTTCTCTACTTGGAATGAAATAACCATCAAACTCTAAAACGTCATTAATCCCTTTATAATTAATAACGAGTCTGGGTTTATTTCTCTTAATCTCACCATGATTTCTTACCAAGAAGCCTAGGCTACTATATGGCGAGTTACGTGGTTCGATTAACTTCATATCAAGGTGTTCCTTGATAATCTCCTTCATGTCCTGTTGATCTCTGAGATTCATCAGGATTGGTCTGAATCTAACAAACTCATTTACCTTGTCTGACTTTGCCTTTAAGGTAGCTCTGAGTTGGTTTTTCTCCCACCATGCCAAAGGATTCTCATTGTAACACCTTACAATTTTCCTTTTGACATCTTCTAATGACACATGTGTATCATTTTCAATATCTTTAGAAATTAAAGATACCTTTAGGAGTTGAATTTCAGCTTCGTTATCTTCAAACTCGTTGTCAATCAGTTCTCCCCTAATCCTGTAGTTTAGTAAGGCTTAATTGAACCTTCTTCGATCTTACATTTTTGCGTTTCGAAGTTGTCCTTCATCACCACGCTTGCTGTGAAAGACTAATGGCATTTGTCTGTTGAATGCCCCTTTTAGCCTTTGAACAATGATTTTGTGATCACACTGGGTTGTGAACACTAATCTTTGTTTCTCATTATCCTGCATATATCTTTTGAACATCTGCAAGAAGTTGTTTCCTAACAGGATATCGGCTCCGGTATCATGAAAATAAATTGGTGGAGTTTTAACCTTATACCAAGGCGTCTGGCCTGCTCCTCCAATTAGTACTTCCACCATCTTGACTCCTTTTGTTAGAATCAAGATTTTCTTGGAAAAATCTCTTCCTGCAATCCGTGGTAGATCTTCTTCCACTTCTATTGGAAAGATCCCTCGTTTTGCCGTGTATATTCCTGCACCAGAATCAATATAAGCAGTAAAGTATTCTGCCTTATATTTCTCGTATAACACTCCAATAGGAATGTATATTGAGAATGGACTAGTCATTAGATCAATATTTTTCTTTCATTGATCGTGACTTCCATTCCATCTTCTCCTTGTCTCTATGGTTTGAATTTCTCAAGGAAATCCAAACCTAAGATGAGGATCCTCTCTTCCTACTCGCCCTTTTATTTCAACTGTATGTCCTCCAATTTCAATCATTCCTTTGTAATGATGGACTTCTGGTTGCTCGAGATAATACAAGACGTTGCAAGGGAAATTGGTTTCCCATCTTGTAGTATCGAATCTGACAGTTACTCCTCTCCATCCTTCCGGACATTTGATGGTAATAACCGTCTTCTTGTGACTCAGAGTAGGTAAAAAACTCCGAGACTCTTGACTCTGCTGAATGAGATTTCTTCCCATTGGTTGAGAAGTAATCCTATCTCCTTGGAATGACAATCTTCCTGATTGTATTCTAAGACTTTGATCATGGGTTATGACCATTCTGTCTTGAATTTGCATATCCACGTTTCTTAAACGTGGAAACTCAATTCTATCGGGACAAATTGCCGTTGTCACCTTCTTGAAAATATCTGGTATCTTAATGAACTGCTTTCCTAAGAACAACTCAGTATGATGTGAGTTGGAAAGTGCATATGGTACCTGATATGTGATGGAATAAGGTCTATTTCCGTCTTCCACCAGCTCTTTTCTCTTGAAGTCTTGATAAAGTGTCAGGGCTCTGCTGAAGTTGGTGTCATTAAGATTGTAAGCAATCTTGGGATATATAATCCCTACCACCTATCCAGAACATAAGTTTCCCGCAATGGTTCCCATTACGGAATCCTTGAGATTTCTGACTCATTTGTCACAAATTGCGATGTTAATTGGAGAATCAACACCTGCGAAAAGGGCGGATTTGAGTACTAATTGAATTGCTCCAATATGTATCCAACTCATCTTCTCCGCAATCTCCGGCTTCATCTTTTCAAGATCCTCCCGGATATCGCTTGCTGGAATCAATTGCATCTCAACTTGATTTCCTGTTAGCTCGATTGGGAGCGACATCTCTCATCTCGTAATACCATAGACAATATGATGCTTCCGAGTCTTGAGACTGAAGTTCCTCAGGGCATAATCGATATTCCCTGCTGTAAAGCCTTGATACTTCTGTATATTAAGGCTTTTCTTCATGATCTTGTCGATCTGGCTTTGTGAAATCATTGTCCGGCTTGAATAGCCCGTTCGATTTTCACTTTCCTGATGATGAACCTCCGGTTCAGTCTGAATCGGTTATCTCCTTCACTACTAAGGATTTCTTCCTATTCATAAATACTCTCATCTGAGGCAATATCCTCAAATTGGTAGACTTGTACGAGATCTTGGAAGTAGATCGTGTCTTCGATGTCTGGGGTTGACTCGAACCTTCTCATCATCTTGTTTTCTGGGCAATTTGTAGAGATATGCCCAGCTACACCGCACGTCCAGCAGTTGCAGTCTTTGAAACTTTCATTAGCTCTGGTGTGAGCTTTTCGAAAAGTTTTCCTTGCTGGTGTTCTCTCCTGAGGTCTGCTTGAGCTTGCACCTCTGGATTGAAACCTGTTTCTTGATGGACCGCTTCGCTGTCCATTTTTGTATGATCTAGCCTTTTGTCTAGACCACATCGTTCTTGGTTTCCAAGATCTTCTCTTTTTAGAATAGGGTTGATACCTATTCTTCCTGCTTTTCTTGTAACTAGCAGGATCCTCTCCAATGACCGTTGGGAGATCATTGTCTTCACAATTAAGAGGAGCCTCCTTGTTGATCCTTCTTAATTTCTTGATGTTCTTTTGTGTTGTGGCTTGTTGACACCACTCCGTCAGTTTGGTGTGCACAAAAGACATTCTTTTTCCCACTCCATCATATTCTCCGGGAACGTAGTCTCGGATAAACATTTCTCTCCATGGGCTAGGAAATTTTAGGAAGAAAATCTCCTTTGCAAAGCTATCATCAGTCTTGGATTGATGTTGGTAGACTGTGAAGAGCTGTAGAAACTTGTTGAGAGATTTTTTATCTAAGACTGCAAGTCTTAGATTAAGAAGGGCCTTTGCATACTTCTTTTTCTTCTCTCCGTCATAGGTTCCAAAATAACTAACTCCCAAGAAATGATTCTTTAGGATGTCCGTCATTTGTTTCACCTTCTCAGCGTGGGACTCAATTTTAAAGCACTCATTTTTTACTTCTGTGCTTATACTCTCTTCCCATGCGGTCCTTGCTGCTCCTGCAAGACTCATTTCGAGGAATCTAACATATCTCTCGTCACTCATGTCAAGAGTTGACCCTGCAACTCTCATTGCTGTTCCCCAATCATCGATGAATTTCTCTCGATCTTTGAAGTTAACTTCATCGATGTTGAGAGTGACTCCATATGGATGGATGGGCTCCAATGTTGTTTTCTCCGAAGGATTATCATGTTTCCATTTCATCCTTCGTTTGAAGTTAATTTTGAACTGATCGTCTGCAATACCACCAGTTCTTCGATGATAGGCGGAACCAGCCTCAAAATCGTAATGACTCTGGGGTGGTTGTGTAGCACCTCCTGATATATCTCCTTCGGTCTTGGCCATCTTGAGATCCACCACCTTCATGTTAGCAAAAGATTCTGCTAACTCTTGTAGATCTTCTAGTCCGATCCTCTCGAGGTTATTCATCTTTTTTACCTCGGACCGTACCAGTAATTAGATCCAATCTAGGGTCGCGTTTCTCACCCTCCTTAACTGGTAGCGGGTATCTTTTTGGTTTGTCCCAAAAGAAACCCCTCTTGGCTCGACTGGAACTTGGGTGTGTCTCCAGTTTTTCTACTCATCTTTGAATATCCTTTAGAATGTCAAGAATGACATCCTATTTGCTGGATATTTCGTCCACCTTTTGAGGTACTCCATATAGGCTGTTGCCATAATTTTGCACCGTCTTCTGGATTTCCCGTAAGTCCATAGAGATTTTAGCCGGATCTGGTATGATCTCTATGAAATTTGGGCCAACATTCTGTCCTGAGAGGGCCATCAGATATGATCCTGATGGGCCGTTCTCATCAGATGTCTTAGTTTCCCCTCAACATAGGCGTTTATCATGAGGCGATCTAAGTAGAACTTGATAGTCCACTCGCAGGCACGGATCTCTCTTGGGTGCCTGTTTTCTCGAATCGCTGCTTCGAGGCGTTTTTGTCTTACTCGTAGTAGAGCAAGTTCACTTGTTTTGTTCCCATCCAGAATTTGGAGATATAAACTGTAACACTCGCAACTCAGACAATAGTCTGGTTCCATTTTAACTTGAAGTCTCCTACGTTAGGTAATAAACATTATATAATAAATAAATATAATTCCCAAATAAACATAGGGCTTTGATACCATTTTTGAAGCGCGGGATCATATCGCCAAAACATGGGATTTTAATCCTCTTTTTAAACAATAGAATAACAAATATAGCTTGAAAATTAAAGAATTACTTGTCAATAGCAATTCTTGGTGTGCTCTTAGCAATTCATTAAGGATATGTTTGTCTTTTCATTGAGTTTTGGGTATAAAACTTATAGTTTTAAAATGTAGGGTATAAAACTACTATACTATTTTGTTTTGGGTATATATAACCATTCACACTACATATGTAGGTCCCGATAAATAGATATTGGTGTATGGGGGGGGGGAATACACCAATTCGCCAACAGTTTTGACTTTAAAAACAAAGTCGATCTTACTGAGTTGTCAGCTCAGCTTATCAGTGCAGCTCGGTTTATCCAGCTCAGTCAGTAAACTGGTGAGCTTGCTAAACCGAACTGTGTGCGGAAGTTTGGTAGACAGGTTGGCTACCTCTTAGAAAATTCTTTCTTTGGTCTGGATCTTTATGCAGGTTGATTATATCAATGAAGTGCAATGTAATGAAGGTTAGTTGAACATTGTAAGGTCGACTGTAAATAAAAGATAGAGAGAGAGAGATCGAGACAGTCGATTTAGCGTGGTTCGGGAAACGTCCCTACATCCACGTCAGATACCGTCGTATCTGAATTCCTTACTTCTCTCTTATTTATACTGGCTGAGTACCAGCCTCAACCTTCGTCAATCTTTAGACTTAGGCCGAGCACGAGTTATGGGTCGTGACCCTTACAACCTTTCATACAAACATACATACAACCTTGCAGCTAAACTAACAGATTCTTCTTTACTTGAACGAATGTGTAGTAAGCTTGTGAAGAGTGTTCTGTGAGGTTCCAGACTCAGAAATCTTGAAGGTCTCAACACTTGGGAAATGGCTTGGATTCGAGTGTTGAGTTTGGCTTTGAAGCGTAAAGATTTCTGGATAGATTTAGCTTTGAAGCTCTGGTTTCCTCTCTCTATTTTTCTCTCTTCCCTGTCTATTTTCCCTTCTTTTTCCACCTCTCGATTCTGGGATGGCTTGAAGTATTTATATGACTCCAATTTGAATTAGAGCCGTTGGAGTTGCAGAGGTGTCAGAACCGTACTGCTGACTGGACTTCTAGCCGTTGAGGTTTTCTATACAGCTTGAACCATCAAGGTTGGCAAGGCACAGCTTAGGTCAGACTGGGAAGGTCGACCTTTTGTACCTCAAGCTGTCTTTGTTTTCTGTGGTCTTCAAGCTTGATCTTTGTATTAGAATCTTCATCTTGAGAAGCTGTTGACTAATAGCAGCTTGACTAAGCATATTGGCTTCAGCAGGTTCCTCAGAAGGTTGGCCTAAGCAGGTTCCTCAACATGCAGGTTCCACAACATGCAGGTTGCACTCAGGAGGTTGGCCTAAGCAGGTTCCTCAGCATGCAGGTTCCACAACATGCAGGTTGCACTCAGGAGGTTGGCCTAAGCAGGTTCCTCAGCATGCAGGTTCCACAACATGCAGGTTGCACAACATGCAGGTTGCACAACATGCAGGTTGCACTCAGGAGGTTGGCCTAAGCAGGTTCCTCAGCATGCAGGTTGCTCAGCATGCAGGTTCCTCAGCATGCAGGTTGGCCTCAGCATGCAGGTTCGCCAATATGCAGGTTGCTCAGCATACAGGTTCCTCAGCATGCAGGTTGGCATCCGCAGGTTGGCCTATGCAGGTTGGACTATGCAGGTTACACGAGCAGGTTGACAGATTGATCTAACTAGGTACAAGGTTGCACTACCAACCTTGATCTTTACATGGAGATCAGTCTGTTCCTATCAAACCTATAACTAAGTCCTATAACTAAGTGTGGTTTCTAATAACATCATCAAAACTAAACTAAACAGGGTTCCCAATAATTTCCCCCTTTTTGATGATGTCGAAACCAACACTTTACAAATAGTTCCTAAAGATAAGAATATAAGATCAATGAACTAAAAGTTCAGCAAGATGAACTTGCTTTCTGTGCTTTATGCTCTTCCTGCATCTTGATACCACTAGTGCATCTATCCTGCATCTTTCCCCCTTTTTCTACATCTTTCCATGCTCGTTCTACATCTTTCCCCCTTTTCGACATTATCAATAAGGGTCTGTGCTTTCTGGCGAAAAGAAGAGTTCTTTTCCTTGAGCTTGACTTGTTTGGAAAGATCATTGCATTCTCTGTTTCCCCCTTAAAGGTTGGCCAGTAATTTTGACTATCAACGCAGTTTGTGTCCTCAAGCTGCGTGTCGCCGAACTGCTTCTATTGAGCTGCAGTTTCCAAGCCAGTCTTCTCTTGGCTGACCTGCTCTAGCGAACTGCTTTTGTTGGCATGCAATTTCCAAGTCACTCTGCTTTTGCTGACCTGTGCTAGCAAACTGCTTTGTCAGCATGCAGTTTCCAAGTCAGTCTGCTCTTGGCTTGAAGTATGATCATTCCCCCTTAATTGTTGATCTGGTGTTTTACGGATATATCGGATGGGCTGGCAAGTCAGTGATCATTCCCCTTAAGATGTGGCAAGGTTGATCAGCTTGACTAGGAGGCTAGTTTGGTTGCGAGATCAGCTTGATTGAGAGGTTAGCTTGATTATGAGATCAGCTTGATTGACTGAGTAGACTGATCAGGTCAACTCTAGAAATAAGCTTAGCTGATCTGTTGCTCTCGATCTGCATCTTGAGACAGCCTTTCCATTATCTTGTTCACCACGATCATCGATTCGATGCACCATCCTTTGGGTTCCCAACAATGAGCTCCTCCGGAAGATCATGTTCTATCTTCCTTGAGTGATCTCTTCTTCATATTATTCAAGTTCAGACTTGGTCTTGGGATCCACAAATTTAGAATGAGCTTGAGGGATGAGGTATGGAGCTGATAGACTGATCTGTGAGTAGGGAGTTAATCTGTTATGATTGAGTTGGTGAGGCAGCTCGATGTCCTTGCATCAGTTCCCCCTTGATATGTGATCTGGTTTTGATCAGTTTGCTCTTTTGTACCACTTGTTCCTTGTAGCTTTCAAGGCCTCTGAAGCTTGCGACGCGAGCTTTGTCTTTTGCCCTTTGTTTCTTCAGCTCATCCAAAAACAACTTCTGCTTGCCTTCATCCGCGCAGTCTTCAGCAGTGTATCCAGCTTCTGCCATGACCCGGATGAGGTTGGATTCAGCCGAAGCTTTCTCTTGAGCAGACAGCTGCTTGGCAGTAGCAGGTTGGGCAGCTGCAGTTGGCATCACAGGTTGGGGAGGTTGAGCAACCTATGCCTTCTTAGCTCTTCCTGTAACCTGTGTCTTCTTACCTTACATTGTGATACCACTTATATTGTGATCTGCTTGTTGATCAATAGAGAGTTTCCTATACAGACACACAGACTTATTAAAATAACAACAGGTGTTACCTCCACAGTCATGTTTATCTTATTAAGGACTTTAATTTAGATTTCCCATTGTCGTGAGTGTAACACTAACAGCAACAGAAATTGGAAGTATTAAAGTAGGCTTAGCATTTTGTTGAGATCGGATGCTAAGTGGGAGGTCAAGCTCCCTTGAAGAGGTTGAGGAGCAGGTTGATAGCAATCTGTATGATAAGATGGCTCCTCAGCAGCTTGGATTCTCTGATACTTTTGACCTTGATGAGCAGCTTGGAAGAAATCTCGAAAGAGAGACTGCTCATATGAATCACACTGGTACCACCGATCTTAGTAGCCAGCTTGGGCGACTAGAGCTGGTGTTTCCAGCTTAACAATAAGCTTGTTTCAGTCGGCTTTGATCAGATCTGGTCTGTTTGACTTGTAGTGACCTGACCGACTCTGTGCTTGTTCTCGCGATAAAACTGCTTATACTTGAGCATTCGAGATTCCAACCTCTCATGCTTTCTTGTCATCATCGCGAGATCTTGCAGCAGTTCGTCCTTCCTAGTGAACTCTTTAGATAAGTTGGGAGGAACATCTTTGGCCAGATCAGCTCGAAATGCAGCATCTTTTTCTTCCTCTTGATACCATTTCTTTTTAGCTTTAATTCCTTTGTTAGAGCAAGCTGGAGCTGATCCATGAATACGAATGATCTCGTACTCATTCCCCATCAAAATGTCAAAAAGGTCTTCGGTTGTGAGCTTATTGAAGTCAGGTCGGTTGGGATGGAGGGCAACATACACATGCCAACTTGCTGGGAGGGCACGAATGACCTTGAGATTCAACTCTCGCTGAGTGAATTTGTCCTTTTTGATAGCAGCGATCTCGAGAGTGATCTTCATGAAGCGATCTCTCATCTGTTCCACAGTCTCTCCAGACAACATCTTGAATTCATTGAAATTGTTGCAGGCCATGGAGAGCTTGTTCTCTTGCGACTCTTCAGATCTTATGCTGAGAGACTTTAGAGTATCCCACATTTCTTTTGCAGTTTGCAGATTTCTGATCTTGGCAAGGTGAACTCCTTTGACTGTGCTTGAGATGAGCGCTTTCGCATAATTGTCCAGGCTGGCTTCTAATCTTTCCTCGGCAGTGTACTTACGAGGACTCTTGACCACTTGTTTGAACGTGGCCTCGCCTGGAGATTCTCCTTCAATCTGAACCTTTTCTCCGTAGATAAGAGAGGATCCATTTTCGATGATATCCCACATGCGAATGTGACGAGCTTGCAGGCACATGCGAATCCTGAAGCTCCAATCTTCATATCCCTGTATAGAAAAATCTTCGCAATTGCGAACAAGTGCAGTTTCCATGATGACAGGTTGATATGAAGGTTACAAAAAGAATTTTCCTAGATCAGTTCAATTTGACCAAAAGTTTTGAAAAGAACTTTTAGTAAACAGATACGATGGTCAAAAGAACCACCGCTCTGATACCACTTGTAGGTCCCGATAAATAGATATTGGTGTATGGGGGGGGGGGGAATACACCAATTCGCCAACAGTTTTGACTTTAAAAACAAAGTCGATCTTACTGAGTTGTCAGCTCAGCTTATCAGTGCAGCTCGGTTTATCCAGCTCAGTCAGTAAACTGGTGAGCTTGCTAAACCGAACTGTGTGCGGAAGTTTGGTAGACAGGTTGGCTACCTCTTAGAAAATTCTTTCTTTGGTCTGGATCTTTATGCAGGTTGATTATATCAATGAAGTGCAATGTAATGAAGGTTAGTTGAACATTGTAAGGTCGACTGTAAATAAAAGATAGAGAGAGAGAGATCGAGACAGTCGATTTAGCGTGGTTCGGGAAACGTCCCTACATCCACGTCAGATACCGTCGTATCTGAATTCCTTACTTCTCTCTTATTTATACTGGCTGAGTACCAGCCTCAACCTTCGTCAATCTTTAGACTTAGGCCGAGCACGAGTTATGGGTCGTGACCCTTACAACCTTTCATACAAACATACATACAACCTTGCAGCTAAACTAACAGATTCTTCTTTACTTGAACGAATGTGTAGTAAGCTTGTGAAGAGTGTTCTGTGAGGTTCCAGACTCAGAAATCTTGAAGGTCTCAACACTTGGGAAATGGCTTGGATTCGAGTGTTGAGTTTGGCTTTGAAGCGTAAAGATTTCTGGATAGATTTAGCTTTGAAGCTCTGGTTTCCTCTCTCTATTTTTCTCTCTTCCCTGTCTATTTTCCCTTCTTTTTCCACCTCTCGATTCTGGGATGGCTTGAAGTATTTATATGACTCCAATTTGAATTAGAGCCGTTGGAGTTGCAGAGGTGTCAGAACCGTACTGCTGACTGGACTTCTAGCCGTTGAGGTTTTCTATACAGCTTGAACCATCAAGGTTGGCAAGGCACAGCTTAGGTCAGACTGGGAAGGTCGACCTTTTGTACCTCAAGCTGTCTTTGTTTTCTGTGGTCTTCAAGCTTGATCTTTGTATTAGAATCTTCATCTTGAGAAGCTGTTGACTAATAGCAGCTTGACTAAGCATATTGGCTTCAGCAGGTTCCTCAGAAGGTTGGCCTAAGCAGGTTCCTCAACATGCAGGTTCCACAACATGCAGGTTGCACTCAGGAGGTTGGCCTAAGCAGGTTCCTCAGCATGCAGGTTCCACAACATGCAGGTTGCACTCAGGAGGTTGGCCTAAGCAGGTTCCTCAGCATGCAGGTTCCACAACATGCAGGTTGCACAACATGCAGGTTGCACAACATGCAGGTTGCACTCAGGAGGTTGGCCTAAGCAGGTTCCTCAGCATGCAGGTTGCTCAGCATGCAGGTTCCTCAGCATGCAGGTTGGCCTCAGCATGCAGGTTCGCCAATATGCAGGTTGCTCAGCATACAGGTTCCTCAGCATGCAGGTTGGCATCCGCAGGTTGGCCTATGCAGGTTGGACTATGCAGGTTACACGAGCAGGTTGACAGATTGATCTAACTAGGTACAAGGTTGCACTACCAACCTTGATCTTTACATGGAGATCAGTCTGTTCCTATCAAACCTATAACTAAGTCCTATAACTAAGTGTGGTTTCTAATAACATCATCAAAACTAAACTAAACAGGGTTCCCAATAACATATATTGTGGAGTTTTGAGTTTTTGTGATCATGGGCTACTGCCTACTAGCTAAAATGTATTCACATACAAATAAATTATTGACTTGAATATATGTACGATATATATATATATATATATATATATATATATATATATATATACTAGTGTGAGAAGTGCGAATTATGCTTAAAGCTATATAAAATTATGATTATGGTAATTTTGGCACTTCTCACACTATGATTTATTTGCATGCGAACCATTCTCTATATATATACTACCTCCATCTCATCATATTAGGCACACTATTCACTATATATTACATTCATCCCATCATATTAGGTACTATTCACTTTGTTGACTTTTTCGGCACGTATTTCCACCGAAACCTAGTACGCGTTTTAAAATATAATTTTGAAGTTTTTTTTTTTTTTACGGGATACTACGATACTCATAGTATCCCGTAAAAAAAAAATAATTCAAACTTATATTTTAAAACCCGTATTAAATTTCGGTGAAAATGTGTGCCGAAAAAGTCAACAAAGTGAATAGCGCCGAAAAAATCAACAAAGTGAATATTGTCTAATATGGTGGGATGAAGGTAGTGTATATATATATATATATATATATATATATATATATATATATATATATATATTGAAATACTCCATGTCTCATTCTAATAGGGATAGTTTCTTTTTTTGGTTGTATCACTCTAATAGGGCTATTTCCAAAATACTAGTAATTTTAAATTTGAAAAATAATTCAAATTTTTAATCTACATTTTCATTTTCTAAAAAAAATACAATAAAACTAGATATTATTACTCTCATTTATAAATGTTTAAATTCCGTTTTGAGACATCTCATTCATCATGGGCTATTTCCGAAAATGAAAATACTCCCTCCGTTTGTTTTTAAGTGTCCTAGTTACTATTTTGTTGTTCGTTTTTAAGTGTCTCATTTCGGAATTTGATGACATAATAGCTACATTTTTTCAACATTACCCCTATAATTAATGTTATATATAAGGTGGTGTGCAGAAAAAGAGAATAATAAATTAGGTTAAAATATAAATTTACACATTTTATTGTTATTTGCAATTTGTTGATCGAGACACTTCAAAAAAACAGAGGGAGTAATTAGCTCAATAAACCAAAATGTTAAGGGTTGTTAATCGCCCAATTACATTCCCTAATTTTACCAACATATTTTTACTAATATATTTTCACTATCTATTAAATTAAATTTAAATTATAAATATAAATCCTTAATCAAAACATATAATACTCCTATTTCCACAACTAATCTTGACTTTCAAATTGAACAAATGGAGTACTCTTAAATATCAAATCCAATATTTAATACATCTAACCGTCTTCTCTCACTACTAATCTCCTCATGCATTTTTATTCATGTAGTAACTATGAACTATCAGTGTCAAGTGCTAATTATTGGTGTGGGAATATATAAATTGAGCCATTATCGCCTATCTAAAGTAGGACTGTAAGCTTCTACGAACAAACGCTTGTTTTCAAATCATTCAACAACTCATAATCCATCAATATCTTGGTCCGACCCTACTTTTGAAGGTACGGAGAGAGTAATGATAATCGATGTATATAATCGAGTCGAATCCACAGAGAATGCAATGGCGAATGAGATTCAAGTAGTAATCTAGTTACCTAACTACTATTCAAGCTACCAACTAACATATTTTTGTGTTTTTGATTGATTAATGACAAATGAAAAGTAATTAACAAGTTTAGGACTTAACTAAATAAGTAACAAGTAGCAAATGATATAAAATCAATAGGAAATGAAAATGACTCCAATTATACTTCAATTAGGTCTAAGTGATAGGGATGTGACAATCTAACTAGAATTAATCATTTTAATCCAATTTCATGTGGGAAACCTCCTAAGTATGATTCACTCAATTCCTCATTGTAATGAAATCAAG
The DNA here is from genome assembly GCA_001642375.2 of Mentha longifolia. NCBI lineage: Eukaryota > Viridiplantae > Streptophyta > Magnoliopsida > Lamiales > Lamiaceae > Mentha > Mentha longifolia. The sequence continues at coordinate 36,134,799 of CM038110.1, forward strand.
TAGATTAATGAAAGGCCTAATTCCTACTAAGATATTAAGCAATTCATTAACTCCCAATAGATCATGGAGTTCCTTAACCCTACTATACTCTAGCATGCAAATCTCTTGATCCTAGCATCTAATCTAAGTCTCCTAAGCATTAGATCAAACACTTGGTATGCAACTATGGTGAAAAATCATAATTACATAATAAAACATAGCCCCAAGAGAAATGAACATGAAATTAGAAGGTAAATTCACAATTAGAGCTTAATCCCATCACTTATCCCTAATCTATATATAATTGGAATCACAAAGAGATCTAGCTAGACATGATTAAGAAAATTAAACCATAAAAAGTAAATGAAATCATGCTTAAAAGATAGAGAATTCAATAAGGAAGAAGAATATGGTCTTGAATCTTGAATCCACAAAGTAATGCTCTCCAAATCTTCAAAATACTAAAAAGGAAAGAGGGAAATGTTTCTAGGGTTCTAGGAATATTAAATGTGCAAAAGATCCATGAAAAATAGAAGAATTTGGGGTTAAATACATTGAAAATTGTGTTTGGGTCGAATTTGGTCGAACCGGGACGAAACGGAGCGAACCGGGGCGAATTGGGAGGATTTCTCGCTCAACCGGCGGTCCAGGTGCGGGGTACCGGTGGTCCAGAACTGCCGGTCTCTCTGTGGTAAACGACGGCCTGGGTGCGGTGGACCGGCGGCCCAGTGGACCGCCGGTTTGGGTTGCCGGTTTGCCGCCCATCCGTCTTCTCTTACGCAATGTTTTCATTTTCGCTCGTTCTCTCTCGTTCACTCTAATTAAGCTCGATTCTTACTCATTTCCGGCCCTCGATCCTTAGCTACATGAATGCTCTTTCAAATTCTTACAAAAATAGATCAAAAACCGAAAGAAAATGAGAAAAGTAAAAATTATGCTACAAGTTAAGAAACCCTAGCATTTCTAACATTTAAGCATATAAATCGAGACTCAAACACATGCAAAATACACTTGACAAGCACATAAAATACGTGTTAATCACTCCCCCAAACTTAAGTCATTGTTCGTCCCGAATAATGAAACGAACAATCAAAACACTTAACACGTATGGGATGTGCATTTTGAGTTCCTCGATGCCTCATATCACCTCAAAAACTATTTTAGTTCAAAGAAATTCTCAAGTCAAGCCAAACATTCATAAGATCAATCACTATCCTAACTTAGAACTCAATCACTCAAACACATTCAACTCTAGACCTCACAGGAAGTGTGTATCACTCAAGCACTCAATATATAGGAAATGCAAGCACTCATCGAAATCATGCAATACATCACTTTAACCATAAACTTGCCTATCAACTCAAGTTTCCAATACCCCAATGCATGCACAAATTAGGATCAAAAAGGTCTTTCTTAAGCTTGTAATGTAGGGACATTGGTTAAGGTAGGGAGTTTTAGGCTAAGTGACTTAAATTTTCATCCACGCTCCTTTACCTCCTTTCTTCACCTCTCTAAGTATGAATTCCTTCATCTTCCACCTTATCCAACCCCT